>CM024764.1:3915763-4133263 GCA_014218235.1 Colocasia esculenta | reverse complement strand
CATGAATATCGTGTGTAAATAAATATATATGAATGTGTAAATTTACATGTATAATTACATATATCATAAATATATATATATATTGAAGACATTTTTCCTAATATTTTTATGAGCTTTCATGATTTTTTTTATTTTTTCTTGTATTAAAAATATTTTTTTAATCTGGCTGATCCAGGACTTCCATTGGATCAGCTGGTCCGGCTGATCCAATCAGATCCGGATCAGCCCAAGGCAATCCCAGGGCCGATCCAATTATTTTTTCCATGCCTCCCTGACTGCTACCACCAAGAACAACCTCCGCTGTTTCCTTTGTCTCTATCTCCAAGTGTGTGCCTTCATACCTCTTCCTCTCTCTTCTCACAGCATGTCTATGACTGTTTATCTAAGGCAGAGACTGCTTTTAGAAAACCAGATGAGCTGGGGCCTCCTCAGGCCCAGCCCACTAATTGGCATACTTGTCAAGGCGCCAAGGCGCCCCAAGGCGTTCTTTGAATCCCTAAGCACGAATGCCCAAGCACTTAAGCGCCCGCCTAGGCGGGACTTAGGCATCCAAGGTGGTGCCCAACATGATATCTCCCTCCTATATGGAATTGAAGTATCTAAAGGTATATAATGTATGAATAATCAAAATACAATTATGTAATAAAGATGCTAATATGACATTATAATTAAAATTAGAACATAATATTCTCTAAAAATATTAAAAGCATAATAAATTAAGATGCTTCTCAAATAATTAATATTTTTTAACATTTAACGGCTGTGACAATGTTCACAATCTAACGTACAGTGTTGGAATATGGAGTTTGAGGTCTGGAATTCTCCAATATGTGAGTACGCTAAAGCGGATCGACCTGCGGGAACACTAAAAATTTGATAATTCAAATCAACTCCATGGAATACTAAAAATCTAAAGTCAGGTGAAAAAGGTCAAGCGTGCATGTGACTTCTCCAAGGGAGTCACTCTCCTACTGACGGAGACTTGATGCTATTAGTAGGAGAGTAAGCCCCTTAGAGAAGTCACATGCATTTTTAATTTTTTTACCAGACTTTAGATTTTTAGTGTTTCATAAGATCTATCTTAATTATGAAATTTTTAGTTAGGCCCAATTATGAGGAATTAAAAAGTCAATATTTTGATAGAACCACCAAAATCGTGATTTTCTTCTTAGAAGGGAGAGTTGATTTTTAATTGATAAGAGATGATTTTTTTGATATTTTTATTGACAACTACGCTAATTGGAGACAATTTAATAGTATACAAAGCCTTTCCATAAGGATTCTATGTGAAATAAACCATAGAAAGCATGTCACAATTGGCGTTAAATATTTCAGCTGGAAATCAAAATGACTGCACTACAAATTTAACCAGCTAAAGTATTGGATGATAAAATAAATAACAAATATTAGTTTCATTTATGACTGTCAACTTACACTTCATTTACGACAGCTCCTGACTTCATGCATCCTACATAAGCACTAGTTTGACCACGGTGGCTTTGGAGAATCTCAATCAACCCCTCTAAAGCCAGCTCCAAAATTAATCAGGTCAGAAGAAAAATTGAGTTAAGTTTGCAAACGTTTATGCATCGTCTATCTTTAGAATGACTAAGAAGAACAATTATTTACCCAGGTCAAGGTTAATATTGTCATCAGCTTTAACATAAAATTAGGCATCCCATGTTTCAATAGCTGAACTAAAGAAAAATTTTGCTTTCTTTGGCAGCTCATCAGTAGCTTCCTCATGACCTTCCTATAAGCAGAAGAATTATAGAAAAAGGCAGTTAGAAACTAAAAGACAACTGCATGGAAAAAAAAATCATTAGTTGCTGACTGCAGCTTCATACTCATTATGTGGCATAGAGATAAACAAAGTCGATAACATCAAATATCTAGCTCATTTAATCACATATCAGCATCTTAATCTGAGATATCCACAGACCGTAATTTGCTCTATCTGGCATACAGGGGAAATATAAACAAATAATTATACTTACAAGAATCAAGAAGTCATTTGTCCGATGATTCTCTTCGTCAATGATGCGATCTAAGCTATCACCATGATTCGGACTGCCAATTCCCAGATTCCCAAATACATTTAAGAACTCCTAGTTTTGCATGAAATAATGTACTCAGATAACATCAACCTTGGCTTATAATAATTGAAAATGAAATATAAGTCTTAAACTGTTGGAAAAAACAACCTCCGACCAATTACAAATTGGATGACAATGCCTCTCTCTTCCTGTTTCTTCAAAGCATCACCTGACATTGGACATAGGCCAAAGTGAAATGCAAAACTTACACCACATTTTCTGAAGATGAATAACAGAACACATTTATCAGTGTCATATATTGGAAAATTATAATAGCTCATTGATGTTTTGCTATCAGAAATAAACATTCTTTCCCTTTATCTCAGAAATATATAGATAGCACAGCACAGGGCAGGTTGATTGAACTTTCAGTAAGAAGGAGAATAGCAGACACATGGATTCCTTCATGCAAATGTGAACTCTTATGAAAGTGAAGGCATGGACATCTACTGTTTGTAATGTGAATCAGTCCAATTCTCCCCTTTTTGCTTTGTTGGGGGGTTAGAGATTGCCTACCCAACTGCTGTGGGTGGGCGGTGTATAGGTGGGCTGGGTTGTTTTTTGGGCCTTTTGTGAGCCTATACTTGTACAGTTGTACATTCTTTACCATTTCTTTTTTCATTTACATATATCAATAGCATGGTTTGGCGCGCCAGATCGAGCCGGGCCGATCCCCCCGAATCGCATCGGATCAGGGAGGATCCGATGCGCGGCTCGCTCCGATGCGCCCGGATCCCTTCAATAAAAGTTCTGGCCGAATGCAAGCGGATCGAACCGAATCGGTTCGATCCGCCCGAATCGGATCGGATCAGGAAAAACCCGATCCGGTCCGAATCGGGGATGCGCCAAACCTTGATCAATAGTACAATCCACTTTTCAGAAAAAATGTGAACCCTCATGGAGCTTCCCAGTTACTAGGATATGTCGTGCATAGTTTAGGCTGCAAGGAGTTCTGCTATATGGAGATAGGTTCATAAAATGTGCCATAAATCCTACTACAGTGTTCTACTAGCATCAGCAATTTCCACCATTCGAAAACTAAGATCTTATATATAAACGCCATAAATCCCACTACAGTGTTCTACTAGCATCAGTAATTTCCACCATATGCAAACTAAGAACTTTATATATATATATATATCATAGTATAACTGAGATCAGCACATGAACAATAAATGCAACAAAGATAGGCTGTTTACACAACTTGATAACAGGTTAAGTCTTTAAGAAATCAAAGTGGATTACCTCTCGGCATCCAAGAACCCCTAAACGTATTTCTGTTGAGCCGGCTACCAAACCCAGTGTAGACCCCAATCACAGCAAGAAACTTCTTTCCGTATGAAGACTGATTCAATCGCATGTAACCCTGACTCTTGGCAAGGGTCAGGTCCATCTCGGCTTCCACAATTGTCTGTGCCAATTCTCTGGAATCAAAAGAGAAAATACCAAAACCGCATAAAATCCATCTCATGAATTGAAAAATAAAAATGCTCATCAACACCGAAGCCAATAGAATTCCCAGGAAACAACTTTAAATACTCTCGAAATTGCAATCACAACAAATTCTTAAAAGACAAACCCAAATGTCAAGAAACAGAATATGGATTGAGACAGGAAATTATAACACACAAAAAAACCCTACTTGCAGCAAGACCCAACAGCTTGTCCTCCAGAGTGAGCACCTTGGGACGCTACCAATGTTCAACAGTGTGGGAAAAAGATAAGTAATAGAAAACACTGGTCAAAATGGAAGCAGTAAGGAAAAGAAGAAACAAAATTGATCTCCGGAAGACGTACCTGGCCAGCGCTCTTCTGGAGGATGCCAGATAGTAGCATCCGGTTCTCAGCATCCTGCCACAGCCTGTACCAAGCAAGGACTCAGTGACAAAAACCCTAATCGACCGCTAATGCGGACGCGACGAAGCAAAATGGGAAGATCCGCGGGTGGAAGAGAAGAAAGGGGCAGCACCTGCCAGCGACGTAGAGCCACGCGAGGCAGGAGAGGAAGCCCATGATCAGCGACACCCTGCCCCCGCCGCCACCAACACCAGCCAAGAATGAGGAAAAAGAAGAAGAAGAAGAAGAGGAGGAGGAGGAGGAGGCCCCCCTGAAATGGGATCTCCACCGCCGGTCCTGCTTCATGGCGCTCGCCAGCGTCTCTCCGCGCCCCAACTCCATCGCCGAGAGAGGCGTAACCGGCGGGGGCGTCCCTCACGTCCACCGGAGACCCCTTGCGCCCTTCGTCTCCCCTCTCCTTACTCACCCCCCGTCTCCCCGCCGCCGCGGCAGCAGAAGTGGCGGCTTCGGGACGGCCACAGTGGGTGGAGACCCTCCTCCGTGCCGCCTCCGGCCACGAGGGTCGGAAACTTCGCAAGCAACACGGGCGGTGGCGAGTGGGGTTCAATGTGCCATCACTTGGAAAGGGAAGCGCCTCTCGTCCGTCTGATCGCTGTGTCCCGTTCAAGTAAAATACACGTGGCATTGAAAGAAGTGTCGTGATCTGATGGGTAGTGTCATTAGTGAGAAGCTAACAAAAAGCCCCAGTTCCCCACGCTAACAATAGTAAGAGGACGGCAAAGGAGATTTTCAGGTTGGTGGACAAGGGGATAGATCCTAGTCCCAACTCTTTTGTTTTAATAGGATATTTGGTTACAATTTTTCATTTTAGGATGTTTGGTTACAATTTTTTATTTTTTTTTTGTATTTTTTTAAAATAGAGAAGAGAAGCAAATGAGGTAACGTTTGGTAGACCGTTTTTTTTTTTTTTGGAGAGAATCCCACATTGTCTATATCTCTTCCGAAAAAAAAAACAAGTACTAAAAGAGAATTCCGCTTCGCTTCGTCTTCACGGGCTGGAACTGCAGCGTCTTCGCACGTCCTCGGCAAACCTTCGACTTGCAGCAGGTACATATTCTCTCTCTCTCCCCCCTCGCCGGCAGAGCCACCCTCGCCGACAGCCCCCTCCTCCCCGCCGCCCCATCCTCCCCTGCACAGCCCCCCCCCTCCCCCTCCTCCCCTGCACAGCCCCCCCCTCCCCGCCTCCTCCCCTGCACTGCGCAGCCCACTGCGCCGCCCCCTCCTCCCCGCCGCCCCCTCCCCTCCTCCCCTGCACAGCCCCCCCTCCCCGCCTCCCCTCCTCCCTGCTGCCCCCTCCTCCCCTGCACAGCCCCCCTCCCTGCCTCCTCCCCTGCACTGCGCAGTCCACTGCGCCGCCCCCTCCTCCCCGCCTCCACATCTTCCCCTGCACAGCCCCCCCTCCTCGCCTCCCCATCCTCCCCTGCACAGCCCCCCCTCCCCTCCTCCCCCTCCTCCCTGCCGCCCCCTCCTCCCCTGCACTGCCCCCCCTCCCCGCCTCCTCCCCTGCACTGCGCAGCCCACTGCGTCGCCCCCTCCTCCCCGCCACCCCATCCTCCCCTGCACAGCCCCACCTTCCCGCCTCCGCCCCTGCACTGCACCCCCCTCCCTGCCTCCCCTCCACTGCGCAGCCCACTGCGCCACCCCCTCCTCCACATTTATGTACAAATCTCTTTTTAAAATATACTTGTTATTTTTACTATAAAAAAATAGTGTGAAAAAGAGTCTTCCAAACCGGTCTATATAAATTTTAAAAATTATATCAGTTCTACCAAACAGATAATAGTAGTTTTTTTTCAATTTTAAAATTTCAGTCAAAATTTGACACAGTATAATTTTTTAGATAGAAACAATTTAAAAAAAAAGTGTAACCAAACATCATATAATCTTTGACCAGTTTGGATGCATTCTATAAACATGTTTTAGTATAAACATTTTTTTACTATAATTTCAGTTTGAAGACTTAAAAATGAGTCTACCGTAAACTTATTTGAACTTATCATAAATTCAAAACCTCTCAGTAAATATGTTTTTTCATAAAGCTAGTATGCGTAAATAATTTATGGCGGATATTTGAACTTATCATAAATTCAAAACCTCTCAGTAAATATGTTTTTTCATAAAGCTAGTATGCGTAAATAATTTATGGCGGAGACTCTTCTTTTAAGTAGAATTGGGCATAAAAACATATTTAAATTTATGAAAAACTCTATTGTTTATGATAAATGAAATTTTCATAAACATATTTTCAATCTCGTCTCGAGGGAGGAAACCCCAAATTACTAGATGTATAGTTTTTCTACGAAGGGATGCAATGCCCACCTTTGCAGTGTGGCCTTTGAGATTCTTCGAACCCCTAGAGTGTGGCTCGGCTATGAATTTCGTTTTGCCGCATATTTAAGTGGGGGCATGTGTAGGCGTCTCTCAAAAGGACACACTTTCGGAGCCATAGTATATCACAACCCCTTGTTCCCTATCAATTACCCTTGTTGTCAAAAAATCAGAAAAAAAAAAAACAATAGTATCTAGGTTTATACTGAGTTTGAAAGGTGGCAAGTTCAATTTCAGATCTACCAAATCTATATTATGTTATGGTAGACGCATAGACTTGAATACTATTGTATTATGTTCTCATCATAAAAAATAACCCAAGTGTAAATTCGAAATGTTGATTGGGTAATTATAATTGATGGGGAGAAGCCAATTAAGTGGCAGAGTCTGGACCAAAAAGACCTCCACACCGTGATGCAGAGGGCTTCCCAGCCCCAACTCAAGATAACACGATAGGGAAAGCCATGATTTAAATCACTGTAGGAAGATCAGATGACCCCAGATAATGGGATAAGGCTCTGATGATGATGAGGAAGGTCAGCCTAAGATAAGGTCTACATGATAATCACCTCTAAGACTGAATATGGTTCGATAAATTTGAACTTAATCAAATCGATTTAGATGTTAAATTGAACTGAATAGACTCCAACATGTGAACCAAACCAAATTGAATCATTTGAGATTTAGTCTGTTCGGTTCGATTCGTTGACCTAAATTTTTAGATCTTGAATAAAAACAAATCGAATTGAATTAAAAATTTTAATTTAGTGCAAATTTTAAGTTTTGGGTTTGACCCAAAATATAAATACCTTTATAGACATTATTTGGTAACACTTTTGAAGTGTAGATTTTAATCATTTAATGATTGAAATTTTAATTTTTCTCCTTCTAATTATCAAACATGTAAAATAGATTTTGAATTGTGTAAAAGTAGATTTTAAGATAGATGAGAGAGAAAATTGTAATAATGATGTCTTAGATTTTGGACTTTAAAAGTTAGTGTAAAATTTTTTTAAGAGATTTAGAATTTTAAAAAAGTGAAATCCCTAAAAATGTTATCAAACGATGCCTTAGTCACCTCCTCCAATATCAATAGTTTGTCTCGGATCTTTTCTACATTGTAAAAAAAAAAACAATAATTTGTCCCAAAACTCGATAGGGCTTTAAGAAATCCTTGATGGAGTAAAAGCAACACATTGGGGAGCTCCTAGCAAAGAGGGGGAATTCTCCTCCTGCCCCTTCAATTAGAAAGTACTTTTAACTTTGCACTCCTACTCTTCAGCCTTGTGATGCCCCAAGCAACTTGGATAATCACTTCCACAATTTTGAAATCTCTTTTCAAGGGGCCCCTGAAGTCATCAAGGACTGAGCACTGACCACCACTCTAAATAGAGGGGGTTTAAGCAGGGACAGATCTAAAAATTTTATTTAGTAGAATCACTCTAAAAATTAAGTTGTATTTATAGGCTTTATTTGCAGTTCAATAGAGTCACTCTCTTTAAAAAAAATTCTAACTAAAGTTAACTCAATAGGAAATTTTAAAACTCTTTAACAAAATTTTAAAATTTTAGTGAGATCACGTGATTTCGCTGAACCTAAATTAGGTCCGTCCATGGGTTCAAGTGTGGCTTCTAGCCATTTTGAGAGTCATTTTACTCTTAGAGGTGTATAAGTGTAAATATATGGTTAAAATTTTAATTGTCTTTGGAGTGATGATATAGCTAATCAATGTTATAAAAAGTTATTCAAAGGTGTGTTGGGATAAATTTACCCGAGCCAATGGATGAAGTAGCGTCATCCTTAGGTTACAGGAGGAACATTCTTTTTTGTTTCAAAACAATTCAGGTTAGAAAGTAGATTAAAACTTGGTAATCTTTTAATGAATATCTTGACAAAACCCAAGACCTTGTTGGGCTGTAAATGAATCCAGATAATATCCGGATCTGATCTGAATTCGTTTATGTTTAACCGAATATTATTCGTTTAACAAATATCTAACGGAGCGAATTTTGAATACGGATATTATCCGAATAATAGACAGAGTGGATACAGAAACATGTTATTTGCTCTATTTAAAATCCGCTCCGAAATGGAGTTATTTCTTACCATTAGATCCTAAATATAATGGTCCATATATAATATATCTAATGTTACTTTTTTGTTTAGATAATATTTGTGACATTTATACTTTTAAAAAATTTTACTAATTTTTTATTTTTAGATCACTTAATATCTTTTATTAAGTTTATATTTTTTAACCGGATAATATCCGTATCCACTCCGAATCCGAAAATTACTTGATTAAATTATCCGCTCCGTATTCAAATTGTATTCGGAATAGATACAAATTATCTAATTAACTATTCAGATCGGAACAGGAAAACCCATATCCGCTCTGTATCATCTTTGTTCATAGCTCTAGTCCTCGTGTAGGTTACTTACTCTCAAATTAGCTTATGCTATTAGTAATTAACATAGTTATTCGGTCAAATTATATATTGATGATATTACAATAAACTATGATTAAACTAAATACAATAATGTAGGATTATCATTATATGACTTTTGCAATTAACATCTCAATAAATTATGATTACTCTTAATGTAATAACGCATTAACCCAATGGTACTTTGCATTGTTATAGCAACTAACATAGTAATTATCTACTAGTATTATTACTATGTTTTTATGTTATATATAACTATGCTAATTAACATAATACTATGGTCAAATTAGTGATAATGCCACATTAAAGTATGATTAGGCTAAACGTAATAATATATTAACATAATAATGTTATTACGTTACTATAATAATTAATATAGTAATGTCAATATTATTAAATATTACATATAACTATTGTAATTAACATTGTAAAATAGTGATTAATTAATAATGTTACCATTTTTACATTACACATACCTACAATAATTAACATAGTTTATATATAATGGTATTATTGATGGCAGAAAGTGTTGAACCACTCCTATATTTTACCCTTTTATTTTGGTGATAACAAAATTTATCTTTAATTAAATATTATTAAAAATATTTAATATCATGTTTTCTTAATAAATATAAATTTATGTGATTAATTGATTATTAAATATATTTAATATCATGTTTTCTAATAATAAATTTGATATCATGTTTTTTCTAATAATAAATTAAATATCATGTTTTTCTAATAAATAATTTTATGACATTATTGTTATGTGATTTGCACTAAAACGATAAATCGATGTCCATTCAATATACATCGATTTCAGTTCACATTGTGCCACATGGATTTGGTCTCATAAGGATTCACTCTCATAAGGATTCGCTCTCATAAGGAATCGTTCTCATAAGGATTCTCACATAGATTTGCACACAGATTTGCACATGGATTTGCACACAGATTTGCACACATATTTGCACATAGATTTGCACACAGATTTGCACACAGATTTGCACATAAATTTGCACACAGATTTGCACATAGATTTACACATAGATTTGCACATGGATTTGCACATGGATTCACTCTCACATCGATTTGGTCCCATAAGGATTTGATAAGTGACTCCACATCGCCTTGCTCTCATAAGGATTCGCTCTCACATGGATTCCTTTGTAAAACATGGAATCCTTTGTAAAAACATCAACTTCTTTGTAAAACATGGATTCCTTTGTAAAAACATCAACTTCTTTGTAAAACATGGATTCCTTTGTAAAAACATGGATTCCTTTGTAAAAAATATGGATTCCTTTGTAAAACATGGATTCCTTTGTAAAAACATCAACTTCTTTGTAAAACATGGATTCCTTTGTAAAAACATCAACTTCTTTGTAAAACATGGATTCCTTTGTAAAAACATCAACTCCTTTGTAAAAACATGGATTCCTTTGTAGAAACATGGATTTGATCTCTCAAATATCGATTTTCTTTATATTCCAAAATATTTTTTGGCATCTAGTGAAAAAGTCAAATATTCTTGATTTGCGTAATCCTCTATCTTTTTGACAGAAGATCTTTTTGCTTATCTTTCTAGATCTCTTCTTTCCTGCCAACAAAAAAGGAGATTACTTACTACTTCTGGGTGGCAACAGAAAACATAGAGGTATGAGCCTTTTTGACAGAAACACACTTTTATCTAAATACTTTCTTCTATGCTTGCAGACCTCGTAGATCACAAAAATATCAGAAGAAAGAGAAGATGAGCAACGGCTAGAACTCCAACGGATTTATTCAAATTGCTCATATAAAAGATGAAGAATGACTGAAGAACAATAAGAGAGTTTTTCTGAAGATCTTTTGAAGGAGTGTACAACCAGTGAGGATCCTGAACTCCAAATACACTCAAAGGAAAAGAGAGAAAGAGCATGAGCCCAAGAAGAATAAGTGTTCAAGCATCTGAAGCCTTCCAACTTCAAGCTCATTCTCCTCTCTTCACTCTCTCTGTGTGCATCTTGTAATCTGGGGGAGAGAGTCTTTTAGCTGAGAGTTTCTTTTAGTTGGTTTTCATCTATTCCAACTCTCAGCTTTGTTCTTTCTTTTCTAAGAAAGATCTTTGTCCAGCTGTAGGACTGTATACAGTGTAGAACCTAGCTAGGGGTTTGTGTCTAGCAGAACCACACTGGGGTTTGTACCAGGAGGTTGGCTTCTTGACCTGTAAAAGAAGTGGGCTGCCTTCTTGCCTGGGAAAGAGAAGAAGACCAGCTGGGGTGCTGGGTGTTGTATTGTCCTTGAGGGGGACTGTACCCTTGGTTAGTGAAATCCCAAGAGGTTGCTTGGGGACTGGACGTAGGACTTCCAAGTGGGAAGGGCCGAACCAGGATAAATTCCTTGTGTTATTTGTGTGATTGTTTTTTTGCTTCTGCACTGCTACTCTTTATCACACTAAACTAACCAAACTTTCAAGTGTTATTTTTCTGTGTTTAAGTTTCTATTTCAGATTACAGAAAAACCTATTCACCCCCCCTCTAGGTTAGCTTGTTGTCGTACCAAAAGGGCCAACAAGTGGTATCAGAGCGGGTCTCTGAACATTGAAGAAGATCCAACGATCTTAAAGGAAAGATCCATGGCAGCTCAAGGATATGTTGAAGGTTAATCAGTCACCAGACCTCCATTCTTTGATGGAGAGGACTACTAATACTGGAAGATGAGAATGGAATGCTTCATTCGAGGCACAGACTTTGATCTGTGGCAGGTAATAGAGGTAGGTGATTTTGTTGTTGTTCCTGCTGAAGGTACTACTGCCATTACAGTAGCTGATAAGAATAAATTATCTCTAAACTTTAAAGCTAAGAACTATTTATGTTGTGCTTTATCCAAAAAGGAATTTAGTAGAGTTTCTACATGTAAATCTGCAAAAGAAATGTGGGATAAACTGCAGATAACTTATGAAGGAACAGATAAAGTAAAACAAACTAGGATAGACATTCTTGTCTCTCAATATGAGCAATTTAAAATGCTTCCACATGAAAATATTACTCAGATGTATAATAGATTTTCAAGCATAATAGTTGGTTTAAGCTCTCTTGGTAAAAACCTATCTGATGAAGAAAATGTTAGAAAGATACTTAGGTCTTTAACTATCTCATGGATACCTAAAGTAACTGCTATTGAAGAAGCCCATGACTTAACCAAACTTTCTATTGATAACTTAATAGGTTCCCTCATGGCACATGAAATTAATATGGAGCGTCTATCTGAAAGCTCATCAAAGAAAAAATATACTAATGCTCTTAAAGTTGCAGCTACTCCTTCTACTTCTTCTTCTTCTTCAAGTTCCAAAAATGCAGATTCTGAAGACAGTGACATAGATGAAGTTCTGTCCAAGCTTCAGAAAATTTTTAAGAAGAAGAAAAATGGATCGAGCAGGATTCAAAAGAAAGAAAGAAAAGAAAAAGAACCAGTCTGCTATGAATGCAGAAAACCTAGACATCTAAGACCAGATTGTCCTAGACTGAAGAAGACTGGTCAACCAGAAAAGTCCAAAAGGCAGCATAAGAAATTCAAAAGAAAAGCCATGGCGGCTGCTTGGGAAAATGAAGAAGCCACAACTTCAGATTCATCAAGCTCAAATTCCGAAAAGGAGCAGGTAAGTCTAGCCCACATGGTAGGACTAAATGAGGTACATTCTAACTCATCTTTTGATTCTTGCACAGATTCAAGATCAGAATCTGAAGATTTAGAACAAGTTTTTAATGAACTTTATGATAAACACAAGGTTGTTGTAAAAGAATTGAGAAATATCAAGAACAACCTTATTTGTTTGGAAAACACTAATTTTGATCTTAAATCAAAAATGGAACAATTAGAAGAACAATTAAAAGAATGTAAAAATAATAATTATCTTTTAAATGAAGATTTGAAAAGTAAGAATAATGAGAAGTTAGAGTTAGAAGAAAAATTGAAAACTCTAACTGAAGAAAATCTTTATTTAAAAGAATCAGTTAGAAAATTAACTAAAGGAAAAACATCTCTAGCATTATGCTTAAAAAGATCAAAATATGGAAAAGACAAACAAGGGCTTGGTTATACACCTCTAGAAAAAGGAAAACAAGTCATAATTCCTGAAAAAATATCCATTACCAAAATTTGTAAAAGAAACCAAGATGCCTCTGGTAAAGGCCCCGGTAAAAGAAAAAGTTTACAGAAATCATGTTCTAAAAACTCAGCACAAAGAAAATAAGAACAGCAAAACAATCTATATTCATTGTTGTTCTCATTGCAATAAACTAGGACACACTGTAAACACCTGCACAACAAGGCACTTAGTTTGGATCCCCAAAGGATATTTTCATGCATCTAACCATCAAGGACCCAAAAGGATTTGGGTACCTACCTTTGAGTAATTTATTTGCAGGTTAGCCTTGGAGCATCAAAAACCAAGGATGCTCAAGGCAGGAGTGACTGCAGACTCTTCATTTAAATCACATCTGAGGAAAGAGTAGTCACAAAAATTGAATTGGTCTTTATTACTAACAATTATTTGCAAGTTTCATTCAGGTGGAGACTCTCATTCAGGGGGAGCACAGACTAAGGGGGAGTCATTCATTTATGTCAATCATTGTTGAACCCCTCAATGGTAAGAGTTTCTTTCACAAAGGGGAGAGAATGCAATGGTAAGAACCTTCCTTTTTGGTTTGTGACAAAAAGGGGGAGAGTATGCATGGTATGCATTATCTGTGAATTTTATGTATTTTTTATGCTTTATGTATTTTTGTCAGAAAATTCTCATAAATTTTGTCATCACCAAAAAGGGGGAGATTGTTGAACCACTCCTATATTTTACCTATTTATTTTGGTGATAACAAAATTTATCTTTAATTATATATTATTAAAAATATTTAACATCATGTTTTCTTAATAAATATAAATTTATGTGATTAATTGAATATTAAATATATTTAATATCATGTTTTTCTAATAATAAATTTAATATCATGTTTTTTCTAATAATAAATTAAATATCATGTTTTTCTAATAAATATAATTTTATGACATTATTGTTATGTGATTTGCACTAAAACGATAAATCGATGTCCATTCAATATACATCGATTTCAATTCACATAATGCCACATGGATTTGGTCTCATAAGGATTCACTCTCATAAGGATTCGCTCTGTCACGTCCCGATATTTAGCAGCGGAATAAATACCGGGGGACGTGAACGATACAAACAAACGTATCACAGTTGAATAGCGCTGAGTTACAATTGAATATAATAACACTTTTCAAATCATAATAATATCCTCAAAGTTACTCTTTAATTCATTTCATTCAACTAGATACAACCTTACAAGAAAGAATTAACCAAAGGGTCCATTCAAATAACTTCCAGAAAAGGTTCACTATTACATAGACTACTAAATTTCTATTTCTAAATAGTCATCTATTCTAGGACGGGTGCTCGTCACTCTTGCCCAGTCCCATCCGACTCCACGGGTTCTTTATCACTACCTGAAAAAGGGCAGGATGATAGGGGTGAGCGAACTAGCTCAGTAGGATTTACATCTCAATAACGTGCGGGCACTGGTATACATGATTAGCATTTTAAATAGGCAGATATGCACATGAATATGATGACAATGTATGCAATACTAACAGACGGAATAGCAGAATAGAACGGATATCGTATCAGATCAAAATGTCAAATTGCATCTACAATGAACAGATATTTCAAGACTAGAATCATATCAGAAGAGATTGGCCATATTCAAGCAGAGTTCATGTGTTCACAAGAACAAACGTATCATATCATGTCAAGTCAAGTCAAGTCAAGTCAAGTCAAGTTTATCATGTCAAACAGGAGGCACATTTTTATAATCTTGCATGTCAGTGTGCTATGCCAAGCACCAAGAGTCCATACTCCCGCGGTTAACAAGTACGTTGGGGCGCTCCTCCCCAGGACCGGACAAGCCCTATTGCACAGGCATTGTATCAAGTTTTGGACCGGAGTCCCACGTTGTGCCGAACAAACATATTCATATTATGGCCACAGAGTTTCAATGACAAGCTCATAGTAAAAAGGACATGATCATTTATAGAGTCAAGGAATGACAAACAGCTCAAAAGAACAAGGCAAGACAATGACGCATCTTATGTTTCATAGTTTATTAATGTCTTGACATGAGGGTGTTTCTAAAGATAGATCATAAGTAGAACATGTAATTTCCTAGCATGTATGCATATGACAATAATCAATTAAACACCGGAAAACATGAAACCATGAAACTTATATGCAAATCATAGCATTTAGACCACTAATATGGCCCTACTAATCATGTATTCATCCCCACATTCATATCATATTATTATCTTATCAATTGACAATAAGCAAGATCAGAAGATAATCCAAGGATCATAAGAACAATCAAAATTTACACATTAGAATCATATTCATATCATTACCATTTCCTTTAATGGTTTGATTTATTTTAAGTCCATGCATACCTTATATCACCATGTACATGCTTGAAGACATCATGAAATGATTAGACTCAAATTATACAAAAATCTTGTAAGGGTAGTGTCGACACTAGATCAAGTGGTGTCGACACAATACTTCAAACACAAGACAAAATCATGCAAAACTGGTCAGGTAGTGTCGACACTAGTTCAGGTGGTGTCGACACTAGATCAGCTTCCCAGCACTTTCTGGGTCAAACTGGGTGAGTGTGTCGACACGGGATGGGACTGTGTCGACACTAGAGGGCTTCCCAGAACACTTTCTGGGCTGTTTTGGGACAGCAGGTCGACCTGAGTTCAGGTCAGGTCGACACGGGTTCAGGTCAGGTCGACACAGTGGCCCTCCCAGACAAAAACCACATGACTGCAGTGCAGCGATCCACTTCCACCTCTTATAAATCTCTAACGAATGACATTTGGACAAAACGTTCAACATGAAAGATGAAGATAACAACCAGTAGAAGAACTTTGATGTTGAGAGTTTGATCTAATTCGGTCTCGAATCCCAAGAAAACATATGAATAACAGAGAGCTAATAGTAGCCCGAAATCGCAGTATCATGCAGAGACTCTCTTGTCATGCTCCTAACTCTCTAACGAAGGATTTTTAGACAAAACGTCCCACATAGAAGATGCTCGTGATGTCAATTAGAAGAACTTTCATGAAGAAAGTTTAGTCAAATTCGGTCTTGAATCGTGTGCATAACAAGAAGAACAAGAAAAAGCCCTAACTGTGCTAGCCTTCAGAAACCGACGAATACACAACGTATACTCTATGAAATTGAGTCAAACCAAATGCAAATGATCCTAGACTCAGAGAACTACATGATGGTGTTGGTTTTCTTTAATCTTGGCCCGAGAACACCTACCTTTATGATGATCTAAGACCAGTCGATGTTCTGGACGTAGCAGAGAATGTAGGGGATGAAGCTCCGGATTCCCAGCCTTTTCTCCTTCTCCTCAGAAGTTCTAGACTGCCTCCAAACGACCCTAACTCATTGTTAAACTTTCCCCAAGAGTTTGAGGACGAGTTCTTATAGATTTAGGTTGTAGTTAAGAGTCCTAATGAGACTAGGAAAGGGGCTGCGAATTCTGCTCCCTGTTTTCCAAGAAATCTGGGACTCTTCCTCCAAAGGAGGTAGTATTGGTTTAGGAAACCTCCAATTGGGGTTGGGTTCGGTTTTGGCTTACCTTGCATGACTAATCACCCATATTTTAACTCTAAATTGCCCTCCTTAATTATTGCCTAATTGCATACACGAATTTCTGGGTATTTTCTTGTCCCAATTTCTATCCTTGGGCCAAATGTGCCCCATTAGCCCAATCTTGTTAATGGGTTATTAACACATGATATTGAAAGTCTCTCCAATATGTTTATTTAATTTATGGTTGGTTTATTTTTTCATGTTAACGATTTCCCGACTTAGTTTCCTAATTCGGGTAACTTGGTCATGTGTGACGTACACTCGACCAATCAGATTTTTCATTGCATGAATTCCTTCGTGGAACACTTAGGTACAATGTTTGGGGTTGATTTATAATTTTTATGGGATTTTACGATATGTTTTCTCACATACAATAGTGGTACGTAAGTTCTATCATTCCGATAATACGGAAGTTATTTATTTACTAATTTCATACTTGAATTTGTTCATTTGACATAAGTTGTTCATTGATCCAATTTCTTTTATGGACTATCCCCTCATATTGTTTGGAGTCCACCATAAATTTCTCATTTAGTTTATGATCTCATTTATATACCTAATAATGGATTGTCCAACTTATTTCCTAATTACGATAGGAAGTCACACTAACTCTTAAATATATCCCAAAAGACTTTTATTGACCCAAAATCCTTGATGGATCATCAGAGGATATTATTTGAAGTCCATCTATGATTTTTATTTAATTTTTTGACTCATCTATGTATGTGTGATAATGATTTCCTGACTTATCCCCTGAATACGATACTCAGTCATAAAACGTCTTAACCATGGACCATCCAATTTTCCTTTTCACGAATTTCTCTGTGGGTCATTAGGGAGTATTATTTAGAGTTGAACTATGATTTTATGAAATTTTCTAATGGGTTTTTGTGTGTACGATAATGACACGTGCATTTTTGCTATTTCATAATATTGAATTTATCATTTTCAATTTATTTCTATTTTTCCAATTACTGAATTTCCGGGGTGTTACACGCTCTCATAAGGATTCGCTCTCATAAGGAATCGTTCTCATAAGGATTCTCACATAGATTTGTACACAGATTTGCACACAGATTTGCACACAAATTTGCACATAGATTTGCACACAAATTTGCACACAGATTTGCACATAGATTTGCACATGGATTTTCACATGGATTCACTCTCACATCGATTTGGTCCCATAAGGATTTGATAAGTGACTCCACATCGACTTGCTCTCATAAGGATTCGCTCTCACATGGATTCCTTTGTAAAACATGGATTCCTTTGTAAAAACATCAACTTCTTTGTAAAACATGGATTCCTTTGTAAAAACATCAACTTCTTTGTAAAAACATGGATTCCTTTGTAAAAACATGGATTCCTTTGTAAAACATGGATTCCTTTGTAAAAACATCAACTTCTTTGTAAAACATGGATTCCTTTGTAAAAACATCAACTTCTTTGTAAAACATGGATTCCTTTGTAAAAACATCAACTCCTTTGTAAAAACATGGATTCCTTTGTAGAAACATGGATTTGATCTCTCAAATATCGATTTCCTTTATATTCCAAAATATTTTTTGGCATATAGTAAAAAAGTCAAATATTCTTGATTTGCGTAATCCTCTATCTTTCTGACAGAAGATCTTTTTGCTTATCTTTCTAGATCTCTTCTTTCCTGCCAACAAAAAAGGAGATTACTTACTACTTCTGGGTGGCAACAGAAAACATAGAGGTATGAGCCTTTTTGACAGAAACACACTTTTATCTAAATACTTTCTTCTATGCTTGCAGACCTCGTAGATCACAAAAATATCAGAAGAAATAGAAGATGAGCAACGGCTAGAACTCCAACGGATTTATTCAAATTGCTCATATAAAAGATGAAGAATGACTGAAGAACAATAAGATAGTTTTTCTGAAGATCTTTTGAAGGAGTGTACAACCAGTGAGGATCCTGAACTCCAAATACACTCAAAGGAAAAGAGAGAAAGAGCCGGAGCCCAAGAAGAAGAAGTGTTCAAACATCTGAAGCCTTCCAACTTCAAGCTCATTCTCCTCTCTTCACTCTCTCTGTGTGCATCTTGTAATCTGGGGGAGAGAGTCTTTTAGCTGAGAGTTTCTTTTAGTTGGTTTTCATCTGTTCCAACTCTCAACTTTGTTCTTTCTTTTCTAAGAAAGATCTTTGTCCAGTTGTAGGACTGTATACAGTGTAGAACCTAGCTAGGGGTTTGTGTTTAGCAGAACCACACTGGGGTTTGTACCAGGAGGTTGGCTTCTTAACCTGTAAAAGAAGTGGGCTGCCTTCTTGCCTGGGAAAGAGAAGAAGACCAGCTGGGGTGTTGGGTGTTGTATTGTCCTTGAGGGGGACTGTACCCTTGGTTAGTGAAATCCCAAGAAGTTGCTTGGGGACTGGACGTAGGACTTCCAAGTGGGAAGGGCCGAACCAGGATAAATTCCTTGTGTTATTTGTGTGCTTGTTTATTTGCTTCCACACTGCTACTCTTTATATCACACTAAACTAACCAAACTTTCAAGTGTTATTTTTCTGTGTTTAAGTTTCTATTTCAGATTACAGAAAAACCTATTCACCCCCCTCTAGGTTAGCTTGCTGCCTTACCAAAAGGGCCAACAGAAAGGTCAAAAATAAAGTATTATCTCTTTGTCTATCCCCGATTCCACCAAATAGGAGAAGGGCCATATTTGGAAAGTTGTTTGATCGACCTTCCCAAATAGAAGGGGAAGACGTGAAGTTAGGGTTCATAATTCTATGGAGTACCTGGGGAAATTTATAGTAAAAAATTGCAATACATAGATGTTCGAGCCAATCAATAATTGGCTTAACAACATCGAGATCCACACAATTAAGTTTAAATATAGTTAAGTGTCGAAGGAAAATATGTTTGGGTAAATTAATTAATAGTCACTATAATATGAGAGGTTTTTACTATAACAAAATTTAACATATATTGTAATAGATGATAACATTTACTGTAAGGAGTTACAACTCTCTCAAGACTATAAAATAAATTAAATATTTCATAAAAATTTTTAATTAATTTACCCAACATCTTTTTGCGGAATGCATTCCAAATTTATGCAAAAATAAATATCTACTTTTATATGGTGATGAGATGGTGTCTATGAGGGTGGGAAGCAAGTCACTTTCTCTCTCTTTATATGTTGTGGATGGGAGAGAGGAAGAGGAGGGGACATATTGATATTGTAGATAATTTAGTCTAAACATAATTAAGTTGAAAGAGAAAGTGCAGTGAGTAGTCTTTTATATTGTGGATAATTATATATCATTTCTTCACTTAAAATTATATATATTTAAATAATCAATCCATTGAAATTATAGATCATGTCTTCACTTAAAACCCAATCATCTCAGTGTAAATTGATCGATCATTTTACAACTTAACACCTAAACAATCGATCAATTTGAAAAACCAATCAATTGAGCTAAATCCATGGATTGTTTCTCACATAAATAATCGATCATAATTATATATATATATATTATAGTTATTTTAAAAAAGAATACAAAATAAATACAAATATATAAAAATATAAATTTATATAAGTTATATTTTTTATTTAGAGAATATATATTATTATATTATATATTTACTTAACTATTATTTTAATTAAACATTGTTGCTAACTATTAGTTACACTATTTATACTCTAGTAGTTTTAATTATATTATTGATATAGTTATTTATATTATTTTAAATATTATAATATATGGTTTATAGAGTTTATATCATGGTTCGTCGTACCAATGTGTATCGCAGTGGAACGTGTGAATCGCATTGTGTCACAGAATTTGCGATCCCTAACACGGTCATCATGGTATGGTAAAATCGGTCGACCGATTCTTCTTGTGAGCATCTCCAGATGTCCAACATATCAAAATCTAAAAATTGATTGACCAATTTATTTTTATCGATTGACCGACCGATAGATACGATATGGATTTTACTGTATCGTGCCACAGAGAATGCGGCACAGTCGATCTACATAGTACGTCGAAGCATGATTTATATAATTATTATAAAATAAAATAAAAAATATATAATGAAATTATAAAATTTAAATTATATTTCTACTCAATAAATTAAATAAGTAATTACGAAAACTAAAGAGAATAAAAAAGGTATAAAAATGAATGATAGATCATTCTGTAACTTAACCCACAATGATCGATCAAATAATTAATCAAGTCCTACTTAAAACTCTATAATATTTGATTATTGTGTAAACTAAATTGGTAATAATCGATTGATTCATTAAATAATCAATAATTTTGCAATTAGACTCATAATAATCGATTATTTAATAAAACAATTGATCATATAGTGAATTAGATCAAATAATCGATCATTTCACTTATTTTATCCCATTTAATTGATCAAATTGGATTTATGCCTTGAATCCATTGATTTTTAAACCGAGGGAGACCTGCTAGCTGCATGAGGCCATACCCTTCGCCCCATAATTTTCACATAAATTCATAAGGTCATGTTTGGTATTGGGACAGGGCGGGAATAGCGGGGTGATATCCCTATTTTTCATTTGTTACGTTTACTATTCACAAGAATAAGAGGGGATAAGGGGAATGAGATTATCTCTAAAACCCGGTATAATTCCGGGGATAGGCCATTCCATGGGGACCCTTGGAATGGCGTATCCCCAATTCCCCATCCCCGAAATTGGCTTCCCGAGACGATGTCGCATCACCCCCCACCCACCACTTTTGCCTTGGCTCTCTTGCGCCTTCTCCCATTTCCACTCGACATGCTTCTCGTCTTCCTCTCCGGAGCGACTGCTATGTTGAACGACCGCAGCGGTAGATGATCCCCGGTGCTCTCTACATCACAGTGGCTACTCATTCGCGTCGGAAATAGTTTGAAGCCTCTGGTACCACGGCGAGCGCCTCCGCGACGTCGTTTCAGGCACTATCATCGGACGGTGTGAGCTCCTTCCCTCTTCCATCTGCTTCTCCCTCTCTTTGTACAAAACCCTTGGACGGATCATACTCTTGACCTTCTTCCCTCTTTCATCTCTCCTTCCCTCTTCCATCTCTCCTTCCTCAGCATCATCATCGGACGGTGGCGGTGGATGATCCCCGGCTCTCTCTACATGACATCGGCTGCTCGTCGGCATTCGAAATAGGTTGAGTCCTCTAGTCGGTCTCCCGTACCATGGCGAGCGCTTCTGCAAGGTCACTTCCCAAGGCACCATCATCAGACACTATGAGCTCCTTCCCTCTTCCATCTACTTCTTCCTTTCTATGTACAAAAACCCTTCCAAGGATTATTCATGTGAGATGCTACTTTCGCTCCTTCCCGGCCATTGTGTTCCTGTACCAGGCCATGTTTGGTCTTTTTAATATTTGGCATTCCTTCCCTATACCATCGTCTTCTTCCTCTGTGTGTACAAAAACCCTTTAAACGACTCCTCACCGTCGAACGTTGCTTTAACTCCTTCCCTTCACTGTCAGTGGTTTGGCCATTGTGTTACAGGGCATGGACATGAATGTGTATTCTTCGACACCAAGATATAGTTCCCTATTAAGGTCATATTCCAGCCATGTATTTTCATGTACCTAGTTCTACGGTTTTGTTCTTCAATGTTATATCCTACTTGCAGTACGCAAATTGTTGTTTTATTAAATTTGCTTCCTTAATAAGCTCACGATTCCACTATGTTCCATACTTTTTATATCTGCGCTATTGCGTGTATACACGCTTAAATACATATAAATACGCCTACTGGAAGTTTCATTTGTAGTCATCTACGTTTTCACCATGTACGATTGTTGACATAAACTCATATGTAAACTGATGATGTCTTTGCTTCTTTGCACTGTCAAACTTGTATATTACATATTCATTGTTTAGTTTAGTCATATTGGGTGTTGGCTCACTAATTTTTCGTCACAAAAGAATGGCCACACAAACAAAGGGACGGGTCCCTAATTGGAAGGAGGATGGTGATCAAGTACTCGTGGACATCTTAGTGGAGCACAAAGTCCAGCATGATGGGTTTGTAAATGGGACATTTACAAAAGAGGCTTGGAGGATGGCACTACGGTAGTTCAATGACAAAACACATTTGTCTTACACACTGTCTAACTTGAAAAATAGGTTCAAGAACCTGAAAAAATGATATGCTATGTATCTTAATCTTAAGAGAAGGTCTGGTTGGGGATGGGATGACGAAAAAAACTTGCCAGTGCCACCTTCAGAAGATGCGTGGGAGGAAATGTTTGCGGTATGTGTATACAATACATAGTGTAATCACAGGGATTAGCTTCCCCTCGACACACAAAAGTGCACTAAAACTAGTGGCATGAAAAAAAGGAAAGTGTGATCGCCACCTAGATAAGTTGCCTAATGATATGGAAAAGACAAGGGCAAACTTAAACTAGGAAAAGGAAGAGAACAGGATACCAACCTGATGTCGCGGTTGCCATGGCCGCCGCGTTCTTTTGTATCGCGTCAGTCGTGTTGAACCACTCCTATATTTTACCTTTTTATTTTGGTGATAACAAAATTTATGTTTAATTAATTATTATTAAAATATTTAATATCATGTTTTTCTTAATAAATATAAATTTATGTGATTAATTGAATATTAAATATATTTAATACCATGATTTTTCTAATTATAAATTAAATATCATGATTTTCTAATAAATATAAATTTATGTGATTAATTGAATATTAAATATATTTAATACCATGATTTTTCTAATAATAAATTAAATATCATGATTTTCTAATAAATATAATTTTATGACATTATTCTATAATGATTTGCACCAAACAGATAAATGGATTCCATTCAATATATATATGGATTTCTGTTCAAAGTGCCACATCGATTTGGTCCCATAACGATTTGATAAGTGACTCTCATAAGGATTCCTTTATACTCACACAGACTCCTTTGTAACTCATAAGGATTCCTTTGTACTCACACAGACTCCTTTGTAACTCATAAGGATTCCTTTGTAAACTCTCATAAGGATTCGCTCTCATAACGATTCCTTTGTAACTCTCATAAGGATTCGCTCTCATAACGATTCCTTTGCAACTCTCATAAGGATTCGCTCTCATAACGATTCCTTTGTAAACTCTCATAAGGATTCGCTCTCATAACGATTCCTTTGTAACTCTCATAAGGATTCGCTCTCATAACGATTCCTTTGCAACTCTCATAAGGATTCGCTCTCATAACGATTCCTTTGTAAACTCTCATAAGGATTCGCTCTCATAACGATTCCTTTGTAATTCTCATAAGGATTCCTTTGTAACTCACACAGACTTCTCATAAGGATTCCTTTGTAACTCTCATAAGGATTCCTTTGTAACTCTCACATGGATTCATTTGTAACTCTCACATGGATTCCTTTGTAACTCTCATAAGGATTCCTTTGTAACTCTCATAAGGATTCATTTGTAACTCTCACATGGATTCATTTGTAACTCTCACATAGATTCCTTTGTAACTCTCATAAGGATTCCTTTGTAACTCTCACATGGATTCCTTTGTAACTCTCATAAGGATTCCTTTGTAACTCTCATAAGGATTCCTTTGTAACTCTCATAAGGATTTGCTCTCACATGGATTCCTTTGTAAAAATATGGATTCCTTTGTAAAACATGGATTCGTTTGTAAAAACATAGATTTCCTTTATATTCCAAAATGTTTTTTGGCATCTAGTGAAAAAGTCAAATATTCTTGATTTGTGTAATCCTCTATCTTTCTGACAGGATATCTTTTTGCTTATCTTTCTAGATCTCTTCCTTCCTGCCAACAAAAAGGAGATTACTTACCACTTCTGGGTGGCAATAGGAAACATAGAGGTATGAGCCCCTTTTGACAGAAACACTATTTTATTTAAACACTTTCTTCTATGCTTGCAGACCTCGTAGACCACAAAAATATCAGAAGAAAGAGAAGATGAGCAACGGCTAGAACTCCAACGGATATCCTCAACGGATTTATTAAAATTGCTCATATAAAAGATGAAGAATGGCTGAAGAACAAGTATGAGCTTTCCTGAAGATCTTTTGAATGAGTGTACAACCAGTGAGGAACCTGAACTCCAAATACACTCAAAGAAAAAGAGAGAAAGAGCCTGAGCCCAAGAAGAAGTGTTCAAGCATCTGAAGCACTGAAGCATTCAAGCTCCTTCTTCTCTCTTCTCTCTCTCTCTGTGTGCATCTTGTAATCTGGGGGAGAGAGTCTTTTGCTGAGAGTTCTTTTAGTTGGTTTTTATTTGTTCCAACTCTCAGCTTTGTTCTTTCTTTTCTAAGAAAGATCCTTGTCCGGCTGTAGGACTGTATACAGTTGTTAACCTAGCTAGGGGTTAGTGTCTAGCAGAACCGCACTGGGGTTTGTACCAGGAGGTTGGCTTCTTTACCTGTAAGAGAAGTGGGCTGCCTTCTTGCCCGGGAAAGAGAAGAAGACCAGCTGGGGTGCTGGGTGTTGTAGTGTCCTTAAGGGGGACTATACCCTTGGTTAGTGAAATCCCAAGAGGTTGCTTGGGGACTGGACGTAGGACTTCCATGTGGGAAGGGCCGAACCAGGATAAATTCCTTGTGTCCTTTGTGTGATTGTTTATTTGCTTCCGCACTGCTACTCTTTATCACACTAAACTAACCAAACCTTCAAGTGTTAATTTCTGTGTTTAAGTTTCTATTTCAGATTTCAGAAAAACCTATTCACCCCCCCTCTAGGTTAGCTTGCTGCCATACCATAAGGGCCAACAAGTCGGAGCCGACGCGTCTATTGTCGCGTCACCCTAGGCCATCGCGTTCTCTGAATGCGGGAGAATTGTTGTTGTGACCTTCTTCTAGTCCTCCAGCCGGCTAGAGCACCAGAGCTTCTCGTAGACTTCGCTTGCTTGCCTGCCAATCAAAAGAAAACACAAGGAAAAGACCCCCTTAGAACATGTAAAGTGCAGTATCTATTCTAAAAGACAAAGCAAGATGGGAGATCATGGTGGGAACGCACCTGGGGTGGTTTTAAACCCCTGTGGGTGTGGGAAAATGTGGGTGGATGGTGAGTGTGCTCTATCTAAAAGGGATATAAAAATGCATGTAGGAATAGAAAAGAGGAAGGGGAAAAAGAATGAGCCCCATTAGGGCGACTTCCTGGCGTGGATGCAGCTCCGATGATGTGCAAAGGGTCCAGGAGATTGCTGGAGTCGCCCTCTTCACGTTCCTTGCTCCATTGATGGTGAAATAAGTGAGTTTTGGGGAGTGGGACGTGAAGGGAATGAAGGGAATGAGTGGCCACGAGGCTAAGTCTAGCTCCGAGGAAATTTTGGCAGCCCTTCGGGGTAGTAAATGAGGCTCTCCTCGTCCTTGAGAAGGGGCCTTGCTTATAAAGAGCTTGGAGTGAGAAAAAGAATCATTATCTCTCAAAAAAGGTTCAAAAATCAAAATGGGAGATAAGGCCCTATCCAAATCGGATGTAGAGTCCTTAGGGATCCTTAGGAGAGTCCCTAGGGCCAGAAATCCGCTCAAGGGGTTGAGATAACCCTTCAAGACCAAGTCAAATGCATAGGAGGGAAAATAGGAAGTGGTTATGGAGGCCAAAGATCTCGGTCATTGTCGCGACAGATCGCGCGGACGTAACTAGAAATGCGTCAGTACGGGTGGACGCGACAGTGTTGCCCACGTGCATGTATAATGCATGGGTTGTCGCGGCAGTCACAGTCGTCGCGACATAGTCGCGGCACTACGATGCGTCGCGACAATGATTCCGAAATATCTTGCATTATCCTTCTAACCACATGATAAGATAAGAGTTATAAAGCTCTAAGGACTCTTTCAAATGATAGATTTCAGGATTTGAAGGCTTTTTAATGGATTAATGGGCTCAAAGCAAGGCAAATGATGGGCTCAAGGTGAGTGACCAATTAGGGGCCCACTAAGGTAGCAGAAAATATGATTCAACCCATTAGTCATAATCGGGTGTCTACAGTATGGACATTATATTCGACGGGGCTTTGAATTCCATTGGAAAAGGTATTAGGGTGGTCCTGATGTCACCTGAAGGTGTCACCATCTCGCGAGCTGGCAAATTAAACTTTCATGCTACCAACAACATCACTGAGTATGAAGCTTTGTTGGCTGGTTTGGAGCTCGCTCACTTCTATGATGTGACACATCTACGGATTGTAGGTGATAGTCAACTGATTCTTCGCTAGGTGCTTACCAAATATCACACTTATGATCCTAAGCTCAAGCCATACCAAGAATTTGCCTCACCTTATGCCAAGCTATTTTCTGAGCTGATTTTTATCCATGTTCCACATCACCAAAATCTTCTGGCTGATGCTCTCGCCACAGTCGGCGCAACTTTAAACATGAATCACCTTGGAGATGCTGACATCATTCAGATTGAACGCCGTCACATCACCTTTATCTTAGATCCTATGTTCCTCTGGATTAAAGAAACCAGATTGAACGCCGTCACATCCCCTTTATCTTAGATCCTATGTTCTTCTGGATTAAAGAAAAGGTATCAGATATTGCCAAAAGGAGGAGCCAAAAGGAGATCATGTTGTTAGAGCTAGAAGAAGAATTGGAAGACGAAGAGAAACCGTGGTATTATGACATAGCCAAATACTGCAAAGATCAATCATATCCTTTAGAAGCCACATCTGAAGAGAAGAAGGCCATAAGGAGGCTATCTCAGAAATACATGATAGTTGGGAATTCGCTCTACAAGAGAGGATTCTCCGGGGTTTTGCTCAGATGTCTAGATGAAGATGAAGCTCCAAAGGTTGTAAGAGAAGCCCATTCGGGTATTTGTGGAGGCCATGTAAACAGTCAAATGCTTGCTAAGAAAATCCTTAGGCAACGCTTTTACTGGCCCACTTTGGAAGAGGATTGTTCTATCTTTGTTCGCCGGCGTGTCAAATGTCAATTACACGCCAATAAAATTCATGGTCCGCCCTCTTCACTCCACCCAATATCCACACCATGGCCTTTTGCCATGTGGGCTTTTGATATCATTGGCCCCCTTGGTGATCCTAATTCCCAAAGCAAAACAAAGTCTTTTATTCTTACAGCAACAGAATACTTCACCAAGTGGGCAGAAGCTGAAGCTTACGCAAAAATCAAAGCAACAACCATTTGCAAATTTGTCATGAAGAACATCATCACTAGATTCGGCATCCCAGACGCCATGGTCACTGACAATGGACCCCAATTCATCTCTCAAGAGCTACGTGATCTCTGCAATAGGTATAAAATTGCATTGCATCATTCATCTCCTTATTATCCGCAAGGCAATGGCCAGACAGAGGCCACGAACAAGACTTTGATCAAAATCATCAAGAAAACGTGTTAGGTTAATAAATTCTCAGATTGGCCAAAGAAACTTGTGGAAGCTCTATGGGCCTATCGCACTTCAATCCGTACCCCCACAGGGCAGACACCATTTGCTCTCACTTACGGAATGGAGGCAGTAGTACCATATGAGATTCTCATCCCCTCACTAAGAATCCAGCTTGACAAGGAATTGTCTGTTGACGAGCGATTGAGCCTATGTCTTATAGACAAAGTGGGGAGTATGCTGGACCATATCACACACGCGCGCCGCCGGGCCGGGTTGGGCTGGGCGATCCCGCGCGTGTGATGACGTGGTCCTATCGGCTTGCCTTGGTACCTTTTTACCTCTTATTTTTGTGTTTTCCCCTTTTCTGGAGAGATTGAGCCTGTTTGGACCGGTTTATTGAACCGGCCCATTGCGGGCTTGGATGGCAAATCCTAAATTGGCGGAGTCTCCCACTTTGCCTACCATGCACGTACCTCTATAACTCTATTTAATCCATAAGGCCAAGGCCTGAGAGAAGAGTACTCCCTGTACTGCATCCACTCATGATTCCAAATACTTGGCCGCTTTCTAGGTGTTGTTGAACAACAACGTACGTCTTGCTTATTTTGTGGAGGACCATGCAGGCCATGAAGGGTGCACCTGTTACTTACCTTCTTCATGGCGTTATGGCGTGCGCCGTGTGGGCAACCCAAAATTTTTTTTACTGGGCTTTGGCACTTGCAATTTTTTATAATGATTTTGCTCAGTTTATTCTTAGTAATGTGCGCAATCGTTTTTTATTGTTCAAGAAGTTATTTAGAGTATTATGTAATTCACATTTTTTGTATGGCTGATATGGCCAAATGAATGAAGATATGTTGTATTATAGCACTTTATTTATATATATATGTATATATATATTTAAAATAATGAATAGATTAAACTATATTAATGAGAATCTGCACAAGACTATATCTAGTAGAGACTGGAAGATAAGTAAAAATAAAGTACATCAGAAGAATACTTAAGAAAAAGACTACAATTAGATTACACAAGACTAAGATAATTTTTTAACATCTGAGTCAAATGTTGGGAATGTGTTCGTCTTTTTCTGTGCCTCTACAGAATATAACAAACATCTAGAATTATGTTTTTAAATATATGAAAATAATTTTCATAAAATGTTTTACAAGAAAACAAATGTCAGAAAATCTTTTTAGGGAAATCATTTACGTGAGAACCACATGGACAATTATGCCTTTGATTTTTATGAAAAAGTTATTCTTTAAAAAATCTTTTCACCAAGAACATGTTTTGCATGTAACCAAACAGACCCACTGCAATCGCAAATAGAAAAAAAAATGCGTCCATATATGTTGCGGGGATCAGATATCTGAAATTTTTTGCTCCTCCTAGCTACCAGCCAGATCTTGTTGGGGTGGCTCTAGGGTCCATATCTAAAAAGGGACCTGAAACTAGCTAGTCACTACTAGACGGAGAGCGTGTACAACCATCTACAAAAGGTTTTGTGGATAGCTAAGAAGTCGTCTAAGCACCCGTCTACAAAGCACGAATCGACAAAGTTTATGTAGACAGATAGCCGAAGTTGTCTACAAAAATTGTTTATGTAGACATAGTGGTTGATCCAAAATTTTATTTCAGTGGGATCTTAATGATGCAGCCATATAAATTCAATGGGGTCACTTCATCCCCCAATATAATTTTTTTTTTAATCCAGTGGGGTCATAGGACCCCACTAAACATATGCTAGATCCGCCCTTATGTAGACGACTACAAGCTGTCGATAAACAGACGTAGATGACCATCATAACCATATACATATATTTATGTAGATGGATAGCAACCGTCTACATAAACATATGTGGACGGCTATGACAATAATCTACATATATTTATGTAGATTGATCATATATATAGCCATCTACATAAACTTTTACAGACGACTAATCTAGCCCCTGTAATGCTAGGAAATGCTGATTACAAAATTGAAAAAAAAAATTGTCAAAATATAAAAAGAAAGTCTTAATCAAATATTAATTTAAGAATATGACTTACATTGACTTCAACATCCCACGCCAGCTTTTGTGTATAACTGTTATATGCTATAACATTGATCTCCTTATCCGTCTAAGAAGTCCGGTCCCATTGATAGATTATCTACACATATATTGTCAATCCAATTTGAATATCTCAAAAGTATACATTGTCCATTTTAGATATTTATTTTTTTACCGGAATATCTCTAAATAATACATTCTTCATCTCTTCAAGAAGTTTTGCAAAATTCTTCTGCCATAATTTGTAGTGTGGCTTGCTGACGGTGCCCATACGTCTCACAAAATTTACACCTTATTCACCTATGTTGTATCCTCCAACCATTGTCACATTCCACCTATGTTTGGGATCTAACCTCCTCTTCATGGCACCACTAGAGAGACCCTCATGACCAGTATCTTGACCCCGCATTGGTGATCTGTGTGAACATATACACATAAAGAAAGAGATTATATTTCAAGAATAAAATTAATATAAATTACAACATTACTAAATGTTAAAATAACAGAAGAAGATGCAGATATAGCAGAAGATGCCCCCTGAGAGATAGGAATAAGGTTTGGAGAATGGGGTGATCTCGAGCAACAGAGTCATGAGATGAATGCTTTCTCACCCCATTCATGGTTCATGATCTACGGACCCGTAATCCACCGCTACAACTCATCTCTGAAAAGATTGATGTTAACACACAATGTATAATTCAAAGAAAAAAAAATTGACATCACCTCCCCTATATCGAGAGTATATCTACGTGCGTACACATCTTGCCAAAGACATTTATATCCACATAAAAAAATAGATTTACATTCTGCAAAAAAATTACAATTCTATATCCACATGTGTACACATCCTACAAAAGATATATTCACATCCATACATTCACACTCATAATGGACATCTACGAGTCACACTCAAACAACATGTTAGTTATGGTCAACAAAATTTCGACAACATCCTTTGGATGTCCATAATAGACATCACATTTATTATTAAGATTTGTAATCACAACAACACCACAGAGTTGAGTTTCTTTGTGTAATCAACAATTCTTATACGGAACCTAAATCTATTGACATGCGTGTGGATATGCAATTCATGATGTTGTCTGTGAAAAAACTGCAATATCTTGAGTACATGGAGGATCATTTGCATATTTTAATTCTTGAACATAACTTTCAAATTATTTTCTAAAATCTTTCTCAACCCCGCTATAAGTTTCTAGTCTTTGCCTTTGTTTAGCAAAAAATGATCAATTTCTTCAATCTGTTTAAAAATATACATGTGTGCCAACTATACTTCTTCCTCATACAACACATGATTCTCAATTTTACCGTTTAAAAAACATCTGTGAGAATTAAATATTAATAAGGATTCAACATCGTCACTTCCACTAAGAGCACCATTATAATGTCTTTTGTAAGATTAATCGAATGATTATGTTGGGCAATAGCATGAAACAAAATGAATTAGTCTCCTCTAAAAGATAACCTTTTGCAATTTGAGCCTTCCGAGCATGTTTTATTGAGTACATAGTCTATCAATTTCTTTAGGTATCTTTCTACAGGACATATTCATTGATATTGAATAGTTCTAGAAATTTCGACTTTATATGCCAAATGCACTATATATCAAATGAATCATGGTAGTGAAGAATGACAATGGAGTATTTTATTCCAACTTGCATAGTGTTACTAGTACATCGACTTCTAACTTAAGCAGATAATCAAGCCCTAGTACTTTAGAACATACATCTTTATAGTACATCTCAAATGGATAATTGGGTCAATCACATGTATATGAACAATGTCGTGAAGTGTCAAATGTAGTAACACTTGCATATAAACATGAGAATTGCGACTCTTCAACCCTATAAACTCTCTACTTACAAAGTCTGCACACTTCAATAAATTAGGTGAGTACCCATCGACAAATTTAATGTTCCTTAGAATGTCACCACTCTGTAACCTTTGTGTTTTGTTTAATGTGTAAATCACTGCAGGTGGTTTATCTTCATGATCTTTTAAAACATGAAGTTGTATACACATCCCCTAGTCCTCTAAGTTCATTCGTGCCTCGATAATGTCCTTACTATAACCAGGTCCAAGGAGATTCAAAGTGCCCGACAAATTGTTACATATATTTTTCTCGAGATGCATGACATTTAAGTTATGATGGATAAGCAGGTTCTACCAATATGGTAACTCATTGAAAAAATACTCTAGTTTTCCCATCCTTTTAGTTTCTCAATATCTTTCTAAAATGTCTTCCCAAATCTTGTAGTAGGTACTCTCTATTGTTGCTCCCACGGTTCACAACCATTCACAAATTTTAGAGCTTTTTCAAATTCAACTCTACCATCAAATCCATCCTTATATGTGTTTTTCCTCCATCTATGATGCACTAGTAAAAAATGGTAGTGTTTAAGATAGCAAAAATTTTGACAATTTTTAAGTTTTCTTGAATGTGTAGTGTAGTTACATGTTGAATAGACATATGTGTGCTCTACCCTTATAGGATTATTAGAAAATGTAAGATTAGCGACGGAATTTTGCGATAGAAATCCGACAAATTTAGTTCGTTGCTGATTGGAGACGGTTAGCAATGAAAAAAATCCATCGTAGATTCGTCGCTGATCAACAATAGATTAGCAACAACAAACTGCCGTCGTAAATTTCCGTAGATAATCAATGACAAATCTATGATGATGATGTCTTCTCTAACTAGGTATGGAAAATCGTGATATTGGCGGATGCTAATCCATCGCTAATTCATGACAGAATAGCGGTGGAATTCTTCTTCGCAGATTCACGACAGATCAGCGATGAAATTCTCTGACGCTAATCCGCGATGGAATTTTAGTCATTGTTCCGTTTCTAATCTATCGCATCTATGTTCACAACATTCATAAGTATTTTAATTTTACTTTGCTATCCTTGTTTCTAACTATTAGTTATATTTTTTACTAGTAGTTTTATTGTAATAGATATAATTATCTATATTATTTATTATATAATTATTTTAAAAATAGAATAAATACAAATATATGGAAAATATAAATTCATAAGTTGCATTTTTAGTTTAGTGAATATATATATATAATCTTTATTTAACTATTATTAATTAACCATTGTTGCAAACTATTACTTATATTATTTATATTGTAGCAATTTAGTTATATTATAGATATAGTTATTGAAAAAAAATTGTATAGTTTATATAATTATTTTAAAAATAAAATAAAACAAAGCAAAAAAATATATGGAAAATATACATTTGTAAGTATATGATATTTGTTATATATACACACATTGTATTTGAGTATTTGTAAATATATTATATTTGTTTAATGAATATACATGTTAGAGAACTTTATTTTAAAAATATTATACTTATTTGTTAATTATTAAAGTTGTTAAATATGCACAAGTATTATTATTTGAAATTTATAATTTGTATTATGGTATATTATATTATAGTTATGTAATATTATGTAACTCATCAATTTGATTTTAGATTGAGAGTGAATTCATTAGTCAAATTTGAGATCAAGATGAAATTCAACAAGCGAATTTCTGTTGATAGTAGATTCAACAATCAGATCTTAACCAAACTTAGATCGAGAGTGAATACAATCATTAGATTTTGATCAAACTTAAATACAACGGTTATAATTTAAATCCGTAGCAAATTCAATATTCGAAAACTTGATTAGATTGCTATACATAGGTAGCAAACTGAACTAATCATATGGATATAGACAGAGACTAAATCCAACGGTTGATATATATAGATCGAGAGTGAATCCAATAGTCAAATCCCAATTAACTATAGATTCAATGGTCGGATGTTGATCAGATATATATTGAGAGCAAACCCAACTATCATATCTTCATTAAACTTAAATCAAGCGATTTGGATTTAGATCTAGAACAAATCTAACGAGCGTATATTGATCAAATTGTTTTTATATTGTGAGCATACCCAGCTGATCAAATGTACATAGATCGAGAATGAATCCAAAGGTAACTTTAGATATGTGTGAAATCCTACGGTTGTATTTCGATTGATAGTAAATTCAACAGTCATATCTTGATGAGATGTAGATAGGAGCGAATGTAACCGTCATATCTTCATCAAACTTAAATCCAATGGTTAGGATTTAGATCTAGAGCAAATCCAATGTTATCTTGATCAGATTCTTATAGATTGGGTGCAAAACCAACTAATTCAATGTACGTAGATCTAGAGTGAATTCAACGGTTGGACTTTAGATCGGAATGAAATCCAACGGTTGGAGTCCATTAATAGTAGATTCAATAGTTGGATCTTGATTAAATGTTGATCGGAATTGAATTCAATCGTCAAATTTTTATCAAACTTAGATCCAACAGTTAGGATTCAGATGCGAAGTAAATCCAACATGCGGATCTTGATCACATTATTTTAAATTGCAAAACTAACATGAGGATCCTGATCAAATGTATGCAGATCGAGGGAGAATCTAATAGTTGGTATTAAGTACCTCTTTTACGATGAGTTGGGCGTCTCCATGAACCTTTTAGGTATTAAAGTACCTTAAGAAGAAGAAAACGATGCCCCCCAAATGGGTGAAGCTCTGTTTCCAACTTTCTTAGTAGTAGTAGTAGCAGCAACAACAACAGTAAAATAGTAGTTGTTGCTACCTTCTCTTATCTCGTTGCTTAATGATCTACGATAAAATTGCAAAATTCATTTTGTCAGCTTTAAGTTTATTACCTAATTACTAGCCTCAGGATAAAGTAATTAGTTTTTTTGCATAAATATCCCTTCTAAAGTGATAATTAGGTAATTCGCTTTGCCATCTCTTTACCTTTTTCTTTCAATATTCCTTCCTCTATCTCCAAACTTTTATTCTCGGAACTCCATCTGCACTTCACTCCAAGAACTTAGGCAACCTCCTCTTTCCTTCACCGACAGTTTGGAGCAGCTGATGCTTTTTCATATGCAAATCTTGTCCCATCTGATGCTTTTGCTATCACTTTGGAGCATCTGAAATGAAGGCCGAAGCCGTGAAGGATCACTTCCCTTGTCCTCCTCCACTGTCTTACCCCCCCAACAGCCCGGTGGGATTCAGACTTTAATTATTCTCCCACCCACAGCCGCACACAAGGTCATCAAACATGAACAAGTTTAGGATCGCGTGTTGTCGTTGTCTTTTGTTGAGGAGACCCTGTGACCCTGTTGGAGAAGGAAGATGTCGATTGGATAATCTCTTCTCTCTACCGTTCTTCCTGTGCTGTTTGAGAAGCTGGCGTCCCCTGTGATCTCGGAGTTGAGCAAACTCTACGGCGTCAAGGATGAGATTGCCAAGCTGCGGGGAACAGTGGAGCGCCTCCAGGCGATGCTCCACGACGCCGAGCAGAAGAAGGTGGTGGGAGGTCGTCAGGGCCTGCTGTGGCTGCAGGAGATCAAGACAGCTTTATATGCTGCGGAGGATTTGGTAGACGAATTTGTGTACGAAGGACTTCGTCGGATAACAACCCGTAATGCAAATGTTGCCAACATATTAAAACCAAAGAAGATTGAATTGCAGGTCTTATGATCACCTCTTGATTCGTGGTCCGTTTTCAAAACATATACATTCACACATGCACATCACTCTGGTAAATATCAAATTTTAGAACCCATTGGCAGAGAAATTGTCAACAAGTTGAATGGTGTTCCACTGGCATTGTCTGTAATTGGAGGTCTGTTGGGATCTGAATCAGATGAGAGGAAGTGGAGAGATGTCGTAGATAGTAAACTGTGGAAATTCGAGCAGGGTGGGCATGGCATCTTGCCAGCATTGAAGCTGATCAGTTACCAGTTTCTGCCCTATCATCTGAAAAAAAATGTTTCACTTATTGTTGTGTGTGGCCAAAAACTGGTAGTTTTGATATCATGAACATATTGATCATAAGCATGGTGATTACAGAATAATCAAAATACGAAAGAAGACTGTGGAGACATTCCATAATAGAACTCACCTTAGAGAAAGTATCACCCCCACTATACGGTGCGATTAGGGTCCTGTGACTTTCTCCTAGGGTACAACCACGAGCAACGAATTCTGTTTCACTTAAGATCGACTTCATAAGACGAAAGCTATATAGAAAACCTAATCCTCTTCAAAAGGAAGTATGGGTACATAGCATGCACCGAACGGAAGAGCGTTCGACGGCAACCTAGGCGATCCGAACATCGTAGAGTGATTGCGCACTCGAACAGAAGAGTGATGGACGGCGACCTCATTGGTGGGGCGAGAGAGAGAGCAGCAACGAAACGCGCGGTTCCTCCCAAGAGAGTCAAAAGGCGTTTCAATCTGGTAACTACGATTAGGGAGACCTAATCACTATATGAAACACCTCACACCCACAAAAGCTAAGACAATGGGCCAATTCAAGAAACCGGCCCAAACATGCCCAATCTCTCCAAGAAAAGGGGAAAACGTAAAAAGAAGCAACAAAAAGGTACTAAATTAAGCAAGCCGGCAAGACCACACCATCACCCCAGCGTGCCCGTCCAGCTCAGCCCGACCCGGCCCTGCAGCGCACGTGTGTGATATGGTCTAGCATAACCCCACCATTGTCTATAATACGTAATCTCATGGACACTTGAGGTTATAAAATCCTGCATCTCCTTAGAGATTTCTCATGTGGGACTAAGGCGACAGAAGAACTAAAACTTACACACCTTCTTATTCACTTTTTTACTTTATCAAATATTGAGTTTCTTTTCTCCCTTCCTTAGAATTGCCCCTCCTCAAACCCCTTTTTACCGAACACTCATTAGCTACAAATTTCAAATTTTATCATTAGGGATAAATATATATTTATGGAGTGGCGTATGTCTGTCGGAGAAATAATTGCCTCAGATTATTAAATTTTCTTAAAATCTCTAGTCATATCTCAGAACCATTGCATATTCCCTCTGATTTAGCTTAACCGAGTGTGGCAGTAAATAAACTGATCTCCAAAATCATTTAGATATACCCAGATCATATGTACGTTCAGTCTAACACATGACATGAACTTTCCAGATTTGAGATTTATCTCCTATGGTGGAAAATTCCATGTACTTGCAAAATTTCACATGATTCTAGCTTAGACGTCAAACTTGTAGCCAAATTGACACGTAAATGCATTATGCATCACGTTAGGAAAAATGACGTCATTTAACCTTATCTTATTTATAGCAAACTTTAAACTGATCGAAAGGATAACACTAAAAAAATATTAAATGGTCGTAAGCGTTCAAACGTAATGTTGCAAAAATATTTTTTTTTTTGGAAATTTAAATTCACTTTTTTTAAAGGTCCTGTCAGATTTTCCTCCTATAATAGGTCCCTACCTTATATGGAGACTCGCACCCCCCACCCCCCTCCCCAAAAAAAATTCCCTGGGCATAGAACGTGAACACCTACTTTCCAATTTTACCTATGTGATTGCTCACTCCGATATAATTTTATTAGCATATATGTGCAACGTCCTTTTTTTGGAGAATAAGTATCATCTAATTGAGTTCCATTGGATAAGAATACACACACACACACAAATTGAACCATTGTGATTTGTGCAAGGGATCAAAACAAGTAAGACATAACAACATGTTTTCATTTAAAAAAAAAAAAACAAAGTAAGCAAAGCATACCACAATAACTTTATCGTCCTATCTATCTATATTAATATAATATTTTTCAGTCTTAGTGCTGCCATATGGCAGCACCATGATAATTCTATTCCCCCCTAAATATTTCTGATAAAAAATAAATATATAGTTGATTTTAATCCGTCAAAACATCCGCTATAAAATAGAAATCAAGTGATTCTAATTTGTTAAATAGAAAAAAATCGTACTGCCAAAATGTATCGCAAATTTTTTTAAAAAACTTTCTATTCAGACGCATACACTCATGTTCCCGTACATATATCCTCTGAAAAAATAGAAATAAAATCACTATTACAACAAAGTTTGCATATCTCTAGGGTTTTTTTTTTTTTAAATAGCAGAGTTTGAAAAGTTTTTAAGGAGAATAGCATCGTAAAAAATAAATTCGTATTGTAGCACATTTTTGACCGTGGACCGCACTTTTGCATTTACAAAATAATAAAATAGGAAGCCGGAAGCGCGCTATCCGACTTGCATGTCGGATGGCAGGGCACTGACTTGCAAGTCGGCCAAGGCTTGGCCGACTTCTGCTTTGGTCCACCATTTTTTTTTAAACTTCTCATTTCACATCCGATATATTTAAGAGATCTAAATGCTATCTAATTAAGATGAAATTTAAAACATAATCTAATTAAGAGATGATACAAATTATACTAATTTTAGTTTAATTTTTTAAATTATTTTTTGTCAAGTAGAAATTATCTTAAAAATTATTAAATTGATTTAATCTCAACATATAATGATCTAAATGATATCTAATTGAGACGAAATTTCAAACATAAGTTAATTAAGAGATGATATAAATTATAATAATATTAGTTTAAAATTTTAAATTAATTTTTTGTCAAGTAAAATTGTCACCTGACGGAAAAGAATCAAGACCTTTCAGAACTACAATATGCTTTAATTTTGAATCCCTTTATGCATCCAATATTATCGATATCTACAATCATAGTGGGGACTATATATATTGACAAGAGGGATGCTACGCATCTGCTCAACTGTAAGCAAGGAATTCATTCCTCCAAGCCGAGAGAAAACAGAAGTCATGAAGAATATCAAGTGTTTACCGTGCATCATGAACATGGCCAAGAGAGAAACCTACACAAGCTTACCTTAGCATTTATTTTCAATAGTATATGGCATGCAGTTGTTGATTGCATGGCAGTTCACTTAGACCTATGATTTTGAATTCCATGCCTTGCCTTAATTCTCAGGTTTCTCAGCATTCTCTTAGCTTGTTCAGTTCCATATATAGATATATTGGCACAAACACTAATGACTGGAGACCAGACTAATAATGAAAGCTATTAAGTACCAGAGGTACACTAATTATCTACTTCCCACAAGCCAAAAGTAAAGGACGACCAATTCAAAATTTTGTAAACCAACATAATAGGACAACAACCGAAATAATAAAATTATTAAACAAGAAGGCAAAGTGAATGGAGTTTTAAACATCATCTATGTATATATAAAGAAAGGGAGAATGATAACCAACAGATATGGAAGTGTAAGAAGATCAAAATAAAGTAATAAAATATTAAGTACAAGACAAAGTGAATGGAGTTTTAAAGATCCTTTATATACAGAGGAACGGAGAAGCATACCTAGCAGATATACAAATGTAAAAGAGCACCATTATAAAATTTTAGAGCCAACTTGATTTAGTTTCTCTACTAACTGAGGAATACTACAACGACCAGAGAGCCCTTGATAAACCTGTTGTGACAACCATTTCTTAAAACTTTAAAATTTTAATTTATCTTTGGATTTGATTTATTTAGATTTTATTTATTTACATAGACATGATCTTATTTAATTCGTTTGACCTCCCCCACTAATCTCGATTAGTGTTAATTATATCAACACAAAGGACTGAACACCCTTGATTAACCATCAGACAATCCCTTTAAAATAGAAGAGCGTGACTCACAATTGAATGAAAATAAATTATACATGAAAGAAAATAAAATTGCAAACATGCAATCTTTTTTTTTGTTGAAATTTTATGATATTTATTTTATTTTTATTAACTTTTAAAATTTATTTTCTCAATTTTGGGTATTTTTAACATCATTAATTTCATTTATTTAATTATTTTTTATTTATTTATTTAAATTATGATTATCTGAATTAGATTCATATTTTCATTTATTTATTTGCTTTAAAGAGAAATTAACTTAAGGTGAATAAAAATGACATGCAACATGACTTGTTTGTTATTTTTTAGTTATAGTAAATTAAACAACAATGTTTGTGAAATATTTACTAAAATTTGTTGAAAAACTAGTTGATTTTGATTAAGAAATCAATTGGTGAAGAGTACGAAATAAACGTGACCCTACGTGCAATTATTCATATAGTAAATGATTAAATGAGTGAGATTAGCCCAATAGGTCCATTAAGCATCACATGTAAGGATATACCATAGGCCGGCCCATTAACCATCATTCGGCCCATTAAACATGAAACAACATGGTCATTTAACAAATCATGGCATAAAAGATACAAGTCTGGCCCAATAAATAATTTGTGGCTCAATAAAAAATTTTGCCCCAATAAGAGAGCCCAATAAACCTTGCTTAAGATTTTAAAAAATTAAAATTATGTCTTACACGATATTTTTTAGAATTGTCTTGCAGACCCTTCTTCCAATTTTGAGTCTTTCTCATAGCTTAATTCTGTGTTCCAAGCTCCAAAAATCCTGCTTCGTAGCTTGGGGCACCTCTCTCCTTATGTAGTGAAAAGAGGAGAGACCATCATCGGAAGGTTTGGATACCGGACCACTGGTGTTTGGGTTGTAATTTTACATTTTAACCCCTGACAAAATTCTCTCTTTCTTTTCTTACCCTTTCCTTTCTTGGTTCGGACAGACCGAAGAGAGGAAGAGGAGGCGCGTGGCCTCCTTCCTCTTCCTCTCCTCCTGCTTGACGGCGGCCCACCCAGGAGATAGCGGCAGCGGCGGCGACACTGCAGTACGGCGGCGGCGGCAACAGGGGCATGAGCAGCGGCAGCAGGGGCCTCGGTGGTGTAGACCAGCGGCAGCGGCGGCAAGGGCCGCGGAGGCTGCAGCCGGGGCCGGCGGCGGCCACCCCAGGCAGGGGCGACGGCGGCAGGAGCAGTGGGGGCCGGCAGCGGCCGGGGCAAGCAGCGGCAGTGGGGGTTAGTGCCGACGGTGGCTGGGGAAGGTACGGCCAGGGCAGCGGTGGCTGCTGCTTAGGGAGGTGAGGAGGGTGGCGGCTCCTTCTCCTCCTCCGTTCCTTCCTCTTCCTCCTGCGGTGGGAGCGCTTGGCAGGGGCGGCGACTGGAGGAGGTGCAGCGGCCAGCCCAGGCAGGGGCAGCACAGGCCCAGGCGGCTGGGGACAGAGGTGAGATCCCCCCTCTTCTCTTCTATTTTTTTTGTTCATTTATTCTGTTTGTTCTCTTTTTTTTTTGTTTCTTCTGTGGGAAGCCAGACAAAAATCTGGCACAACACCTGTATTCCAAATGAAACATAGGTCAACAACTTGACAAACAAAAGTGAACAACAGGAGCATAAGAAGACTTCTAAACAGAATACATCATTCTTTACTGGCTGATTATTCAATGCATATCTAGATGTCACAAAAATGATCCTGAGGTAGTTATAGATGAAGGTGGTTGTATTGCACTAAGATGCGTTAATGAGTTTAAGATAATCAATACCAAGTAGACTTTCGTTTGTTAAAATCACTCATTTGCATGCCTACAATTTCATTGCTATATGTAATAACTAATTGTAACATCAGAAATAAAAATTGAACTTCATGCAAACTTAATACTGCAAGCTCCAGTGCCTTGCCAAGATCATCACTATACTTCTAGAATATACTCAAACTTATAACAGGAAGAAAGGGACAAATGTATGCATCTTTTTACACATTATGTGCAAATAAAAAGCCAAGTTGTCTGCTATGTATCCTTCTAAAACATGTGTGATTGGCTTTTGGCTCGGACAGCCCACAGTCCATATTGCCTAAATCTGTTTGAGGGAGGAGATAAGCAAAAGCAAGTACAGAAATTGTAAGTAAGAAATTAAACAGAATATCATTTTTTAACATATCAGCTGCATTATGTTGGTTCACCTTACAAAGAAAGAAACAAGAACAAGAGCATGACATCAGATAGCATGATTTTATGTGGCTATCTCTTTCAGAAATTATTTATAATAAACCTTTTATTAGAACATGAACATTGCATAGATTCTCTGTCAATTTTTTTGCTTTTACATTTTAGTTCAATTCTACTAGAAGTTAGAAGAATACATGACTACTAATTCAAATAGAGTAGTATTTCTATGAAATGACTCTTAAATGGCTGCTTCCTCATCCTCAATCCCATGGTTAGTTAACTCTTTTACAATGGGAAACACATACTCTAATATAAGTTAACCCATCAATTGCAGTTTTAACTTGAAGCAAAGTTAAAAGGAGTTGCCATTTTTAACTTGATTAAAGTTACAAGGAGCTGGACTTGCACTGCTGAAGGGCACATCTGATCTTATATTTCTAAAAAAAAAAGATAAGAAACTATTTACACAAGTATGTCCAAAACAAGACGTTGATGCAAAATTCCTATATAGGTTATATAGCCAAGTACCACTGCAAAACCTGACGAAAGAGAAGGGATAGGTGTACTGTTACAGATAATATTGTCTTATTTTTCATTTATTATTTTTCTGTCCAGAGACTTCTTTGTAACAAACTCTAGAAGGCTCCAGGATATTCCTTCAGAGGAATCCTTTGCAGTGATTGGATGCCTCCAATTCTGTTGTACCAGAATTCCATTATAAATATAGACCAAGACGTGAGCACTGCAACACTCACGCTATTCACCACCTCTGTTCGTCTTCTGATACTTCTAGCTGGTATCAGAGCAGGTCATCCTTCGGCCTCCTGCTTCCCATGGCGAGCTCTCCTCCAGTTCCTTCTACCATCAATCCTGATGCTGCTCCTGCGTCAGTGTCTTCTATCATCAATTCTGATGTTGCTCGTATAGATATGGAGAGTCCTTACTATCTCCATTCCTCTGATAACCCCGGTGCTGTTCTCGTCTCTTCTCCCTTAACTGGTGGTAATTATATCCAGTGGCAGCGTGCCATGACGGTCGCGCTCTCGGCGAAGAACAAACTTGGGTTCGTTCTTGGCACAATAGCACAACCTTCACTGGATCATCCTCAGCGAAGTTCATGGGAACGAGTAAACAATATGGTATTGTCATGGATGTTGAATGCTATACATCCAGAACTCACTCCTTCTGTTTTGTATGCTGATACGGCTGCAAAGGTATGGTCCGATCTAAAAGATCGCTTCTCAGCATCAAATGGGCCACGGATCTATGCTCTGGAACGATCCATTGCTACATTACAGCAAAACAACAACTCCATTGCAACATACTTCAACACTCTCAAGCGTTATTGGGATGAGCTCACCCAATATAATCCTTCTTCGTTTAATAGCACTTCTGCCATACAGCAGCAAAGGCAGCTTATGCAGTTCCTGATGGTTCTTAATGATTCATATTCTCATGTTCGGAGTCAAATTTTACTCATGGATCCCCTCCCTGCTGTTACCAAGGCTTATGCGCTTCTCCTGCAAGATGAATCCCAGCGACTTCTGCAACCCCCATCAAATGGAGATGGTTCTGCCATGTTCTCCAAAATTGTCCCTAATAATCGGACACAGACAGGAGACAAAAGGGCTAGACCCCGATGTTCTTATTGTCATCTACCCGGTCATCTCAAGGAACAATGTTACAAGCTTCATGGGTATCCCCCTCACTCTCAGCTGGCCGGCCGTCCTCCTTCCAAGCAAGTGGCTACTGGTACCTCATCTACTGCAGACTCTGTTCCTAATCTTACTGCAGGGCAGTATGCACAGCTGCTTAAACTCCTCAATGCGGTAAACTCCACTCCTACACCTCAAGTGCATGCTACAGGTATGAGTTCTAACACTGCATGGGTTCTTGATTCTAGTGCTTCAGCACACCTCACCCCTCACCTTCTTCTTCTTCAACCTTCACACAACCCATCTACCCCTTCTAGCATTACTCTACCCACTGGCCAGCAAACTCCCATCCAAGGTGTCGGCGCTATTCCTCTTACCAAATACCTTACATTGTCTAGTGTTTATCATGCCCCCCATTTCTGTTTCAATCTCATTTCTATTAGTCGTCTCACACGAGATGCTAATTGCACTGTCACTTTTTCCCCACTCATTGTATCTTGCAGGACCATGTGACGATGAAGGAAATTGGGCGGGGCCTTGAGCGAAATGGACTTTATTATTTGCAAGTGTATTCACCCATCTTCCTTACCACCAGCAACCAATCCATGGACTTGTGGCATCAATGCTTGGGCCATCCATCTCCAAAGAAGCTCCAACAACTTGCTTCGTTTTTACCTTTTTCTTTTGATAGTTCTTTTCAGTGTTCTACTTGTCCACTGGCCAAACAACCTCGCTTGTCTTTTTCCCAACGTACTTCTTCTACTTCTCATTTTTTTGAATTAATGCATTGTGACTTATGGGGGCCATACTCCACTGAATCATATGATGGTAGTCGCTATTTTCTCACAATTGTTGATGACTATACCCGTTTTACCTGGAGACATCTCCTCCGTTTTAAGTCTCAAACTTTCCAAGTCTTTTGTCAGTTTGTTTCTTATGTTTCACGCCAATTTCAAAAACAAATCAAACGGATCCACACAGATAACGGCACTGAATTTCTTAACCTGCCGTTTCAACAATTTTTGGCAGAACAGGGCATCGTTCACGAACGCACGTGTGTTGCTACCTCCCAACAAAATGGGATTGTCGAACGAAAACATCATCACATCCTTGACGTTGCTCGCGCTCTTCGCCTACAATCCAAATTACCGAAATGATTCTGGGTAGAATGTGTCCTTACTGCCACTTATCTCATTAATCGCCAACCATCCACTGCCATCCATAATCGCATACCATATGAAGCCCTCTTTCACACTTTCCCGACTACCATCGTCTTCGATCCTTTGGATGTTTATGTTTTGCCTCCACAAGCCATTTAGATGCAGATAAATTCAATCCTCGTGCTAAAAAATGTCGGTTTCTTGGATATCCTAACAACCAAAAGGCTTATCGCCTCCTTGACTTGGAGACACACAATATTTTCACCAGCAGAGATGTTACATTTTGTGAGGACATATTTCCTTACCACACATCCTCCCACGATACCACCACCATTCTTCCCCTTCCCATACCTGATCTTCAGCCTTCCTTTGATCCACCATCAACCCCACAATCTACCCCACCTCCACTTAACCCACCACAGCCTGCTACTCGTCCAACCCACCACCGTCATCCACCTGCTCGCCTTGCAGATTATGTCACTGGCTTCTCGGCTTCTGCACCGCCCTCATCGTCCACGGCTGCTCCACGTTACCCAATTTTCAACTACCTCACTGGTATGTCTCCTTCTCAGCAACACTCCTTTTTGTCCACTATTTTCAATGTCACCGAGCCCTCCACTTATGCTGAAGCATCAAAGTCTGCTTACTGGCGCGTTGCTATGGATGAGGAACTCCATGCCTTAGAACTCAATCACACGTGGAGCGTCACCACTCTTCCACCTGGTCAGCATGCCATAGGTTGTAAATGGGTATATCACATCAAATATAACTCCGACGGCACGATTGCTCTCTATAAAGCACGCCTCGTTGCCAAAGGATACAGTCAGCTAGAAGGGCTTGATTATACAGACACTTTTGCTCCTGTTGAAAAGCTTGTTACAGTTCGTTGTTTATTAACAATTTCTGCTGTTAAAGGTTGGGAATTGCATCACCTAGATGTCAATAATGCCTTTTTGCATGGCGAATTAACAGAAGAAGTTTACATGCATCTTCCACCCAGACTTCGGCGAAAGGGGGAGAATCTGGTTTGCAGGTTGCATAAGTCTATCTATGGCCTCAAACAGGCCTCTCGCAGCTGGTTTCAAAAATTCACATTGGCTTTACTTCAAGTAGGATTTACACAGTCTCGTGCAGATTACTCTCTCTTCACTTATCACTGTGGGACACTTCTCACTGTGGTGCTTGTATATGTTGATGATATATTGATTACCGGCAATGATACTTGGGGCATTGGACTTCTGAAGAAATACCTTGCATCTTGCTTCCTTCTCAAGGATCTTGGAGACCCCAAATATTTTTTGGGAATAGAAATCTCTCGATCTGCTGCAGGAATTTTTTTAAATCAACGCAAATATGCGTTAGATATCCTCAATGACACGGGGTTCCTTGCAACCAAACCAGCTGCTACTCCTTTAGAAACATCTCACAATCTTCAAGCAATAACAGGCAGCCCCTTACCCGACTCCTCTCCATATAGAAGGCTCATCGGACGGCTACTCTATCTTACTATCACCAGACCGGACATCTCACATTCTGTTAATTATCTCAGCCAGTTTATGACCGATCCTCATGAACATCATTGGCATGCTGCATTACGGATTGTTTGCTATATCAAAAGTGCTCCTGATCATGGCATTCTCCTCAAGGAATCTGATTCCCTTCATTTGAGCATCTACAGTGATGTTGATTGGGCCGCCTGCTCCAAAACGCGAAGATCCATTACCTGTTATGTGGCATTTCTTGGTTCCAGTCCTATCTCATGGAAGAGCAAAAAGCAACCAACAGTTTCCAGATCTACCGCTGAAGCGGAATACCGCGCCATGGCATCTGCTACATGTGAAGTGCAATGGCTACATTCTCTTCTACATGATCTTGATATTGATCCAGGCCCTGCTACATTGTACTGTGAAAGAACAAAACACATTGAATTGGACTGCCACTTCATCCGCGAACGCATCCAGTCTGGCATGCTCCGCACAGCTCATGTCCCTACAGCAGCACAACAGATTGCCGATGTTTTTACTAAGCCATTGCCTCAACAACTCTTCTCCAATTTGATCTCCAAGCTGGTTTGGCCTTCCGCCCTCTCCACCTTGAGGGGGAGTGTTACGGATAATATTGTCTTATTTTTCATTTTATTATTTTTCTGTCCAGAGACTTCTTTGTAACAAACTCTAGAAGGCTCCAGGATATTCCTTCAGAGGAATCCTTTGTAATGATTGGATGCCTCCAATTCTGTTGTACCAGAATTCCATTATAAATATAGACCAAGACGTGAGCACTGCAATACTCACGCTATTCACCACTTCTGTTCGTCTTCTGATACTTCTACTTGTACTGCAAAAGATGCTAATTGGTCTTCGATGATAAACCTGCTTCCATAGGATTTGAATCTGAGACCTCATCATCCTAAGTGTACATGGAGAGTTAGCCATTAGGCCACCCCTAATGTAAGAAGAGACATCCTTCAGAATGTTCATCAATAAGAGACATCTCTTGTTTAAACTTCTAAGTGGAACATAGAGCATTGGTGGTAACAAAGTAGCATTCATATAATTGATTATAAATAGATGTGATAAAGCTCTGCTGATGATGATGCATGACTGTAATATTTACTTTACCTGGTCTTTCAGAAAATTCCTACATTTCTTACCACAGAAATGATTCCACAAGATTCTATTAAAATATATCCCTGCAGAGACAACACAGACAAAGTTAGAATGGGTGTGGTTCGGAAGCTAATTGGTCTGTTGTCGTGGTGCAGGGAGTGGGAGAGAGGAAGGGTGGAGAGAGGTGCCGAAGGCGAGGAAGCCCACACCCAAGCTAGGCCGACACGAGGCCGAACCTTCTGGTTGAGGAGGAGGCGATCCAGTCGGTGGACTCGCGGGGCTGCGGCGGAGGTCCATCGGGCCTACTGGTTAAATAAAAATAATTTTATTATTAATATTCATAATATTAAGATCTATCATTAGTTAAATATTAATTTCTTATTATCAGTATTTAAAATATTAAGATCTTAAACAAAAATGTAAATTACATTTAAAATATTAATTTACAAACAAAAAAAGACTAATATTTATCTAAATATTAATTTCAATGGATAATATAAATGTAAAAATAAATAATATTGAAAATAACAAGTTATAAATACAATATTAAAATCTATTAAAATAATCAATAAATAAGAAAAGATAAACTAACATAAAATATATATTATAGATTATAAATACAAATCGTTAGCTGAATGTACATGTGAATCGGAATTCGAAGTTTAATCATACTCTAAAAAAATTGATATTTGGATTAGTTCTACATCTATGTATATCTGATTAGTTGTATTTGCTCGTAATAATCTGAACAAGATCCTTTTACTGGATTTAGTCTAGATCTAATAAATGCTAACTATTGCATTTTAAGTTTTCGACAGTTGGATTCAAAATCGATCTATATTTGACTATGATCTGACATCATTAATTAATATCCACACAATTGGATTTACTCTAAATATATAACAATTTAATCAAAAGATGTTGATTAACAATTCGATCAAAATTCTAATTGTTGGATTTTAATTTGATTAAGATCTAAAGATTAACAATTATTCCTGATTTACAAATCTGTTCAAGATCCCATCTTTCGATCTACTATCATTCGAAATTCAATCGTTCAATCTGATCAACATAAGGGAAATGAGGATAGGTTAAACATGTATAGACTATCCATGTTTAGGGGCTATTTTGTTTTGGGATGGTTTAATGGGGGATAATTATAAAGGGGATAACTTTCAATGTGATATGATATGATGTGATATCTTCTAGTTTCCAAGTCAACTCTCCTCTTGAAGCAGAAGCTTTAGCCATGCTACAGGGAATTGCGTGGATGATAGAAATTTAGGTTGAGGCTCATATCTTTAGTGATGCAAAAAATGTGATCAAGGCTCTTAAACACTAAGATTTCAATCTTTGGTGATGCAGCTCAGTTATAGATGAAGGAAGGGATTTACTCTACAAAAATTCTCTTATCCAAGTTTCATTTGCCCCACGAGAAGCTACATTTCCTGCTCACACTCTTGCACAACTAGCTTCTTGGGATCTTTCTAACATCCCACCCTCAGTTCTCAATGCTTACTCTTGTGTATATGTAATGACATTTCTAGAGTAATGAATAGAACCACTGGTTTCATCATAAAAAAAAAGATACGATGTGATAAGAAATATAGAGTTATCACCCTTTTCTACGTAGTTTGGCATCATAGATGTACGTATAAATGGGAGATATACAATTTTATAGAAGAAAAAGTACAACATTTAATGAGTTATCCCTAAGGATAACTTTTATCCCCCTCTATGGGTGAGATACTTATCACCCCCATTTACATCCCTTTACTTGCGTATAAAATTTAACGTCCGAGTTTAGCCTATCTTGAGCATCAAAATTATCTATAAACCAAATCTCCTGTTAAGTGGGAGATAAATTATCTTACCCGGTTATCAAACATATCTCTCACGCAACTGAAGTGTGGTGTATTTTGTAGATTAGCGACGGAATAGCGACAACAAAACTTCCGTCGCTAATCCGATCGCTAAATAGTCCCTGCGAGGATAAACCTTTTCTACCCCTACTTCGTCGCTAAATAGTGACTGATATAGTGACAAATAAATTTCGTCGCTGAATTTCAATTGGGATGCAGAGTGGTAAGTTGTTAGTAATTAGACAGATTAACAATAAGTAAATTAAACTGTGATTTTCTTGTAGTGAAAGGGTGAGGGCTGGCTGTGGGGCAAAGGGGGGATGTGAAGCATGTGTGATTCTAAAAAGTTCATGGTTAACCACATAACATTGTCAATAATTTTTCAAAAACTCATTTTTACCTAGTTTTGACCTATCGGTAAATTAAGTTAAATTCGTGTATACTATAAGAGTACTTATCCCTTTGACTCAGAGGCTAATGTTAAGTACATGCGAAAGATCGATCAAGCAGTCGTTGACAACTATAAGACATGAGCAATACATATATATGCGATCTTTACCACAACTACTGCTCGCTGTCTAAAAAGGAGAGATCAAAGCTTAACATTCATCGCCACAATAAGGTAAGGGACACGCCATACATTAATTAGGAGGGGACCATGAAATTTGAGATAAAATTTTTATGCAAATCAAAGAATTTGTGATGATCAATAGGAGAGTTGTAAAATCAAACAAAGGTATCAACAACATAAAACATTAGCACACACACAACCCTCCACACACACACACACACAAACACAAGCATCACTAACAAATTTTCTACTTACATGCATCCAAAACGAGTAGCGCCATGAAGAAGTATGTGACTAGTGCACACTTCATGGCCTGCATGGTCATCCTACAAAGTCTGTTCAACAATGACTGAAAGGGGCCAAGTGTTTGGAATCGTGAATGGATGCACAAAGGACTCTTCTCTTAGGTCTTGTGGATATATATATTTAGACAGATGTGTAGGGGTGAACACGGTCCAATTCACCCCTTATTTTCTAACAAATCGAACCAGATTGATTTACTGTAGCAAACCGAACCGAACCAAAATATAAAAAAAAGGGGGATTCACGCGGGCGGCAGCGAGTATGGATCTCACAACCTCTGCGAGGAGAAGATGCAAAGTGCCAACCACTGTGCTACACACCTTTAAGTATATATGTAATATTAATTAATTATATACACATATTAAGTTCAAATTAGGTTAAAAAAAGGTGTTTTGCGTGCGAAAGTCGCGAGATCGAGCGACCTCTGCGCGTGCAGGGCGCACCCCAAGCCTCCGATCACTGCGGCACAGGCATCTTCTTATATATATGTATTATATAATTAATTACATATATATATATATATATATTCGGTTCATTTCGATTTCCCAGTCCAAAATCGAACCGAACATTAAGACCCATGAACTGAACCAAACTGAACCGGTCGGTTCGGTTCAATTTTTCAATTTGGACCATATAGTAAACACCCCTACAGACGTGTGTATAGTAAGCAAAGTGGGTGACTTCCGCCAATTTGGGATATGTTAGCCAACCATAAACGTCATATATTCGGTCATTTATAGCACATATCCAAGGGAAGATAAAGCCGCCCGCGCACATAGTTTCAAATATATACAGATTCCAAGCTAGCTAGATATGATGTATTCAAAAGTAAAAGCCACATATCTAGACATACTATAAAATCCCATATAAGTGACGAGGCATCCACTCCCTATATACGCCTACTGCAGGCGTCCATTACTCTTCGCCATGGACCAAGTCACGTACCCTAATCTATCCTACATTCTCGGACACCAAGCATGTCGTGTATATCACATATAATGTTTTTTAACATTAGATTTCATTCGTTCATGGTAACAACAAGATACAAGACTCCCCTAGAAAGAGCCAAAGATCAGAAGCAAGCATACTTTGTGGATGTAAACTAAGGGGAAACCAAATCTATTCAAATAGAATCAAGAGCCCCTTCAACAAAAGGACCATCCACATGTACCATACTAATACTAGGAGCCGAACACTGCCATCAGAGGATAGGTGGTGAGAACTCCAGGCATGTCGTCTATATCCCGTGCCCTTTGCTCACTTTCCCCTTCCCCTTACCAACTTATACGGTGTTTGGAAATACTTTTCTTTTTTTAAAAGTTATTTTAATCTAAAAAATTATGTTGTGTTAACTTTTAATTTTAAGTTTAAAATCATAAAAATTGAGATTATGTGTTTGGTAAAAATATTAAAATTTATTTTACTGTGTTCGGTATGGTGGCTAGTGGGTGGGGTGGGGTGTGGGGGGGGGGGGGGGGGGGGGGGTGGGGGGCTGCTCTGTCGAGCGGGTGGGGGTGGGGGGGGGGGGGGGGGGGGGGGGGGGCAGGGGCGCAGAGAGTGGTGGGTGGGAGGCTGGGGGGGGGGGGGGTGCTGCTGTGTAGTATTCCAGAAAATTCATAAATCAAAAAATATAGATAAATTAAAATTTTATCAATGAATACAATCAAATTAGTTAAAAAGATATGCATCATTATTGCATGCGTAAAAACTCATATAAAAATTTTGTAAAAATAATAGTTATACCTTAAATAGTCTTCTCTAATGACCTATCAAAAAATTTGACATAGAAAAATCATTTGGACAAAGTTTATGAATTTATGCGACTTATTATCGTAATTTAGGAATAAGTCGGATAACTCATTATTATATGAGCCAAAGTGGATTAAAAATTTAAAATAAACATGTGGGTAGACTTTAAATAATATGGGTTGATAGCCCATTATGATAATTGGACCAATGGGAAATTTTGGCCCATGAATAAATTCTCTAATAATAGGGATAATTAATTCCCATTAAGTTAAATTAGAAATGGGTTAAACAAATGGTCCATACATGAATTAATGGGACAAAAAGTCAAGAGCTGGATGGGAGTTAATTAAGATAAATTCTTACCTAAATTAATAATAAATGGAAAAAGGGTTAAGATAATGACTATTTTGACTCTTAATTATCTTAAAAAGAATCATAATCCTAGTCTAACTTAATAAGGCTCTATCCTAATCTAAAAAGGGATTTAGATAAGAGACAATAAGGATAAAAATAGAAGACCCATATTAAATAGGGAAATTCGTAATTATATTATCTCTTAATTAAAAAGGGGTCATTAAAGCACTAATATGCTCATATATATCTTAAAAGAAGTCCCAGATCTACCCAAACCCTCTACCCACGAAATTAAATTTCTCATCTATCCTTTTAGGTGGATATATGCTAGAAAAGGGGAAGATAAACGTGGAAATTAGGAGTTTGAAGAGAAGGAAGAGTTTTAACCAAAGAGGACTCTTAAACTAGCTAACACACCCCCCAATTCGTCCCTACCAACCCATAGTTTGTTGTTAGAGTTTTGGCGGAAGAAGAGAGGAGCTGTGGACGAGAGGAGCAAGGAGGAAGGGGCTTGGAGCAAGGGTCATATCTTTCGTTTTTCAACCCTAGGATTCTTTTCAGAGTGAAAAGGTAGCAATCTCTCAAGCCATCTTCATGTACCCGAACCAACTTAATTGTCTTCAATCCATGTTTATACTCGATCTCATGCCTTGCAAATATTCTCATAAGTACTGCATGATGTTAGGCTTCGAATGATTCTATTTTCCCTAATTTGGATCATGCATCCTTTGCTAATTAAATTTAAAACCATGACGGTGCTTGTTTTAGGTCACCGAAAAGTAACATAATTAAAGCATGCCCATCACTTGTCTATTTTCTAATTATTCGTGCCTATTGATAGATCTACATGTCTACTTTCGTTTAAAATTGGTTTCATGATTTTTGGACTTGTATACGAATTTATATGGATTTTTTAAGGTGCATGTATCATGCCATGGAAGGGAGGACCAAATCTAAAAAGGGGTTGTTTTCTCCTTTTGGATTTTGGGCTGCCTTCTGAAATCGTGACGGCTCGACCCATCGCGATCTTAGACCGTCGCGTCAATGCGACGGCCCAAGCCGTCGTAGTTTCCCTTCGCCATTGGTAAACCCAGCCCAGTTCAGCAGACGCGACTAGATCGCCTGTCGCGACTTGAAACACGACGGGTACCCTCTGTAGATGCTATTTTTCGCTCACGTTTTTACAGGGAGGACGAAGAACAGTATTCCACACCGATAACGTGTACGGATACACGTGAAAAAGGGAAGGGCGGCGATAAAACAGACAGTGGCCCTTCGGGCGATTAAAAGATAATAAAAGCAATAAACCGTGATCGCCAGGTACTTTTCCTAAAAAGCACCAAAAGTAGGGACGGGTAGGAAAGGAGGTGATATGTACCTTTCACCCGTAGAAAGAAGCGAGATGTGTGTGTGGGCTCTTTCCTCCTCTTTCAACCGGCCGACCGGTGAAAGAGATTCAGCTCGGGGTACCTGACACAAAAAGACAACAAAAGGAAACAACGGGATTAGCCCGATGTGTAGTAAATGAATATAATGGAATAAAATAACATAAATAGGAAAAAGGGAAAGGACACACCTTTTGGGTAGTCTTTAAACCCCTAAAAACTGGAAAGTGGTGCGTGCATGCATGATGTGTAAAATGAAAAGGAAAAGGGGCAACGTAGGGCCCAAATGAAAATGAAAAGGACCACGTGGGGTCCGAAGGGAAGGAAAAGCGGGGTGCTCCCCCAAGGTGACCGGACGGCGTAACGGCGCCGTGGAGGGCAAATGAGAGGAGGAAGACGTCGATCCGTGGCTTCCGTTGGATGTGCGCGATGGCGAAGAAGACGGCGACGTCGGGCCGGAGACGAGGACGGGGATGGCGAGGAAGACGGCGACGAGGCAAGGCTCCGCCGCGAAAACCCCCCTCTCTCTCTAGAATCCTCACACTCTCTCTCTCTCTAAAAACCCTCTCTCTCTCTCTAAAACCCTTCGGCCGAACCCAAAATGAAAGCCCCCCTTTGAAAGAAGGCTGCTGGCTGAGATTTAAGGTTCTGGGTCAAAATCACGTCCAGGACAGCCGCCGCTTTAAGAAGGTCGGTTTGATAAGCGCGAGTTGCTGAACCGCCTTAAAATCGCGTCCAGTACAGTGGACGCGTTCTAGACTCGCATGGTTTCGAGGCAACCGACTCCACTGCGCGTTGTCAGCCGACGGGACGTTGATGTGACTTTTCTGAATCGTGTCCAGTACAATGGACGCTTTTTAATGTTCTTCCAAGAAACGCGTCGACCGGAACAGACATGAATAAAGAGAGTCGGCGACTGATTTAGCGACGGAACAACGACAGAATAGCGACGAAAAGCTCGTGAATCGCGTCCACCGAAGCCGACATTTTTTAATGTTCTTCAAGAAACGCGGCGACCGAAGGGGTCGCGAATTTGGACGGTGGTTCAGCGACCGAATATTTTGTCATCGCTAATCCATCGCTGATTGGCGACAGATTAGCGACGGAAATTTGTCCGTCGCTAATCCCTCGCTGAGTGCCCCTTTTGCGACCGGACTCCTCCTGGGGGAAGCACCAAGGAAAATGGGTGATATTCAAAAAACATCGGAAAAACACTCTTTCAAGGCAAAATGAGGGTCATTTGGGCGTTACAGTGCAACTCGAAAATTTGCCCGCGATGGGAAAATTCGCGTGTCTACAGATGCCCAACCTTGACGTCTGCTTTGCAAGGGAGCGAAATGGAGCGACACGAAGCGGAGCATAATGGAGTGAAATGGAGTGCAGCATAGTGCAGTGGAGTGAAGTGAAGTGGACTGAAAAGTAGACGTCAAGGTTAAAAAGAGACACGCGCTGAAGTGGCGAATGACTGGAGCTGTTCGTCAATTCATAATAAAGTTGTTCTTCGGAAACTCTTTTGGAGAGGAAACTCATCAATCAAAGACAACTAAGCTAAGGAAAGTAAAAGTCAATGCAATGATCAACTTCCGTCGCCGGGAAGTTCCTAAGGACGTAATCCGTTAGGTTTCACCTTCGTGTGGGGCCGCCACGGCCGGAGGTGGATCAAAAAGTAAAGTAAATAAAATGACAAGGATCCATGATGGATGAGTTTCTTTCCGGAAAGAAGATCTTCAAACAACTTTATGATAAACTGAGTACTGGACTCTGAGTGGAATATTCGGGTTGCTTTGGAATTTGAGTGCGGATGGCCCTTAAATTGCCTTGGAAGAGTGGATTTCCACAGTGATTTCAAAATGCATGTATGCTGAGCTAAAAGGAAAAATAAGATTAAAAGTGAAGTAGAAAATAACCAAGGATAATATTGTTACGCCGGTGAGTCAGGACCGGGGGGTATGCATGGGTCCGTCGTCCCCACAAGCCAAGCGTAACGGCCTATCGGTATGGCTAAGAATCCTCTGGGATAATCATTGTTTTTGATAGAGGGGAACTTAAATCCCAGATTTCTCAGAGCCACAAGGTCCTTGGTGTGCTCTAGTAGTATAACATATAGTAGATGCAGATAACTGATGGTGAAGGTAGCGATGCCCGGTGTTGCGCCGGATGAGATAACTCGAATCCTGCACTCAAAAATCGTTAACCAAGAAAAAACAAACATCATGGAAAATAACATTTAGCATGGAGCATGCAGCATGGATAAAGCGTTCAAACAACAAGCATGGCTCATTCAATTGGTTTGTTTTAACCATGAGGATAAGTGGACTTGGCCAAAGATAAAGTGCAGGATGGGAGGAACCCTTGGTTGGAAGGATTGATGCGATCTGACGCAGGCAGGAGGTGATTGCCTTGCAATACCATCAAAGGTTTTTTTTTTTTTTGAGTTTTGGAGAGTATTTGAATTTTTGTGGGTTTTGAAAATATTTAGATTTTTGTGGATTTTGAAAATATTTGAATTTGTTTAGATTTTGGAAATATTTGATTTTTTTTGTTTTTTTTAGAAATATTTGATTTTTTTTTTGTGATTTTGGAATATTGCCATGCCGTGGTGACATTGAAAATTATGAAAATTGACCGGCGAAGGGGTCCTTTGCTACCTCCTTGTCATTAAAGAACGCCCAGAGTAGGGTGTGCGTTTTAACGTGGCGCCCACGAGCTGATTGCTTTTGGTTAACTGTGTAACCATCAAAACCACGCCTGAAAAGACAGCCTAAGTCTGGTAAAGTGAAAAGGAAGCTTAGGGATAAGCTTGGCATGGGTATTCGAGGAGTTGGGTTCGGGTTCCTTCCTTGGCACAACCGTCAGAAGATTCTGTCTCATTAAGCACTTGGGCTTTTCCAATTATTTTGGAATCTTGAGTGATGACTACTTAATTGTAGGGACATGCGTACGCCCGGGTCCATTTGGATCTCCGCGGGGACTTTGCCACTCTTTGCCATGCCCTATTGACTTGGTTTGTCTTTGACTTTTGCATGCATACTACCGGGTCCATTTGGATCTCTGCGGGGAGTTTGCCACTCTTGACATGCATTTTGGACTTTTAGATTTTTTTGATTGGTCATTTGATTTGCCCATTTGGAGGACGTTTCCTTATGACGGAGGTGTTTTGAGTTGGTTGCCTTGCCCAGACTGCCGCTACTACCCATACTTAGGCCAAGCAAGAGGAGAGAAATAGACTTTATGCCATTCAGACGTGGTTGTGACGGTGACGGTGTCTACCGGGAGCAATCGGCTTAGGGCGCCGTGAAGTGTGTGCATTGCCCACGCTAAGGGCAAACTTTAATGACTTGGGAGAGAGTGCGGGACTCTTGGCGTGGAGTTATCATAACGAAAAAATGCTGGGACAGCATGGCAATGCTAAACAAATATTCGTCTTTTTAGAAATTTTCTCGACACTTGGTAGATAAAAATTTTCAAAGTAAGAACTTGGAGGATTAAAAGAAAACGAATGCCCATGCCCTGTGCTGGGGCGGATGTGCCCTGCGTTGGGGGCGAGACTCGGGAGGTCTAAGGGAATTGACAAAATTATTTATTCAAAATTAAAAGGACACGTGCGAGAAGGGTCGAAGGACCCGATTGAAAAATGGAGGTGACAATAAAGCAAAAGATGAATGCCCTGCTGGGGGCGAGACCCGGGGGGTCTACACGAATATACATTTTTTTATTCGAATTTAAAAACATAAGTGGGGACTAAAGCCCCTAAAGCAGTGCGAGAAGGGTCGAAGGACTCGATTGAAAAAGGAGAGAAGTGAAATGAGGAAAGGACGAATGCCCTGCGCTGGGGCGAGACTCGAAGGTCTAGAAGAATTTACATTTTTTATTCAGAATTAAGAATATACATGGGGGCTGAAGCCCCGAAAGCAATGCGAGAAGGGTCGAAAGACCCGATTGAAGAACGGAGGTGAACAAAAATAAAAACGAATGCCCTGCGTTGGGGCGAGGTTCGGGGGTCAAAAAGAATTTACATTTTTTATTCGAATTTAAGACTGTGCATGGGGACTGAAGCCCCGAAAGCAATGCGAGAAGGGTCGAAGGCCCGATTGAAAGTGGCACGGGGAACATGAGGAGAAGAATTTGGAAACTCCGGAGGGCCCGGAGGGGTTTGGCGGAAAAGGAGGGCGCGATGCCCTGAAGAAGGAACAAAATAATCCGAATGGCCCAGATGAACAGAAACAAAAAGGCCGCAAGGGGCCGACTGGAAAGGTGCACAGCGTAGGGTGCTAAAAGATGTGCCGCGTGAGGCATTGGATGGACAAAAGTGGGCGCGATGCCCGGCGTACGCTAGAGGATCATAAAATAAATGGAAATAAAAAGCCTCCCGTGGGGAGGGAATGTGGAGAACCCACGAGTAGGTGCTAAGTAGCAAAAAAGATGATTCAGAAAAAGAGGGGAGTGAAGGTCCCCTAGCTGTTGTCGTGCCCGACGATCGGATTTGGACTTGGGGGCCGGAGTTGGGACCCTCAAGTATCTCCTCACAAATCTTGCCCAACGGGCAGATGGACGTGCTCTTCTCGCAGAGACTGAACGGCTCTCAAAGATTAAAGGAAAATTGTTGACTTCTGACGAAAATTCAATAAACAATGATAACTCCCTTGGAATAAAATTCAATGAAAAGGTGGGGAGTGCCACCGGCAATGACAGAAGTAACAACAAGGGGACTATGCCCAGCGCATGGATGTCGTACAACATGAGAGGGGGCACGCCTTGTTGGGTGATCGATTGTGCTAATGGTTTGGCTTCGGGATGCGTGTGCACAATCGGCAAAGTCGTTGCCTCCACGAGAGTGGGAAGGTGCAACAATGGTAACCCCCTTAAAATATAGTCAAATGAAGGAGTGGGGAATCCCACCGGCATGGTTGGAGGCAACAATAATGAAGCGTTGACTTCCATTGGAGTTTCGAGCGTGAGTGATAACTCTCTTGAAATGATACTTGAAAACGTGGGGGGTTCCACTGTGTGATTTGGAAGCAACAACGAGGGGACCGTGCCTAAAGCTTGTATAATGTTTGATATGGAAAGGGGCACGACCCCTTGGGTGATGGATTGTGCCAAGGATTTGGCTTTGGCGTGCGTAAGCACATTCTGGATGGTTGACCCCTTCACTGGAGTGGGAAGGTTCAAGAAAACAGTGTGAGGGGTCACGAGAGCCTGGAGGGAGAAATTCCCTATGAGTGTTCGAAATCGTAATCGGCGCTGGCTGGCAAAAGAAATGATTGGCATTGATTTAAAAGGGTTCTGGACGGCCACAATTGGAAGGGAGGACTTCCGCTCAGAAAATGTGCCCGGTATGGAAATGATGACCGGCATGCAGGAAATGTGATCATGATGTTTAGAAAACATGCCCAGTCCCGGGACTGGAATGATTGGCAGAGAGGACTGCCGCTGGGAAAATATGCCCGGTATGCGAACGATGACCGGTATGCGGGGGATAAAATCGTGAAATTCAAAAAGCATGTCCGGTCCCGGGACTTCCTTCTTTTGCTGCTGACGCTTCTTGCTCCTTAAAGATTTGCCCTTGCTCCGGCGAATGGGAGTGGGGGTGGATGGAGTGGTTGTAGTGGTAGATGGTAATGCCAGTAGTGGCGTGATGGGAGGCTATATGGCCGGTGGCGGCGTGATGGGTATGACAGCAAGGGGTTGCTCGGGTGTGGTTGCCAAGGGTGTTGGCGGTGTGGGAGATGGAATGACTGGTGTCATTATGGGTGTAATGATGGAGGGTTTAATGATGGTGGGTTTGATGGTGGTGGATGGTAGTGTGGGAGGTGTAGGTAAATGGCGTACAAATATGACCTCGGAAGGCTCACATTCGTAACACCAAGTGGTTTCGCAGGGTGGTTGGCGGTTGGCAACTTTGACCCGAGCAACGAGCTGTGGGGGTGGCGGAGTAGGTGGTGGTGTTGGTATGGGAGCCGGAGCAGGTGCAACTTAGGGCACCATAACTTTTGCATAAATCGAGGCATCGTAGGGCCCTGTTGGAGGTTGATGGGTCCGAGGAGGACGAATCAGTGGACGCCTAGGTGGCGGCATGTTGTGGTAAATGGGGGTATGCAGAGGCGCATATGATGTGGATGTTGTGTGGTGGTGAGGTGGATGGTGGATGGCGTCCACTAATTCGTTCTCTCTCGGTTTAATTTGATCAAAAAGTTCCGCGATCGGGGAGTCCATTAAATGGGCTTGGATGTAACGTCCCCGGTCGTAGAGCTCTTCCATTATTGTAATGTGATTCATGGCCAATATGTGCTTGAATCTCGGAGTAGAGTTGGAAATAATGATTTTGATTTGCTCTGACTCCGAGAGCTCACGCTGCAATTGAGCGGCCATTGACCTCCAACGGTCAGCAAATTGTACAAATTCCTCGTCGGCCTCCATCTTCTCGGATGTGAGATTCGTGATAGAGAGATAGGAGCTGACTCAGTCTTTGTACCTCTGAAGGAATTTCTTGTGCAAAGAGCGGAAGTCTCCTGCCTCACTTGGCTCTAGAGAGTAGAACCATTCGAGCGCAGGGTCGTCAAGAGATTTTCTAAATAAAAATGCCAACGTGACGGGGTCACGTTGCCAGCGGGAAGACTCATAGAGAAATTCTTTGACATGAATGTAGGGGTTACCCGTGCCATTGTACAATCGGTACGACGGCATCTCCGAAGGAGGAACGTAAATTTTTGGGAGAGCCGACATGGCGGCAACGGGGTTACCCTTGAAATTTGAAAGCTTGTTAATTTGACTCTCCAGATTGTTCAGTTTCTGGAGAAGAGCATGTTCAAGTGAATCGGAAGGCTGTTGGGCCTATGAGGAGATACATGGGGGTGGCCGTGAGTTGGTGGGCCTTCCCAAGGGACGGTCTGTACGGACCAGAGCACGGGAGTGCAAATGGCCAGGGGGCCGGGGTGACGAAGAATGTACAGGGGTACGTGGCGAAGTCGCCGGAATATACAAAGGCGGGTGCTTGGGGGAAGGAGTCGCGGAAGGAGTCGCAGCTGGAGTCACACCCTCAACTAAAGATTGTATCATATGAAGTTGTTGAGGAGTGAGCTGATCTAGTGCATGCAGGACATGCTAGACATTGGAGTCATGGTGGGGGGTAGGCTCTTGCCGGGTTCTGATCGGTGGTAAATGTGAAGGGACATCAGATTGGTTAGTGCGTGGAGTGCGCACATAACCATAAGAAATGGAAGGCTGTCCCTCACGATGGTGAGATGGACGGACATGGGATTGAAACGATTGGACATTTGAATTATCCTCATAGTCCATATAAAAATTAGCAGGATAGCATGGGTCCATTTTTTAACAAGTAAGCAAGTGAACAAGTTGAACAAAGATTAAACAGTCAATGTGTGGTTCAAACAAGTTGTGATGCTTAGTGTTTGTTTTAGGAGTTTCACAATTAATTAAATGGATTAAAAATATTGTGTCACTCCAGATGAGATCCTAGTTGGGTAAATGAAGAGTACTTCAGCGTATAACTAGAATCACAGTCTCACCACGCAACAAATGGATATCTAAACCGGGTCAACGGTAGAGGTACCGCCTGCTCGGTCCTCCGTGAGGGAATCCACGGGGTACGAAGTCTTACAGGGTTCCGGGAGAAGGTTCACTGGTCCAAAGGGACGGAATGCCCAATGGAGAGTTTGCCCTCACCGGAAGGGGTGTGTGGAGCCTAGGAATATGAGGGAAGGAGGTCCCCCGACCGATGCAAAATGTCCACAATTATAGAGAAAGGCAGCTGAATGGGCCTTCTGAAACAGGATGAAAATCGCGTCCAACGCAGTGGGCGCGGATTCAAAAATTGCATCTGTTCTGTTTGCTGCGGATCTGACAGCTCGCAAAAGCTGTAAGAGCCGAGGCGACTCCCTCCAGACTCTGTCTCAAAATGGCGTCCACTACAGCCGCCGCACAACAAGCAAGCACTAAATCGTGTCGACTGGAGTCGGCGCGAATCACAACAGAAATCCTTCCCGACAAAATTCAGCAAATAACCCCAACAAAATCGCGTCGGCTGTCCCCGCCGTGATTCACGCCAGCAACCCAGAAAACGAAAAATTTCATAGAATGAACAGAATGAGATGCATGCACACACGCGAATGAAATGAAATAAAACTTTAAACACTAATGACTATACTAATCACCTTAACTAAATATGGATTTAAACAAGTAAAAAAATGGTAAAACACAATAAAACAAAAACGCCACGTGGGGCGAAAAAAGTGGCACACGTGGGTGCCGAAATGTAACGCCGCGCGGGGCGTAAAAGAGGTACCCGAACTGAAATTAAGAGAGTCCCACCGTGATCGCCAAGTTGTAGATGCTATTTTTCTCTCCCGTTTTTACGGGGAGGACGAAGAACAGTGTTCCACACCGATAACGTGAAAAGACGATAAAAGCAATAAAGACAAACCGTGATCGCCAGGTACTTTTCCTAAAAAGCACCAAAAGTAGGGACGGGTCTAAAAGGGGATGTGTACCTTTTTAGGCCCGTGGAAAGTAGCGGGATGTGTGGGCGTAGGTTCTTTCCTCCTCCTTCCACCGGCCGGCCGGCGAAGGAGATTCAGCTTGGGTACCTTGCAAAAAGACAACAAAAGAAACAACGGGATTAGCCCGGTGTGTAGTAAATGAAAAGGACAACAGAAGAGACGGACATGACATAAAACGGTGCGTACGCACCTTCTAACTACAAGAATGAAAAACCCCTAACTAGACAGGGAGGGAAACATGCACGTGTGTGCGTGTGTGTTGTCTGGTGACCCGGAGAGGGGGAGAGAAAAGGCCGTGACAGCCCAGAGACAGCGTGGTGGTGGCGGCGCTTGGTCGTGGAACGGACGACGTGGATCGTCCTCTGGCTCCAGAACGGCAGCTTCTGGGTAGCAGGATCGTCCCGCTGGAACCTCCGGTGGACGTGGAACGGAACGGCAGGTGGGCGACGTGTTAGACGGGCAGGGCTTCGCCGCTCTGGGGTAAAAATATCTCTCTCTCTCCTCACTGCTGCGCAGTGGTCTTGTATATATAGATCCACTGTTTTAAATCGCGTCCAAGCCAGTTGATGTTTTTAAGTCAAATTGCGGCCAGAGGATGTTATTGGGTGTCCTCAAGCCAATCATAACTTGTACAATCTTGTTCTTTGATAATAATAATAAGGCTCTTATATTCATTATGTGTAATTCGTTTATCGTTTCATTATGAAGTCCATGAATATACGCAATGGATATTAATTATGATGAGATCATAACAATGAGATTAATATCCTTTAAACGTATATTCTTAATTGTTCCTAGTCGGAGGATATTCAAGAAGGACATTGAATATCCGGTTAGACTAGCATAGATTGCACCTGCTCATATGATGAGGGTGACTGGTCTCATAGTCACTTGTGTGGAGACACTAAGGTGAATCTGTAGGTGCTCATTGGAGAATGAGTTCACTGAACTGATCCGTAATGAATCGCTGGATGGTAATATTACCTTACTGTCAACCAGCTAGATTCATTGTCACAGTGGCGTGATTGGTCCTTAGACCTGAGACACCAAGGACACCTTGTTGGTGGACTTCTGGGTTTTGACCTTGACGTATAGATCTCTAGCCATGAGGTCTTAATCAGTTAAGTGATCGGATCTAGTGGAATACCTTCGAAGGTGATTGTGTGGTCAATATGGGATCGCTCGCTCTCGGTAATAGGAGAGTGAATGCTCTACGGAAGGATGCCTGATAGTCCCTGGCCAGGGCAAGACTACTTATCAGAAAAGGAGTTTTCTGATATTGTTATGCGGCATCTAAACCAAGTGAGTACACACATTAGGGTTTGACAGTTGACCATACCCTAAGTGCACTCGGGAGCATTGTACGAGCGAGGGATTATAGTCACGTGGAATCTGGTGACACAAAGGTTCCTTGATTGGGTTGCTGAACCCCAATGCTTTCCAGGATCAAGTGGTGTTGCTTGGCACCCAACTTGATTGGAAGCCCGGTCGATTATCGTGAGACGATAATTGATTGTGTAATTAATTAATATGAGATGTTAATTAATTACCATAAGTCAATAAAGAGTTATTGAGCTTAATGGGCTGAAAACTGGACTAGCAGTTGGGCCTAGAGGGTCACACGCATAAGAGTTCCGAGCAGACTAGGCAAGGTGTACTTTATAGACAATGACTGGGTTTTTGTGAAAAACCGCGGTGTCTATAAATATACGCTGAGAGTTAAACCCTGGGCCAAGCTCCAGGCTTAACCCTGGCCGCCCCCCTCCTCTCTCTCTCCCAGGGCGCCCCCCACCCTCTCTCTCCTCTCTTCGGCACATGGTGGAGCTGAGATCTGGGAGACGCGTGGAGAACGAGGAGATCTCGTCTGCGTCCGGAGCTCGCGTGGATACGTCTAGAGGCCAGACACTTGAACGGCTTGAAGCACCGGCGCCTCCTGCGCCACCTCCTCCCCGGATTCGGGAGTTACGCAACCCCGCAAAGGTAAAGATGAGATCTGCATGTGCGTGGTTTACCGTTTTGTGTTCGATCCGACCGCCGGCAACGATATCTACCTGAGGGATTTGCGTTTCCGCTGCGCTCTATACGAAACCTTACAGTGGTATCAGAGCCAGGTTGCTGGTACGTTCGGAATCGGCGTCTCATGTATGATATTTCATGTGTTTTGTCGATTCGCGTTGTGAACAAGTTGCCAATTTTGTCGTGTTCGTGGGTCGCACATGGGATGTGCATTTGCCGCTTGGTACATGGAAGGCGTTCTTGGTACCAAGGGCTTCTCGAAGAACCCCTCGTGCCATCGTTTGGCCACCCGTGGAGGTCGTACGGGCGCCTGCAAAGTGCCGTCGTCGCACTGGTTGTAGCTTCTTGGACAGTCCAAGAAGTGGCGATTTGCAGGTTTGTAGGGTCATTTTCGGGGTTTTCTGGGTGCCCAGGGAGAAGGGCGGCGAGGTCCGGCGCCGGCGGCGTCGTCCGCGGCCGCCCGGGGCGGCGCGGTGCCCCCCCCCCCCCCCCCCCCGCCGCGCGGCCTTGCGAACCAGGGCGGCGGCGGCCTAGGGCTCGCCCTCGGGCGAGCCCTAGCGGGCGGAGGGGGCGACGCGGGTCGCCCCCGCGGGCCCTGGGTCCGGGTGACTTACCCGGACCCAGGGCGGGGCCCAGGCCACCCGCGCGGGTGGCCCCCGCGCCCCACCAGATCCGGTGGACCGGATCCGGTCCCCCCCTTCCCCCTTTTAATTTTTAAAATTGTTTTAATTGTTTTTAAATTGTTTAAAAACATTTAAACAGGTTTTAAAATTTCATAAAATTATGAAAAAAATAGTTTTAAGAGTTTTAAAATTGTTTTAACTCTCTGTGAATTATTTTCATATAAATGACATTACTTAATTAGTTTAAAGGAAATCTAAAACCGTTTTAGTTATTTCCTCTAATCTAATTAAGTCATGTTAATTGATTTAGAAATGTGAATTTTAAATTAATTAACTGTACATCTTGGCGACTTCATGCAGTAACGCTGAATGGCATTTATCTAATGTTGATTAGATGTTATCCATGTTAGCTAAATTGTTTAGTTAAATGGTTTTCAAAATATAATTATTATATTTTTGAAGTAAAATATTTCAGAAGTAATTATGTTATAATTGCTTGTTGATGCATGTGATGTGTGTGGATGGATGGTCATGGACTTAGATGTCATGTGATGATGTTTATGGTTAATGGCATGTGATGTAATTATGAGGACTGCGTGCCTCCCTCTCTTCCTCTATTAAATCCGGGTTGTACATTCTATCTCCCTCCTGTTATGTACTCCCCTTGACTTGTTCAAGGTTTCTTATTATTATCTGATGTACATTTATGGGCCTGCGTGCCCAATTTAAATATTACTTGTAATTTTAAGAAGCGGATTGGCGGAGATGGAGGAGAGTACCATGCAGGACCTTGCTGGAGATAAAGTACATCAAGCTAAAGCATCAGATGCGGGGCTGCCATTTGTTCACCATTTTTGTGGATTACCAACTGGCTCTGGTAATGCCACTCTAGGTTAAAGTCCATGATCATCCATCGTTTTTCTTCATATATATGATATGTGTGGAATGTGCTTTGATATATATAATTAAATATATGATATTCCAAATTCTATATATCAATAGCACGCAGATATAGAGACCAAGATAAAATATGTCAAAATCCCTCCTCGTTCAAATTTTAAGCCGTAGCGTAATCATTTAGAATGAATTACGTGGCCCTCCATCATTATAGTTTTAGGATTGCCATTAGATCGGGCAAGTTTGTTGTGCTATCCACAAGGCTTGTCAAGTCTAATGACAGACTAAAACTATGGCATGATGATGTCTTAAACGGGGTAGAGGACCGGTGTAGCTTTGTTGTGCTATCCACAAGAGCTACATCCAAATCTATGCTCGTTACGTAATGATGGAATTGCTTAGACTGGATTTAGTGACTTGTTGTGCTATCCACAAGGTCATTAAAATTCAGGGGCCAAAATAAGATCGGATATTGCAAGAGTTGCAAGTGTCAAGGGTTGACCGCTTTCGGATCATAGTATGGTTTGTTGTGCTATCCACAAGATCATACTATGAGTCTGTGAGATTCCGATCCCCGCTAGGAGACCGTCGGTGTCTCCCATTCTGTATATCTGAGGGTTATACAGTCTGTCGAAAATAGTGGGAGCTAATCTTGATTAAAGTCCTAATCTAGATTTAATTATTATTATGGACATCTGCTAGTTGTATTTACATTTCCTTATATGCAAAAATGTCGTCGAGTAACCCACTCCGTGGCATACTAGATGCCAACAGATTGACAGGCCCGAACTACTCGGATTGGCTCAGAAACCTGAAGATTGTCCTCAGGTCTGAGCGCATTGCCTATGTCCTGGAGGGTGAGATCCCAGCTGAACCACCCCTTGATGCACCTGAAGGGGAAACGCTTGAGTTTGCGAAGTGGAAGGAGGATTCCACTCTGGCCCAATGCTACATGCTTGCCTCAATGAGCAATGAGTTGCAAAGGCAGCATGAGAACATGGATGCTAGATCCATCATGCAGCACTTGCAAGAGCTCTTTGAAGAGCGAGCAGGGTGGAGAGATATGAGATATCCAAGGCCCTGTTCAGAGCTCGCATGGCAGAGGGGTCTTCAGTACAGACTCATGTGCTGAAGATGATAGAGTGGATTGAGAGGCTCGAGGGGCTTGGTTTCCTCTTGACAAGGAACTGAGCACAGACCTCATTCTCCAGTCACTTCCAGATTCATATTCCCAGTTCATTGTGAACTTCACAATGAACAAGATTGAGGTGAGTTTAGCTGAGATGCTCAACATGCTGAAGACTGCTGAGGGCAACCTTAAGAAGGAAAAGCCCACTGTTCTCGTGGTTGGAAAGTCCAACAAGAAGAGGAGAGCAGTGCAAGCCTTTGAGAAAGGCAATACAAAGAAGCAGTCCAAGCAAAAACAAAAGGACATAAGCAAAGGAGAAGAAAAGGGCGAGTGCTTCCACTGCAAGTAAAAGGACACTGGAAAAGAAATTGCAAGGACTACCTTGCAATGAAGGCTCATAAGTAGCAGAAGCTTGGGGAAGCTTCAGGAAAAGAAAGTTTGTTTCTTGTTTAGACAGAATTAGATACAAGTTTACCATTGAGAACAATAGTTGTTCAGTTTATTTGAGAAATAAACTAGTTGCTTTAGCAAGTTTGGTGAATGATTTGTATCTGCTTGATGTCTCTTATGAAAATCTCCATGTTGATGTTTCTCCTAAGAGAAGTAAGAATAGTGTGAACACTGCCTACTTATGGCATTGTAGGCTTGGTCACATTGGCGAGAATAGGCTTCAAAAGTTGCATAAGAATGGATACTTAGATCCATTTGATTATGAATCATATGCAACTTGTGAATCCTGTTTAATGGGTAAGTTGACCAAATCTCCATTTAGTGGACATGGAGATAGGGCCAAGGACATATTGGAACTAATACATTCGGATGTATGTGGTCCAATGTCTACCCAAGCCAAGGGTGGCTACTCATACTTCATTACATTCACGGATGACTACTCAAGGTTCGGATTTGTTTACTTAATGAAGTACAAATCTGAAGCCTTTGGGAAATTCCAAGAATTTAAGAATGAAGTTGAGAAACAAACTGGAAAGAGTATTAAAATCCTACGGTCAGACCGAGGAGGTGAATACTTAAGTACAGAGTTCACACAATTCTTAAAGGACAATGGTATCCTTTCTCAATGGACTCCTCCCTATACACCACAGATGAATGGTGTATCAGAAAGGAGAAATCGTACCTTGTTGGACATGGTGCGATCCATGATGAGCCATTCACAGTTACCAGTTTCCTTATGGGGATATGCGCTAGAGTCAGCGGCATATCTGCTGAATAGGGTTCCAAGTAAATCTGTGTCTTCCACTCCATATGAGATATGGAAGGGTAGAAAGCCTGATTTTAAACATGTTAAAATCTGGGGCTGTCCTGCCCACGTGAGGAGACATGACCCAGATAAACTGGAATCCAGAACCGATAAGTGCAGGTTTGTTGGATACCCAAAAGAAACGTTTGGGTACTACTTTTACCATCCTGGTGAACAAAGAGTGTTTGTCGCCAGGAGAGCTGTCTTCTTGGAAGAGGAGTGCCTTACCCAAGAGGACAGTAGGAGTAAAGTAGATCTAGAAGAGGTTCTAGATCCACAAATTGTGCAAAGTCCACCAGGTGAAACATCGGTTCCAGAACCTGTTCAGGAATATACACACATTCAGCGTAGGTCTGGTAGAGTACCTAGACAGCCTGAAAGATATGTTGGACATATCAGTGAAGGCATGTCTTATGATGAGGATGATGATCCAAAGACCTACCAAGAGGCTGTTGATTGTCCTCAGTCAGGGAAATGGCGAGATGCGATGAATTCTGAGATGCAGTCCATGTACACCAACCAAGTTTGGAACTTGGTAGACTTGCCCGAAGGTATTGTACCTATTGGGTGCAAGTGGATCTTTAAGAGAAAGATCGGTGCAGATGGACAGATCGACACTTATAAGGCAAGGTTGGTGGCAAAGGGGTATCGTCAAAGGCAAGGAATTGACTATGACGAAACTTTCTCACCAGTTGCTATGATAAAGTCGATCAGAATTCTTCTTGCCATTGCTGCATACTTTGATTACGAGATCTGGCAGATGGATGTAAAAACCGCTTTCCTTAATGGAAACATTGAGGAGGAAGTGTATATGATACAACCTGAGGGTTTTACATCCAAAGAGTGTCCAGACAAAGTATGCAAGCTTCAAAGATCCATCTATGGATTGAAGCAAGCTTCTCGTAGTTGGAACATAAGATTTGATGAGGCTATCAAATCTTATGACTTCATTAAGAATGAAGATGAACCATGTGTGTATAAGAAAATCAGTGGGAGTGCTATCACTTTTCTCGTACTTTACGTTGATGACATCTTACTCATTGGGAATGATGTAGGGATGCTATCATTAGTAAAGATTTGGTTGTCAAAGAACTTCTCCATGAAGGATTTGGGAGAAGCATCCTACGTATTGGGAATACGTATATATAGAGATAGATCTAAGAGGATGCTTGGCTTGACCCAATCCATGTACATAGATACCATTGTCAAAAGGTTTGGCATGGAAAATTCCAAGAGAGGTCTCATACCTATGAGACATGGGATTATTCTCTCTAAGGAGCAGTCTCCTAAGACTCCTGAAGAGAGGGCAGCCATGGATAGAGTCCCCTATGCCTCGGCTATAGGGTCTATCATGTATGCCATGCTATGTACAAGACCTGATGTGGCATTTGCTCTAAGTGTTACGAGCAGATATCAGGCAAATCCAGGTGAAACACACTGGATGGCTGTGAAATGTATCCTTAAGTACTTGAGAAGGACTAAGGATATATTTCTGGTCTATGGAGGAGGGGACTTGAAACTTCGGGCATATACTGACTCGAGTTTCCAGTCAGACCCAGATGATAGCAAGTCTACATCTGGGTTTGTGTTCACTTTGAACGGGGGTGCAGTGAGCTGGAAGAGTTCCAAGCAAGAAACCACTGCAGACTCGACGACAGAAGCTGAGTACATTGCTGCAGCTGAAGCCGCCAAGGAGGCAGTGTGGATGAAGAAGTTCATCACCGACCTTGGTGTGGTGCCAGGTGACTCTGATCCAATCCCATTGCTGTGTGACAACAATGGGGCCATTGCGCAAGCGAAAGAGCCGCGGTCTCATCAGAAGTCGAAGCACATTCTGAGGCGATTTCACCTGATCAGGGAGATAATCACTAGAGGAGATGTACTGGTGGAAAGAGTTCCTTCAGTCGACAACATTGCAGATCCATTGACAAAGCCTCTGTCTCAAATTGTGTTTGAGCGCCACCTAGAGTCTATGGGTTTAAGACATAAAGGTGATTGGCTTTAGTCCAAGTGGGAGATTGTTAGTTATGGGTGTCCTCAAGCCAATCATAATTTGTACAATCTTGTTCTTTGATAATAATAATAAGGTTTTATATTCATTATGTGTAATTCGTTTATCGTTTCATTATGAAGTCCATGAATATACGCAATGGATATTAATTATGATGAGATCATAACAATGAGATTAATATCCTTTAAATATATATTCTTAATTGTTCCTAGTCGGAGGATATTCAAGAAGGATATTGAATATCCGGTTAGACTAGCATAGATTGCACCTGCTCATATGATGAGGGTGACTGGTCTCATAGTCACTTGTGTGGAGACACTAAGGTGAATCTGTAGGTGCTCATTGGAGAATGAGTTCACTGAACTGATCCGTTATGAATCGCTGGATGGTAATATTACCTTACTGTCAACCAGCTAGATTCATTGTCACAGTGGCGTGATTGGTCCTTAGACCTGAGACACCAAGGACACCTTGTTGGTGGACTTCTGGGTTTTGACCTTGACTTATAGATCTCTAGCCATGAGGTCTTAATCAGTTAAGTGATCGGATCTAGCGGAATACCTTCGAAGGTGATTGTGTGGTCAATATGGGATCGCTCGCTCTCGGTAATAGGAGAGTGAATGCTCTACGGAAGGATGCCTGATAGTCCCTGGCCAGGGCAAGACTACTTATCAGAAAAGGAGTTTTCTGATATTGTTATGCGGCATCTAAACCAAGTGAGTACACACATTAGGGTTTGACAGTTGACCATACCCTAAGTGCACTCGGGAGCATTGTACGAGCGAGGATTATAGTCACGTGGAATCTGTGACACAAAGGTTCCTTGATGGGTTGCTGAACCCCAATGCTTTCCAAGATCAAGTGGTGTTGCTTGGCACCCAACTTGATTGGAAGCCCGGTCGATTATCGTGAGACGATAATTGATTGTGTAATTAATTAATATGAGATGTTAATTAATTACCATAAGTCAATAAAGAGTTATTGAGCTTAATGGGCTGAAAACTGGACTAGCAGTTGGGCCTAGAGGGTCACACGCATAAGAGTTCCGAGCAGACTGGGCAAGGTGTACTTTATAGACAATGACTGGGTTTTTTTGTGAAAAACCGCGGTGTCTATAAATATACGCTGAGAGTTAAACCCTGGGCCAAGCTCCAGGCTTAACCCTGGCCGCCCCCCTCCTCTCTCTCTCCTAGGGCGCCCCCCACCCTCTCTCTCCTCTCTTCGGCACATGGTGGAGCTGAGATCCGGGAGACGCGTGGAGAAGGAGGAGATCCCGTCTGCGTCCGGAGCTCGCGTGGATACGTCTAGAGGCCGGACACTTGAACGGCTTGAAGCACGGGCGCCTCCTGCACCACCTCCTCCCCGGATTCGGGAGTTACGCAACCCCGCAAAGGTAAAGATGAGATCTGCCTGTGCGTGGTTTACCGTTTTGTGTTCGATCCGACCGCCGACAACGATATCTACCTGAGGGATTCGCGTTTCTGCTGCGCTCTATACGAAACCTTACAGAGGACACATCGCGATTTATAAGGTCGGCCAGATGTTCCATCAACTTGCCAAAATATGATGATTACGGAGCGCAGCGATTTCAAGAATCGCGTCGACCATAGTCGTCGCATCTTGGAAGGTCAAATCGATTTGACAACCATGACCTCATTTGCGTCCATAAACCGCGTCCATCATACTGGTCGCAATTAACAACCGCCTGAACATTTGTAACGCTGTAACTGGCGGTTCTTAATCGCGGCGTGCTGTCTGGGCGCGATTCAGAGTAGTACATCGTACTGACACCGTTCTGACGCCTGGCAGGGGCATGGTGCGCGCCGGGCGGCTAAGAATCGCGTCGTACAACCACGACGCGTTTCAGAGCCTGCCACAGGTGTCAGAACGTGTGCGCTCTGACACAGCCTGAAATTGTTGACTTTTTAACCACGACGGCTGTCATGGACGCCTTTTAACGTCGGTTAAGTGTTGTGTCCTGTAAGGCGGTAGCTGAATTGCGTCGCCTCAGGGCGTTGCGCTTATGGCATTTAATACGCGTCGGCCGGTCTGGTCGCGATTTCAAACAGTGTGCTGATTCTTTTTGGGTTTTTCCAGACTCTTTTGTAGACTTATCTAAAAGGTCCTAAAAAACTTTGAAAGACAGGAAAATTCTAAAAAGTCTCAAAGTAAAACAGAAAATTCGGGGAAATCATTTAAAAAGATAATTAAAGACAATCACATTGAAGCGTTACAATACAACTCAAGATTTCATCTAATTTGGGTAAAATTGACGTGTCTACACCAAATCCTAGTTCGTGTCTAGAGCCTTGGGAAACTTATCACAAATAAATAATAGATGGAAGCAAGGGAAGAGGTTGTCAAGTTCTTCCCTCAATATTACTGCCTCTCCAAAGTCTCATCTTCTCTCCAAAGTTCATTCTTGCCTCGTTACTGCCTCTCCACGTCGTGTATATCCTGTAAATACCTAGCTCTTGTACTTCATAATTCACATAGACTAACTATGTGATTCTTGATCATGTATGTATATATATATATATATATGGGAGATTATTTTATTTTTATTCTCCTATTAATTTGGGAATGACAATGGTCATGTGGCTGAATGGAACGACTATATCATTATGCCTTCGAAACATATCGACAAAAGATCACAAGAGATAGAAGTATTGTGCGTCGTTGATGTGTGTTGTGGTAACGAAGAGAAGCCGAACCAGCTGCTGCCAGCCTGGTGGGGTGGCCGTGCCAGCAGTAGAGCGCGGCGCCCTCAATGGTGTTGAAGCACGGAACCCTCGCACGGATGCGGGTCGTGGGCACCCTCTACGTCGCGCCATCTTTGCCATGCACCATGCCCACAAGAAGAAGAAGAAGAAGCAAAACCACCAACCTGCCGGCTAGTAGCAAGCTTGGGCGACAGTGCTGCTATGGCTTCCTCTCCTTTGAGCTCGGAGAGAGGGAGCGTGTGAGGACCGGGAGGGGAGGGGGAGATGGTCCCCCCTTCCCCATGCTCGTCCTGTGCAGTGTGCTCCGGAAAAAGGCCTGGCCATTTCCGGTAATGGGTCAGAGCCCCCTCCACTTCGCCCTCTCCCGACCCTCTCCTTCCTCCTCTCTCCCTCGCCACTCTCTCTTTCTTCCTCTCTCTCTCTCGCGTTCGCCCTCTCCCTCCCCGAGCGCTCTCTCTCTAGCATTCTCTCTCTCTCTCTCTTTTGCTTGCCGCGGCTGTCGCCGTCGGCGGCTCTGGGAGGAGCCCCGCTGCCGGGAGGCTGCGCAAGGAGGACGCCGTGCGCGGGGTGTCGCTGCCGCCGCCGCTCTATCTGCTGCTCGTAGGAGTGTCGCCGCCACCATTTGTGCCGCCGGCGGGTCCTACCGTCGAGGTAAGGGCCCCCTCCTCCTCTCCGGCGTCGACTTCACCCTCCCCCTGTGTCGTTCTCTCTCTTCTGCGAATAGTTGCCTTTAGGCCGGAGTTTTCCGGTGAGGGGAGGACCGCCGCCGGTGGTCGCGCCGTCCGGCGACACCCCCGCTGCCGGCGCCGGCGCTGGCGTGGCCGGTCCCCCCCTCTCCTCCTTCCCCCTCTCCTCCCTGCGACGCAGAGGAGGTAGCGGGATGAGGAAGAAGAAGACGCGGTGTAGTGCGGCCAGATCCCCCTGCGATCTGGGTGGTGCACTGCGCCAAGTCACTTACTTTAATCTCCTTAGATAGAGATAGAATAAACTGTTACAAGAGTTAGAATAATTTAATCTTCTTAGATAGAATTATTATTATGCCTCGTTAGTTTTTACATTTTTATATAATTGATTTAATTTGATTTGATTTGAAGCTTGCAATTATGATTTGGTTTGATTTTTAATCCGAGTAAACTAATTCAATCCGAATAAATTAAATTATTATTATATCTATAAAATTGTATAATTTTTAAAGTTATTTTGTATATTAGAATAAATTATTGCAAGAGTAAGAATAATTTAATCTTCTTAGATAGAATTATTAGTATGTCTCGTTACCTTTTACATTTTTTTCTTCATATACATTTCAACAAATATTCCCCTATTGAGATGTTAATGTGTTAACATATAGATTTTTTGAATATATTTTAATTTAAATTCAATCAAATCGAATTAAATCAATTTGATTTGGTTGGATTTCAAAATATAATTATTTCGATTTCCAATATATGACATTTATGGTTGGCGATTGAGATGTGGCATGATCTTAAATCTTAAATTGGGGGAAGTCACTTAATAATTGGCAATAGAAAGGCCTCAATATTGGATGGTGGCAATTAATTAAGGTCGCTCGCCTTTTTCACTTTCCACGCACTTCCAAAGAATCCAAATAATTAGTTCGAGCAATATTGACATGGCGACCCCCGATTTGGTTGTTGTTGGATATATAGAAATAAATTCGAATAAGTAATTAATCCTATGATGAAGATATGGTTCATTTTTGCTTTGTTATTAGTTTGAGAGTTAATAAACGAGATCGAATAAGAAGAAAATCTTGTTAAAAACTAGACTTATAAAAGCTAACATATATATACTTATTAGACCTATTCTGTCAATTAAAAGAGATATACTATTTTCTCTGATTAAATCTTGTCAACTAATTTTATAGACAGAACTATATATCCTATATATCTATTTAAAATTTGTTAACAAATATATATATATATAATAAAAAATATTGGGGTGTGGCGATGCGGCCTCACTGCACCCCAACTGTAGTTGTCGGATGCACATACAACGGCTGCCAAAAAAAAAAACTCGCACTGTGCGCTGTCGCTGAATGTGCATTCAGCGGCAGCAACTGGGGTGTGACGGCGCCGCACCCCAACATCTCTTATATATATATTTATTTATTTATCCCGCAATCAAACAACGAGAGAAAGAGAGAGAGAGAGAGAGAGAGAGGAAAATGTCGCTGTTGTACCAAAATTTCTTCAGCCCTTTTATTCCGGAAGTTGCATGATAAGAAGAAAACAGAAAAAAGGAAAAAACTCACCTCCGTGGCCTGCATCTCCTTCGCCGCCGCCTCTGTTTTGCTCTCCCACAGTGAGAAGGGAGAGAAAGAGGCGCAGGGGAGGAGAGGGTGCCGCCGCTGGCCCCGCTGCACCGCCGGCGGCCCCCACTACTGCTGCCGTCGTCACCCCCGCCCGGGGTGGCTGCCGCTGTGGCGGACCTTGCCGTCGCCGCCGCTGCTCAGGCAGCTGTCGTCGCCGCCGCCCTGGTCCTCCCCCGCTGCCCACCATTGCCGGCCAAGCAAGGAAGAAGAGAGGAGGAGGGGGCCGTGCGCCTCCTCCCTCCCTGCGATCTCCCTCTCGCGCTCTCACCCTCTCTCCCGAAGCCCTAAAGGGCATAAACACAAAAAAAGAAATGAAAGAAGGGTGAAAAGAAAAAAGGAAATCAGGGAAAATATGAAAAAAGCCATATGCAAATGGCCGGGACAGGTCTGTAAATGACCGGGACGACGTTTATGGCAAGTACGTTGCAAATGACCGGGACGGTGTAAATGACCGGGACGGGTCTTCAAATGACCGGAACGGGACTTCAAATGATCGGGACAGTGTCTTCTCCACCCCCTATAAAAGCACATGGGGCGCCCCAGGCTAGGGGGGAGATTTTCGGAAGACTTGACACAGAGCAAGGCTCTGAGAAAAGACTGCAAGGCGGTCTGAGAAGAGGGTCTGCAAGGCAGTTCTAAAGAATATTGTGCAAGGCACAATTGGAATTTTCTCAAGCATTAAAGGTCTATTAGGCTTCCTTAGTGGGCCTCAAATTTTTTATTGGGCCTAGACTCCTTATTGGGCCTGAGTTGTTTATTGGGCCAAACTTGTACGACACGACTTAATGAATGACCATCTTGTTCACGATATTTAATGGGCCCATTGGGCTAATTTTGTTCATTTAATTACATTTCGTATGAATAGTTATAAGTAGCGTCACGTTTATTTAAAACGTTGCACTACTTGATTTCCTAACCAAAATTAACCAAATTTTTGACAAACTTTAACAAAATATTTCACAAATATTGTTCTTTAATTTTCAATAACATAAAATCAACAAACAAGTTATGTTTCACATCAATTTTAATCCACCTTAAGTTAATTCACATTTAAATCAATTAAATAAATGAAAATATTAACTTAATTCATGTAATTCAATTTAAATAAATAAAGAAACGAAAATGGTTAAATAAATGAAATTAATAATTCTAAAATACCAAAAAATGAGAAAATGTATTAAAAAATCAATAAAAAATTGAGATAAATATCAAAAAATTTCAAAAAAATGAACTGCATGTTTTCAACTGTGTTTCTTTCCATGTGTAATTCATTTCATTCAAATGTGAGTCACGTTCTTTTATTTCAACGGGTTTGTCTGATGGTTAATCAAGAGTATTCAGTCTTTGTGCTGATACAATTAACACTAACCGCAGTTAGTGGGGGAGGTCCAACGAATTAAATAAGACCATGTCCTTGTAAATAAATAAAACTCAAATAAATCAAATCCAAACTTAAATTTAAAATTTTTAAAATGTTTAAAAAATAATTCTCACAAAGATGGCGACTCCACTGGGGACCTCCCTTCCCTTCATCTCTCCATCAGACAACACTCTAACAATAAAATGTACTCAGATTCTAATTTTTGTGCAGGTCATAACTCTGCAATGGCGGCTGCAACTCACACTCCGGGTGTGTTCTTCGGCCCACTTGTTGTCCAAGACCACATAAGAAATGGCTATCTCTCAACACCGACCAGGTTTGGAGCTTTTCCCCCGGTGGTGGAATCTCCGTACTTCTTGGGCGTGATACCGACCGTATTACCTGCTGCTGCCAAGGCCCATGAAGCAAGCAAAACAAAGGAAGAGCCTCAAGCTCAGGAGGCTAATCTCATACAAATGTTCGCAACATATGCCATCAACTTTGTTGATACTCCAACTGCTGGAAAGAACAGAAGGCGCAAATCTAACAAGAAGTCCATAACACGTGGCATTTCAAGTTTTGGCAAGACTGTCCGAGTTGGCGATCTCCGGATCCACCTGGGCGGGAGTAGAACCCTAAAGATACCGGAACAGAATGTAGCTACCGTACCGGTAAAGAACAATTTCGGCATACTGCCTAAAGTGCGGCAGGACAAGCCGAGTTTCAAAGTGAAAGATGTGAAGAAACAATGGATGAAAGTTGAAACCAAGAATAATCAACATGACAAATTTGGCTTCAAGAAATACAGAGCCAATGTTGAAAAGAATGAGATATATAGCCCGCCTCGTGTTAAACAGGTGTGGGTCACCAAAGAAGAAGCTCAAGAACTCTGAAAGACAAAGGCCCTGGAATCTCTTGTAGGGCGAAAAAATGCAAGAACAATCATGAAGCAAGACCCAACGATGTGGTAAACTTTCAGAAGAAGAAGAGTCCCAGAGAGAGAGAGGGAGCCTTCCCGAGAATCTCGGACCAAAGAATGCACCCCCTCTGCACCGTTGATCTACAAAAAGGATCTAAAAGGAAAGGGGTATATAAAGAAAGAAGACAAGCAAGCCCGGAGACAGGGCAAAACTTCAAGTCTGAAGAACATAAAGGGGATGATGGTATCTCCAGAAGATCAGTTTTCGAACGCCTGGGTACCACTATACGCCCTAGGCAGAAGAAGAGAAGAACAGTACAAATCACTGAGGAAGGCATACGGATATACACCTGCTATGCCTCCAACATCAACCTGCCTGTAATAGCTGACCAGGCAGAAACTTCAAATATGGAGCAACATCTCACAATATCTAATCACAGAAGGGAGCAAGCTCGAGCCTGGCTTGACCGGATAAATGTGGAGGTGGACTTACCACACCAAAATGAAGGAGGCATGGGGGCTGCGGACATTGCCACCACATCAAATCACCCTCTGGATCAGGGTCAACCTGCTGAAGATCCTAATATCAGGGTACCCTCATTGCCAAATTTAGAAATGGTAATACAAGAAAATCAAAAGCTAAAGGCTATGTTGGAAAGCCTTATGCAACACTTGGAAATGGCAGTGCCATTGCCACCACTACAGCCTCCGCGACAGGCGCAACAGATATTGCAACCTCTACAACTTCAACAAGCAAGCCAACCAGCATTGCCTATAATGGCACCCCAGCCTGGGAACGTGCTACCAAATACACCTCATGCAGAATTTATGGTTAAACAACCAATTGAAAATCCAAATTCAAGCCATGGGGAAACCCAAGAGGTGCATGTCACAAAACAAAGACATGATGCTCCACAATTAAATGCTTCATTAGAAGAAACAATGGTCTCTCAGAGGGCCATGATTGAACAAATAATTGAAGCAAAGATGGCTGAGTAGGGCGAGGGGTCCCCACTACCCATGACCTATATCGGGTACCATACCCTATACACCATCTCTCCAAAAAGCTCCTAGCAGAACACCCAAAGGTCCCTAAATTCTCAAAATTCAATGGGGATGGGTCACCTCATAAACATATAGCTCATTACATGAGCAGCATGGCAGAACTGGCAATTGAAGAGTCATACCTTTTGAGGTACTTTTCAACATCACTTACTGGGTCGGCCTTTCAATGGTATGCCCGACTGAAGCCCAATTCAATAGTTGGTTGGGAAGACATGCAAAGGAAATTCTTTGAACGCTTCATGATGACAGAAAGAAGAGTCACTTTAACAGAACTCATATCCTTAAAGCAAAATAAAAATGAGTCCGCTCTGAACTTCATCAAAAGATGGCGTGACATGAGCATGAAATGTGAACAACCACCGGTACCTGAGGATGCGGTGAAACTATGCCAAAGAAGTCTAAAGCCAGAAATCAAGGAAAAGCTCCTAGGGGCCAATATATGGACATTTGAACATCTCAACAACACAGTGGCAGAGATAGAAATCTTCTTTGCCGAAAATCTCACTGCTTCATATGGAAGGGACAAACCCCCTAAAGACGAAAACACCGAGTCACGAGAAGTAAATACCGTGAACTTTTCGGCAGCCCTGGGGAAAGCTGGGGGCAAGGGAGATACCTCTGCCTCTTCAAATTCAAATAAAGAAGAAAGGAGATCAGCCCCCACCCTAAGTGAGAGGCTCAACACTCCTTATTCATTTACCAGAGAGCATACAAGAGAGCTGTTGGACATATGTCTCCAAGAGAATCTCATCACACTCCCAGAGCCCAAGCGCCCAGAAGAAGCAACAATGGTGGACAAACCCAATTATTGCCCATATCATCGCGTAGTGGGTCACGCTCTAGAAAATTGTTATATGTTCAAAAATCAAATAGAAAAGTTAATCCAAGTAGAAGTCATTGATATGGGGGAGTACCTAGTAAACCCACCAAAGCCACATCGACAACCAAAACTCACGTTCTCTGCCAACGTGATCCATGTTATGGCCCAGGCTAGGTCCCAATGAAGGCCAAGCACAAATGGCGCAGGCAGGATAGCTAGATGAGCTATCCAGAGTCGCTGCATATCACTCCCGAGGGAGATAGTGGAAGGTGCTATTCAGACAACATTCCACCATGAACAAGAAGAAGCTAGCTGGACCCTGGTGAATACAAACAAGAGGCCAGCCCCTAAGAAACACCAAAAGAAAGAACAACATAAAAGGTCATACCTTGGTGGCGTCGCCCCACCTAAGGAAAGAGCAAAAGAAGCAATCCTCCAAGAATTGGCAGTCTTGAGAAGAAAAATCAAAGAAAAAAGAAGAATGAGAAGAGGAAGAATCTATTGTTGAAATAAATAAGCCAACGCCCGCAGTAGCAATAAATGAGAAACCATCTCAAACACCAATTGAAGAGGGGGCAAAAAGTTGGGTACCGCTTGGAGCTGAACAACTGCCTCTAGAAAAAGAATGAGAGCCGATAATGGGCGACAATGCTGCAATCCTCCCTCCACCGCAGACATGCAAGGGCTTAGCAAAAATGATGCCCCCTTAACAAGGCAAACAATGGCAAAGAAATAATGGGGGCATCTCCAAAAAGAAAAGGAAAAATCACCGTCAACAAATAAACAACAACATTAAAGCTCAGCATGCAGTTGGAAGATCCTGAGCAAAGGCCATTATAGCTGCATAGGCCCATTGTCAAGCTTGGAATTAATGTCATCAGCCAAGTGATAAAAGCTGGCATACCACTGCTATTGAATCATATACAAATGACAAACCCTCAGGAGGTCTATACATTGGAGCTTCCAAAATTCTTGTTGGCTTACCACGCTGAAGGATAGCCAATAGTGTTTCTATAAAGGGTAGCCGGTACCCAAACAATCTCTAAATGATTTTGGCTAAAAGATGCCACTATTAAATTGAATGAAATGGTCAAAGATCTGAAAGACATGCTAGAGCAAATGAAGACAATATGTCAAAGGCAAAACATTTAAGTTCAAAGTCGAACGAAAGCCAAAGCTATATCAAGCAATATGGTACCTGTTGGACCCTAAAAAGAGAACAGAACACATGACGAGCATCCTCCAAGAAAAGCTCCCGAAAATGAAGATGAAATGAGAACCTACCCGAGGAGAAACTCTTAATACCAAGGAGAGTAATGGGTAGCAACCAAAGAAACCAAAAGCAACTACCAAGAGTGGTGAGGGATGATCACCAGAAGAAGCTCCTGGGCCTATTTATAATGACCCAGGTGGGTAGAAGCACCCCTTTAAAAGACCCTTTGGAGAGGGGAAAGTATATGTCTTGAAAGCTAAGCAAGGATGCTTCCAAGCCAAGTTAACTTACACCTTGGGTAGAAAAAGGATCCTTGAAAGGGAAGTCAAGATGTTTTCTAAGCAAAGCAATCTATGCCTTGAAGGCAAAGTGAAAATGGAGGTAAAGTAAAGATGAAGCTAAGTTCCTCATTCTAGCCAAGGAAGGAGGCCTATAAATTACAAGCCCCCTCAAGTTAGAAATGGGAAGTACCCAAAATCTGAATACCTGAGTGGTAGGAATCAGAAAATTCAGAAGCTCCGTATGTCAACACCGAAATCTGAATTCCCGACCCTTAGAAATCGGGAAACTAGTCAAGGAATTCAGAAATCTGATCATATGAGCATCAGAAATCTGAAAACATGAATGCCAAGAATAAAAATCTGATCATATGAGCATCAGAAATCTGAACACATGAATGCCATGAATCAGAAATCCGAGCATATGAATGTCAGAAATCTGAACTCCCGGGCATCAAGGATCAGAAATCTGACCGCCAAATACCAGAAATCTGGGCATATGAATACCAGATAACAGAAATTTGAGCATATGCAGGTTAAAAACCTGAACATATGAACATCAGAAATTGAAATATATGAATGCCAGACTTCAGAAATCTGAGTATATTAAGTGCCAGAAATCAGAAATCCAAGTATATGAACATCGGAGATTGGTCATCCGGATACTGGAACTCAGAAATCTGAATGTAAACACCAGAAATCTGAGAGAAATGATCAAGAGTTCAAATAATATGCATTGAGTACAAGGCACAAATACAAACCACAAATCGGCAGCACAAGGTTCGTAAAGACCAAGTGAAGAACACAAATACAAGCACAAGCACAAGTACAACGGAAACTCCACGGATCCAAGCTCAAGTCTTTTCAGAGCAAAGTCCGAGCAAGGAGGCAGAGTTCCGGACACCCCAAATCGGGCATACGCCCGTCTATTTATAAACACTCCCCCTCTCCTTCTAATTTTCTGTTTTTTTTAAGGGGAAGGGTGGCCGGTGGGGGGAATCCCCCCTCCAACCGGTTGAGAGCCCAACCGGTTGGAGGGAAACCCCTCCCAACCGGTTGGAGGGGTCCCCCCCTCCAACCGGTTGAAGACCCAACCGGTTGGAGGGGCTCCCCCTCCAACCGGTTGGGGGACCCTTCCCCCCCCCCCTCCCTCTCATTTCAAGGGCCGGCCGCCCCCTATAAAAGGGGGGGCAGACCCTTAGCAATTCCTTTATGTACCTGTGCTTCGTGGGGTATAGATACCGTTCACGGAATGCCATCATAGTATCTCATTCCGTGAATTCCGATGTTTATATTCCCCCATGTGTCTGTGTATTTCATGAGGTTTAGATATCATTCACGGGATGCCATCAATGCATCTCATTCCGTGAATTCCGATATCTAAATTTCCTCGTATATTGGTATCATACGTGAGGTGTCACCCATGCATCTCACTTCATGGATTTCGGCCTCTAAACGTATTTATACAGTCTCACGGAAATTCTATTTCACGGGAAGAATTCCGTTCGAGAATAAAGTTCTGTCCAAGTATGCGTAATTACAAATTCGTATATGTGACTTTCTAAATATTTATTCGATATACATATATGTCTTATAAACGGAATTCATATTTCTTTAAAGACTCATATATTCTCGCTTACGCTATGAAATGGTATTCGGGCTGGAATAGATGTTAATATGACATTTAAAGTCTTCAGCTCGATGTAAACAAAACATCGATCATGATCGATGGAGACAGGGGTCCAGCACACGCCACCCTAATCGCCTGATGATTAAAGACACGTAGTCAAGGAAGTTCAGATTAAGATATGGCGCACTTGTCCATTCCATGGACACACCAAAATTTCTAGTTCTGCATTGCGCAGACCTTCACTTTTGCCTGGCAGGCAGGCTGGCACGCCCCGCAATCATAGGATACAAATCCAATAGTTATAGTCCTGTAAATCTCCAAAAGAGATGACCCCCCAAAATATATATATATATATATATATCAATATAAAGAAGTGAGAAAAAAAATCACGTGTCCACAGCTGGCACGCCCGGTGGGACCCCTTCTCACCATTCATAGCAAAGCGAGATATATGCCTAACTTTTATAGAAATACTGATTCTGATGTCCTCTTATTGAAGGTACTTGAAGCCAAACAAGGCTAAACTAAAGACGTTGGAGATGGCCGTCACATATGGACCGCTCGTCGTCAACAACCACGCCAAGTTTGGATACCTGGCAACTCCAATCGTATTCGGAAGTTTTCCCGCGGTTGTCGGATCTCCTTACTTCTTAGGGGTAGTTCCGGCCCATCAAGAGGAAGACTCTACTCCGAAGCTCCTTTTTAACAAATCAGCAAAAAAGGTTAACAGGACTCAGGCCAATACTCAAGTTCGTTCTGCTACAGTCAAAAAGGGTATCCAAATACCCTCCAAAAATCATGAAGTCAAAAGAAACAAAACACATTCAACTCAAAGCCGGACCTTTTCAGTCCAAACAATTTCCTCCCAAATCATTGCTCCTATTTCCTCACAACGGGGGTAGAACACAAATCGCAAAAACAAAAGGTTCCCTGCTGCTATCTCTAGATCCTGTAAATCCGTCATGGTTGGAAATATGAGAGTATGGCTCAATGGAAACCCACCTGTCACTTCAAGAAACAGATATATTCCTAATATCCCTGTCTCGAATCGTTTCTCAATTTTGGGACGACTTCGAGAAAATCCCAGGGATTACAAGAAAGAGGCCAGTGTCAAACAAAGGACCGGCCACCTCTCAAGCCTAAACAAGTCTGGATTCCCAAAAAGGAAGCCCGGAAATACAAGAAGATACAAACAAATTCATCAACAATGATCAGTAGAAGCGACACCAAACAGTGTCACCAAGGACAAAAAAGGAAAGGGATATACAAAAAATCAAACTATGCTTTTCAGGGACCGGAGAGTATCCGGATATCCAAAGAATTTCCAACTCAGCAGTCCAAATCCCACATATCGAGACCTGATCACATACAGCGGGTCTCAGTATTTGAAAGGCTGGGGGGAATTCCTAATGCCAAGGTTCGTCCGTCAAAAAGACGACGTATCACATGGGTAGCTGAAGAAGAACCCAAGCTTATAATTTTCTCATGCTATGCCTCCGGGATGGATTCTGGCGAGATAACAGAACAAATCGCAGAAATCAATCCAAATGTCCCCACTGAGGCCATCAGACAATTCTCTAGAAGAAATCGCCAGTCTGGCGGACAAACTATTCCCCGTGTTGACTTCCGACACGAGGAAATCCAAGTCCCCTTCTCTGAAGATACAAATATCCAAACAGATGAAGGTGGACCTTCTACTTCAAGAACCAACACTATCGCCGACATGCCGACAAAAGAAAACTTCCAAGCAATGTCGGATGATGACAAATATCAAATGATGCAGCAGTGTCAGTCTCAAATGGTTGCGCTTATAAATCAAGTGAAGCAATTGACAACTGTGAATCTTCGGCACCCTATGGAGCCACTCTCTATACAAAATCAACAACAAAATCAGCATCCAGATGCATCTGCTACAACTGGTCTTCTTCCTCAAACTACGGGTCAGAATATCAATGACCCGCCCAATATTGCATACCCTGCAACAGAAGCAATCCAAGGCACTGCCATACAAAGGCATGAGATATTCAAACTCATTCAGGATATGTTCGCTCATCAGAGCGAAGGTATTCAAGTAGCAGACCTATATACTGTTCCATATCCAGTACACCATCAATTCAAGAAGCTGCCAGAAACTTGTCCCAAAGTCCCGAAAGTACCAAAGTTTAACGGACATGGGTCACCGGCAGAGCATGTGGCGCATTATACTATTGCCATGGGCGAGCTCGCCGCCGATGAATCATACCTACTCAGGTACTTTGCAACTTCCCTAACTGAAGTCGCATTTCAATGGTATTCAAAGCTCAAGTCCAATTCAGTTATTGACTGGGCGGATATGCAAAGGAAATTCTTAGACCGGTTTCAAACGGCCGAAAGAAAAGTCTCTCTAGCTGAATTATGTTCCCTCAAGCAAAGGAAAGGGGAATCAGCTATCGACTTTATTAAAAGATGGAGAGAGTTTAGTATGAAGTGCAATAACCCTCCTGCTCAAGAAGATGCAATCCCCATTTGTCAAAGAGGCCTTATGGCAGCAATCAATGAGAAGCTTTTAGGCATAAATATTAAAAACTTTTATCAACTGAATTATGCAATAGCAGATGTCGAGATGTTTTTGGCCGAACAAATGGCTCTCACATCTCATAAAGATAAGCTACCCAAGGAACGCCACAAACCAGCAAAAGAAGTCAATGCTATAGACTTCTCACCTGGCAATGAGACAAAGGAGATACCAACTTCTTCTGCCCCAAAGAAGAAATCTGATTCTAAAATACCAGCACCATCGCTGGCCGAGCGTATGAAGATTCCTTATTCTTTCAAGAAGGAACATACAAAGAAGCTCTTCGACCTCTGCCTCGACAATCAGTTGATATCGTTACCAGAGCCAAAGAAGCCAGCAGATATCGGCAAGGTCAATCAACCTAATTACTGCCTGTATCACCGTATGGTGGGGCATCCAATTGAAGATTGTTATGTCTTCAAGAATGAAATTCAAAAGATGATCCAAGAAGGCCTTATATCTATGCAAAATGGTCTGGTTGATCCTCCTCAGCCTCATACTTGGGACCGATCAGGGCTATCTGTCAATGTTATACATATGACAGAACTCGCATTAAGTTCCAATCATATCGGAGATAATCCTCCGTGTGACCCTCCCCAAAACAACTCGGGAGCTCAATCTCCGCCAAGGTCAAGACGTAATTCGCAAAGAACTATGAGAAGGGTTCAAAGGCAAATCCTAGAACTCCAGCAAGACCAGCAAGAATTACGTCAGATCGTCCAGAATGTGGAGAGGCGTCAAGATATTTCTGCTCAGGTACCTGGCACCCCGCAAACTGGTCCTATGCAGGTACAAACATATTCCTCTTATACAAACTCAATAGGATGGCTATCTGAGGGCCCTTCAAACCCCGTCGAACCGGCAAGATTATATTCTTTCCCTCGACATCAAACTTTCTCACTCTTCGAATTATGCCTCGAGTCTGGATTAATGAAATATTCAGCCCCGGCAGAAGTATTAGCCAACTATTGTCCATATCATCAAATGGTGGGCCATTGCATTGAAGATTGCACAAGGTTCAAAGATGATATCCAAAAGCTGATTAGCCAAGGGTTAATCGACCTAGGTCCTTATTGGGTCGACCCTCCACAATCTCATACTCAGCAGCCGTTAAATGGGCCAATTAACCTGGTTCTCATTCAGTGAATGCCATCAACATAACATCATCTTCTGACCCTCCCCAAGCAGCAACTGAGGAATGGGAAAATCCATATCTATCTAATCAATGGTATACGAATGCGCGTCCCTTACAACGACGCTCATTCGACACAAAGAATACCAAGCTTATCTTCGACAATCTCAGAAGACAACAACTGATTCAGGTATTCCCACCACAACCTTATATCTTCACAAATGAAGAAGAGATGCAGAAATATTGTGAATACCATTCTATGGTCATACATCCCACCAAAGATTGTCCGGATCTCCATGATCTGATTGAAACCTATATCCGGGAAGGAAAAGCTGATCAATATGGAAATTCCCTAGAATCTACAAGCTCTGGGGAAACTTCACAGCAAATATATGATCCAAGCCCAGAATTTCAAGCTTTCTATCCAGAAATATGTGAGTATTATCATCACCAATTGGGCTATGGGAAATACAAAACCAAGGCCAAAATGGAACAATCCAAAATGGGTCTTTTTCAATACAGAAATGGAATATCAAAAGAAGCTGCGGCAAAGCCAATCTTGCAACAAACAGAGGAATTCATAGGTGCCTATGATCAACTCCCTCCTGAAATTATTGAGGGGGCGATCGACGCAACCTTTGAATCACAAACCTCAGAAGGTGAATGGGTGACCGTGAACTATCGAAAACCAGAAAACCGCAAAAGAACAAGGAAGTCTATTATAAGAGGTAATCCCAGCAGGAGAAATGTCTCTGAACCTCTCTCAGTGCAAGAAGTCACAAGTTCACTAGAAACCCTGCAGATCAAGAATAAAGAGAAAAATAGGAGAAAAAATGAAAAGAAGAGATTGAAAAAACAGATGGAGCGTGATTCTGTTGCAGAAGCTCCTCAACCACTAACACCTCTTCAGACACTCCAAAAATTGATTGATGACTTGGAAGAATACATACCTCCCAAGCCATATGATAAACCCACCCTCAGCCAATTCATCCCATGGGAAGATCTGGAGTGAAAAATTCGGCTTCGGGATTGGCTCTATCGACTACAGATAGAAGCTCTGGAAAGAGGGGAGCATCATCTCTCAACAAGGCTGAAATCTATGTATGGCAATCGGGAGGTCACCATTGAAGAGCTAGACTCTATATTCAACTCTCCTGTTTGCAATATGGTATCTATACCTCCACCTGAAGAACTGCAAACTCCTACAAATGATGATACCAAACAAGCCGAAAATAAGCCAGCAATATTGACATATCAGCGTCGGCCGGCAAATGTTCGCCAGCGCAAGAAAAAGGCTATATCAACTACATCCGAGAAGCCTGATATTGCGACCAGGGTCATACTCTTTCAAGGCGAGGAATCAAAGCCCTTGCCAAAAATTGAAACCCGGGGAGATTCTTATATTTTCGATCCCTCAGATGGAGAAGAAGAATTGTCTCACATGCCATTTCATACAAAAGAAGAGAGCCAAAATCCCCACACTTCATCAAGCGGGCCGGATAACACTCTCCTCTCCTCAAATGAAGGGCTATCTACTCCATCCTCACAAAAGAAATTGGTCGAGCCAAAAGAGCTGTCTGAGCCCCTAATAGAGGAATCCTCTTCATTGGGCCAGGCGCGTAACAAGGCCGACGATAAAATTATTCAGCAGCTCAAATTACTCCCCGCCAATATCACTATCTGGGAGGCAATTGCTTTGAGCAAAGACTTGAGAGAAACTCTCGTCAAAATACTCCAAGAACCAGAAACCTATGAAGCTCATATGGCTGATTTCCAAACTCAAATATGTGAAGCATTTGCAGCAAACGTCACTTTCACCGACAAGGATATGCTGCTATCATCTCCATGCCATAATCGTCCTTTGTATATGAAGGGACAGGTCAACGGCATCCACTTACATCGGATTCTGGTCGATCCAGGGGCATCTATCAACATAATGCCCCTCAAAACTTTCCAGACCCTAAATCTCATGCCCTATATGCAACAGGTGAAAGATATAAGAATTACTGGTTTCAATTTGAATTCAGAAGAAGCCATGGGAAGAGTCGCGGTCAATTTGATCCTCGGCGACTTTACTACCAAGGTGACTTTCTACATAATCAACGCTGAAACAACGTACAGAGTGCTGCTCGGAAGACCTTGGATACATGAAAATTGATTGGGTTGTCCCGTCTACCCTTCATCAATGCATCAAATATGCCAAAGAAGGGAAACAACATACAATCTTTGCTGACCAAGCCCCATTCCGGGAAGACGAATGCAATCTCACCGATGCCCCTTTATACCTTAGAGGGTCAGTTCTTCAAGTCCCTTCCAGGTTGAAAGGGAAGGGTAAACGGGACGAATCTTCTGATAAAGACAGTGAGACCGGTGAGCTCTTTGTGATAAACAGAAATCTTGCCGAGCTCCATGCAAAGAATTTCCGAAGCAAGGCAGTTCACCCAAAAAAACAGAACACTAACCAAGAAGCTAATTACGTGAGCCAGGTCATCAGTGGAAGTATTCCCTTGCCTCCTAATTGCTTACAAATCGGCTTCCCAAGACAGGACCAAAGTGTTCGACGATTAAAAAAATTTGTCGTCACTTATCAAAGTAAACAAAAGACCAGAAAGGCAGCAAAGCCAATCCACTTCTATAAAGCGGAGCTGGTACCACAGATATACCCGGAGGAGGATTTTAATTGGGGAAATAAAGCTCGAAATCTTCCTGAGCCGATAAAAGAAATGGCAGATATGCCGAAGAATATCAGATAAATGTGCAAAAAGCAAAATATCCCTCAGATACAAACTGCCTCTCAACGGAATTTCTTCAAGCAACTATGGGAACCTTCACAGGTGCGGGGGCAACCCCCGTTTCCCAGAAATGATACCAGAGGATTAGGTTATGAAGCCAAAATCCACTTCTCAGTTAATGTCATCGGGCTACTACCAACTTCTTGTGATACAAGAACCAACCAAATATCTCTCAGCCTCGATGCTCAAGGAAATATTTCCTGTCCCACCAAGGGATCATTGAATGAAAACTCATCAGAACAACTAGATGAGCAATCTCCATCAATAAATTCCAAATATACAAATCCGTATGAAGTCTACATCGCCAACTCTGATGATGAAGATCTCATAGATCTGCAACCGGCTCCTCAAGAAATCGAAGATGGAGGACAAGCCACTATTGATGAATTGATTGAACTCAACTTGGGGGACCAAGATAATCCCCGACCGATCTTCATCAGTGCCCTCCTTGATCCACAAGAGAGGGAATCTTACAAATCCTTCCTCATAGAATTCCAAGATTGTTTTGCTTGGAATTATAAAGAAATGCCAGAGCTAGAGCCATCAGTTGCTGAGCATGAATTATCTATACTTCATACAGCCAAGCCCGTCAAACAAGCTCAAAGGCGCATGAGGTATGAGCTAGAATTAAGAGTAAATACTGAAGTCGATAAGCTCTCAGAAGTAGACTTCATCAAGCCCTGTATATATCCTATTTGGCTCGCCAATATTGTTCCAGTAAAGAAGAAGAATGGCCAAGTCCGGATATGCATCGACTATAGGGACTTGAACAAAGCATGTCCCAAGGATGATTTTCCTGTTCCAATTACGGAAACAATGGTAGATATGACCACCGGCTACGAAGCTCTGTCATTTATGGATGGGTCTTCAGGTTATAATCAGATCCGGATGGCAATTAAAGACAAAAATCATACTGCCTTCAGGGCACCTAAAGGTATTTTCAATTACAAAAGAATGCCCTTTGGCTTGAAAAATGCAGGAGCCACATATCAAAGGGCTATGACCAAAATATTCGACGAAATGATCCATAATGTAGTTGAATGCTATGTGGATGATTTGGTCGTCAAAACTAAAAGACGGGAAGACCATCTATATGATCTTCGCCGAGTCTTTGAGAGACTTCGTCAATTCAAGTTGAAGATGAATCCCATGAAGTGTGCATTTGGGGTTTCAAGCGGCAAGTTCTTGGGCTTTGTCGTTAAGTATTGGGGGATAGAAATAGATCCCGATAAAATCAGGGCGATTCAACAATTGCCACCACCTCAAAACCTAACAGAGCTAAGGTCATTTCAAGGGAGATTAGCCTATATTAGGCGATTTATCTCTAATCTCTCAGGAAAATCTCTGCCCTTCGGCAAGCTGATGAAAAAGGATGCTCCTTTTATATGGGATCAAGAATGTCAAAATGCTTTTGAACAAATAAAAGAATATCTCCTTACTCCACCAATATTAGGAGCACCAGTCACTGGGAAGCCCCTCATACTCTATATTGCGGCAATGGATGCTTCGCTGGGAGCTCTATTAGCACAGATAAATGAAGAAGGTGAGGAGCAACCTCTATATTACCTCAGCAGAAAGCTGATCGGTCCGGAACTCCGATATGCTCCGATGGAAAAAGTTTGCCTAGCACTGGTATTTGCCGCCAAAAAATTAAGGCATTATCTCTTGGCTCATGAGGTCAAACTTATCTCCAAGTACAATCCGCTCAAGTATTTGCTGGGACAGCCAATCCTGTCAGGAAGACTCGGTAAATGGACTCTACTCCTTATGGAATTTGACATTACCTACGTCTCACAAAAGGCAATTAAGGGACAAGCATTGGCCGAATTCTTGGCTGCACATCCAGTCTCGGAAGATTCTCCCTTGTCTATAAATCTCCCAGAGGAAGAAACTTTTTCTTCTGAGAATCAAGCTCAAGAAAACTTAAACTCTTCGGAAGTCGCCACAATCGAATTGCCCTCCTGGGAGTTATATTTTGACGGAGCCTCCCGGACTCTCCGTTACACAGATGGGTCTGCTAGTATCTCCACTGGAGCAGGTATCGTCCTAGTCACCCCTCAGGGGGGAATATTATATAATTCTTGCGCTCTCATAGAGCCCCTCACAAACAATGAAGCTGAATATGAAGCTCTGATTATTGGGCTTCGCTTGGCTCTTGAAATGGGAGTCAAAAGCATACAAATCTATGGTGATTCACAACTAGTCATCCGACAAGTTTTGGGTCAGTATGAAGTCCGCAAGGAGCAACTCCTCCCATATTATAGCGCAGTCATGGAGCTCAAAGAGAGATTCGACTTCTTTAGTATATCTCATGTACCAAGAAGTGAAAATTCTCAAGCAGATGCTCTCGCCAAATTAGCCTCCGCCATAAAACTACCTCCTGAAGGAGAAATGGACATAATTGTCCGCCATAGGAGACTCATGCCAAGTGTCCTCGACACCGAGCCTGACCTCATAAATGAAGAAGTACATGTCATAGAGGGAGATACTACAAAGGAACACGAAGATTGGCGTGAGCCGATTATCAAAATCAAGAATGGATGGCTACCTCCTAACCGAGCTCAGAGAGTTCAACTCTTGCGAAGAGCCACCTCATATCAATTAATAGCAGATCAACTATATAGACTGGTCCATGAAAGAAAGGGTCCAGTCCTTCTCAGATGCTTATCCTTCAGAGAAGCCAAAGTCATCATGAAAGAAGTTCATTCGGGATTGTGCGGTGCACACCAAGCAGGTGACAAAATGAAGATCAATATCAAGTTAAAAGGCTTCTATTGGCCTACCATGTACGCAGATTGTATCCAATACGCTCGTACATGCCACCAATGTCAAGCATTCGGCCCTGTGCCAAGAAAGCCACCAAATATGCTATATCCCACGGCATCAACATGGCCCTTTGCCGAATGGGGTATGGATATTGTGGGACCATTCCCGCCCTCTTCTCAAGGGCACAAATTTATATTGGCTGCTACGGATTACTTCTCACGGTGGGCTGAGGCTATCCCATTGAGAGAAGTGACGGCGGAAGCTGTTGCTAAATTTGTCAAACAAAACATAATATATAGATTCGGTACCCCTCACAGAATTATCTTTGATAACGGGTCCCAATTCAGAAACAAAATAATATATGCTTTGTCAGCCAAATTTCACATCGAGTGGAGGACGTCTTCCATATATAATCCGCAAGCAAATGGATTGGCAGAAGCCTTCAACAAAACCCTCTGCAAGCTGCTCGCCAAGATAGTCGGCAACAGAAAGCGGGAGTGGGGAGAAAAGATTCATGAAGCCTTATGGGCCTACCGAACAGTATACAGAACCCCTACTGGATGTTCGCCTTTCTCTCTTGTATACGGAGCTGAGGCAATGATACCCATTGAAATTGAAATGGCATCTTATCGGGTGGCAATCCAAAATGAATTTCAAAATCAAGATCAAAATCAAATAGAAAGAAGACTCGAAGAACTCTCCAATCTGGAAGGAAGACAACTCGAGGCATATAAATCTCTTCAAGCATATCAAGTTAGGATGGCTCGTGCCTTCGACAAATTAGCAAGACCAAGAGCATTCAAACAAGGGGACTTAGTCATGGTCAAATGCCGAGAAGCAATGGCAGAAAAATCATGTGGCAAGCTACAGCCCACTTGGCTCGGACCATATATAGTCACTCTGGCATATGAAGGAGGTGCATATCGGTTGGTCGATCACAAAGGTACTGTGCCTTTTCCTCCACTCAACGGCAAGCACTTAAAGCTATATCATGCGCCGGAACACGAATTTTCCGGCTAGTCACAAAAGATTACCTTAGGTAGGGGGCAAAGAAATCAAACCCCCTTACCCATTGTATACTCCTGCAAAGGCGTCAAGTCAGAAACATTCTGTATGAATCCAGAAAGAATAACGACAAATTAAAGTTCAAGGTTTATGTTGCATATCCCGTCAAATGGGGTTCCAAGCCACAATGGTGAGCCCTAAGTCAAAATCCATAGCCAATAAACCACAAAGGTAGGCTATACCATATCAAATTCAAAATCCATAGCCAATAAACCACAAAGGTAGGCTATACCATATCAAATTCAACAAAGGTAGGCTATACCACATCAAATTCAAATTCCATAGCCAATAAACCACAAAGGTAGGCTATACCACATCAAATTCAAAATCCATAGCCAATAAACCACAAAGGTAGGCTATACCATATCAAATTCAAAATCCATAGCCAATAAACCACAAAGGTAGGCTATACCATATCAAATTCAAAATCCATAGCCAATAAACCACAAAGGTAGGCTATACCATATCAAATTCAAAATCCATGGCCCATAAACCACAAAGGTAGGCTATACCATATCAAATTCAAAATCCATAGCCAGCAAACCACAAAGGTAGGTTATATCTAATTTAAATCCCGAAATATAGCCAGAAGGCCATCAAGGCAGGCTATATTTAAATCCATAGCCAACAAGCCATCAAGGCAGGCCTAGCTTAACTAAAACCATAGCCAGTAAACCTCAAGGGTAGGCTATATCAAATCCCAATTCCAAACCAAAACCAAAACCAAAACCAAACCAAAACCAAAACCAAAATAAAATAACAAAATCCAAGCCAAATCAAGTCCAAAACCAAATCAGACTCAAACCTCACATTCCAATGCTACCCAAAATTCCAGTAAATCCACTCAGGGATCAACTGAATATCTCAAAAAAAAAAAGAGAAAAAGAAAGGGGTTAAAAATAGAGATACCCCGATGGACTTGAGAATACAACCACCTTGTGTTCTTAAGGGTAAAAAGATCAAGAAATCCGGCTGAGGTGAAAACCCGGAAGGGCGCCCCAGGCAAAAATGGATAACCCCTCAACGTGAAAACTCGAAAGGGCACGTTGGAAAAAGCTAAAGGGGGCCAGTTTCAGTGAAAACCCAAAAGGGCACTGAGACTGGTAATGTGAAAGAAAATCATCAAAAAAAAGGGAAAGATATCAAAAAAAGAAAGGGGTTAAAAATAGAGATACCCCGATGGACTTGAGAATACAACCACCTTGTGTTCTTAAGGGTAAAAAGATCAAAAAATCCGGCTGAGGTGAAAACTCGGAAGGGCGCCCCAGGCAAAAATGGATAACCCCTCAACGTGAAAACCCGAAAGGACACGTTGGAAAAAGCTAAAGGGGGCCAATCCTAGCGAAAACCCGAAAGGGCGCTAAGGTTGGTAATGTGTAAAAAAAAAAAATAAGAAAGAAAAAAAGGGGAAAAAAGAAGAAGAAGAAGAGAAGAAACGAAACACCAAAAGAGGGACTTCTCTGTCCTTCAATTTCTATTTATATGAAATTACAAGCCACTCTGTCACAAATAGATAGAACACTATCCCTATTACATGCGGATCGGATGCAAAGCAAAAAAAGAGAGGAGAAAGTGTTGGTACATAACTACTACTTTCCAAAACGAAGCCAGAAAGGTTTCTTCCTCTTCAGTCTTTCAACTTCCTTGGTCTTGAGAGACACGGAACGATGATGTTCATTGTCATCTTCTAAAAAGGGCAGTCTCCTCCTCGGAGTCTTTGGTATCTTCTCTGACTCTCTGGTCTAAAGAGGAGCATGCCTCCTCAATTTCCCGTTGCAGTCAGATAAGGTTTTCCCTCTCTTCAGCAATCTTCAGTTTCCGCGATTTCCGGCCCCTGCGCACCTCAGCAATCCGGGAGCCGCGCTTCTCGCCGCTATTGGCCAATAAGCAAAGATCATTTTCCAAAGACTGGATCCGTTGATCATAAGGAGCCCAGATGATGCTACCATGATGATGGCAAACTTCACCCCAAATAATCTCAACAAACTCCATCCATCGGCTTTGAGCAATACCGGAGTTGAAGGCCAGCAAAGTTTTGTCCTTCAGCACTCGCTTCACAGCTTCAATTGGTGGAGGGTCCTCTGAATCAACCACTGCTCTCACTCGGCTAACGAGGAAATCCCAGAGATCATCATCAGCAGGCCCTGAGCTTGGTTGATCCCTGGCAGGCCATTCCACGCCATGCTCGGACAAAGCACCAACTTCCAGCGCCGGAGACCTATCCTCCGTAAAGTTTGGAAGCGGCAGGTCATCTGACACATACGAGAGGCATATATATCAACAAATTTGCAACACCCAAATGAAAAATGAAATTCCCTATAACTCACCTGGAGGGGGATTTCTCTCCTCTATCTCTGCTTCGGGGATTGAAGTCTCAGCAAAGTTTTCAACACAGAATTCCTGAGGAATAGAAAAGAAGTCAGCTGGGGGAGGATCTAAATGTCCCCCACTAATAGGCAGATCAGATAGCCCGGGATCATATTCGCCTGGCTCCAAGATCCCGATCTCATTTTCCCCAATCTGAAAGGCAGAGTACGCCGGCGGATCAAGAAACAGATTCTCCAGACCTCCCCAAGGAAGGAAGGGCGAACAGGTGGAAAAGGTGGAGTATGAATCCATCATCCCCCAGGAAAGTAGTTGGTTACAAAAAACTTGATCATCTGAAAAGAAAAAGGAAGGGAGATCACTTTCAAGCAAATAAGACAAGTTTACCAGATATTGTATATGAGCTCAGTAAAGAAAAACACCTATGCAAACTGGCTCAATGGCTGGGGGATCCTCAGCAGGCCTTGGAATATAATCATCGGCGGGGGCAAGAGGAAATTGCCCTGTCGAAGTCCCAGCTTCAGCAAAAGCATAAGCACTATCAACAAATTCCGAGGCTGACGCTTCAGAAGTAACGTAAGTGGGTAAGGGTTCAATATTGTTCACTTCAGCAGGCAAATCAATGACTGATTGAGAACAATTCCCATGCTCCCCTCTACGAGGAGAAGAAGAACTCCCTGATCCAAAAGTATGCTCGTTCCGTAACTGATTTCTTCATCTGAAATAAACAAATCACCGGTTACGAGCAAATAAAAATGGCAGAATAGGACAGGAAAGGCTTACCATTGGCAGAAGAGTGATCCACGATCACGGCTTCACCCTTATCAGCCTTCACACCTCGAGAAGAAGTCGGGACACCTGATTGGGCCACACGCCTTCTGTTCTCGCCAGTTCTCAAGACAAGTACAGCTGAAAATTCATGGTATGGATCAAAAAAAAAGGAAGGAAGAAGAAAGCAGATTATTCACTCAACCATACCTGCTGCTGAAGGGGGAGGAGCCGTCACTAGCTCGTTAAGACCAATCCTGCAAACAGCGGCCACTCGCCTCATGATGTTTCTAACATCTTGAAGTCTCAAAGCAGTCTCGAGAAGGGGAATATACTCCAGAGGTCCTGCTTGACCGATGATGTTAATAAGGTGCTTCTCCCAGCGTGCCCAACCTGAGTTGCCAACGCATTCTGGAGGCAGCCTTGTTAACAAAGAAATATCGAGACGATAATCACAGTCCGATAAAAGATGAGCCCACCAACAGTAATCTGGAGGGTTCTCGTCTCCGCCTGGGACCTTTGTTGACAACAGTTCCACGGAGTCCAACGGTGGCAGCTCACCCCGATAGAGATGCTTCTCAGCAAGAGGAAGAACACCCCTCGTTACCTGGTCATAATGGCTCCAGATAGGAGTTCGCTATACCCTTAAAATGATCTTCAAGAAATGTCCTCTCGATGAAAATTGGCGGCAATGTATGTTTCCCAATACGGGATTCTTCCGCTTCTCTCAGTTCATAAGGAGGTGTTCGAAAAGCCCGTTGGTTTCAGGCTCTGGGAAGTCATACGAGGAACCGGTCCCCTCCCGATGAAAATAATTCCACCAGGCTGCAGCACTCAAATGGAGGCGGTTACCTCGGATGGAGCGAATAGACAGAGGAAACTCTGAATTGGGCGGAGTCAGCTGGTCATAACCAAAATTTCTGGCACATCGAGAAGGGTAATAAGGCTCTAATACGAGCGCTTGCCCCCCACGATATACCAATACTCCAGGGCGAATGCACTGCAACCAATCTTGATATAAAGTTGAGTCGGGACCTTTGTTATAAGGAAGATGATATGTTATGCCTGCCGAGCTTTGAAGGCTGTAAGGTCTGCAACCACAAGATATACCTCCGAATGGAAGAATCCCTTCCTCCCCATTTGGAAGAAAAGATAGGCTAGAACGAGCATCAACAAGCTGTCTCAATGCATCTCCGGATGGTCGGTTCCTGAATAACAACACAAGCGGGGCCGAAGGCCGAGGCAGATCGACAGCTTGACATAAATGAGGCAGCAAGAGGCCTGCCCAAGGACTCAAATAATGTGTCGGAAGTAAAGTCCTCTTATCTCGAGGGCTGGGATGTGAACTCAATTCCCCCAGCCTGTGAAATATGTTGGCCAGAGCTGCCGGGGCAATAGCAAGCCGATGCCCCTCAGCGAGAAGACAAGCTGGGTAAATTAACCCTGGCCTAATTCCTTCTTCCTCCCCATGAGGAATCACAAAGCTCGACAGCCAGTAAGTAAGATATGCTGCAAGATACGTACGAGCTGGCAGATGTCGAGGATTCCACCCTTCATTTTCGGGGGCGAAAATATATCGACCACGAGAAGTCTTAATTGCCTCTAATTGGCGATACTGCTCCAGTGAGCGACCCTCCACTGCAAAACTGTCAAAGAAGCAAAAAGGGCCGTTATAGAAATAGCGAATCCAGGCGTTCTGGCTTACTCGCCTGGAAGGGTGCTTCTTCTGGTCCACCCGCTCGGCACGAGCAAGATCCCTCCATACCTTTGTCAGAAAATGAAGGCTGTAGGGAGTAATATATTTCCCGGCACCATCAGTGCGATAGCAATGTAAATCATTCAATACCACTTCTTCATACAGGGAACCAGATATGGGAAGTCCGGAGATACGATGGAAGCTCCATAAATCTAATGTGGTTTCGCCTTCCGCCGTTCCAAAGGTATTCCATCGAATGCTGAAGCGTTCCACTAACGCTTGAAGTAGACCTGTATAGCAAGGATAGTCAAAAAGGGCCGCCTCAACGGCCTCATAAATACCGCATGACCTAAGGAGTTCCCCATAATGGTGTAAAATCCCCATTAACCATTCCGTAGCTCCGTAATGGAAAACATGGGAAGGAATTACAGACCATTTGCCATACCAGCTGGGTGAGGAATGGTCAATGATACGATCAAGTAGGCAGCGGTTATCATAGCCCCCATTAGCATAATGAGAGTGGCTAGGCATAAGCAATAAACCATTGGTTTGATTCAAGGATCGATGGCGACCCCTCAAGCTCCAGGTGGCCGGGGTAATGAGGCGGGAACAAGTGTAATACTTCAAGTCCTGACTAAAAACTCCCAAATCAACGGCAGAAGGAAGTCGGGTCGACTTTGCGAAGCCTAGTGGGAAACTGGGGTAAAAAACAGGACAGGTTCGGAGAAGACTATCCCGATATTTCAGAATGGCAGTCTCAAGATATCGCCTCTCAGCAGGTAAACAGGGATCATTGGCTGACATGTGGGGAGGAACAAACTCCTGAATAAACCCAAGCAAGCTTTTGTCCAACGGAAAGTAAGAAGGGTAATCATCATCCCGAAGATATTGATAAACACTTCCCTGGCGTTGGATAAGCATATTATCCACTTCACCATCGGAGGATTCATCCTCAACTTGCCCATTGGCAATTGTTTTGTGACCACTGTCCAGCAGGAGCAGGTTATCTCGTGAAATACAGGGTTCCCCCAAAGCTGGCATCATGTCATTCAGCAGAGAAACCCCATCAAGTTCGCTGGGCATATATAGTTACCCCGGCTCAGAAATAGCCTGTTGTTCGACATGATGAAAGCCTGAAAAACAACAGAGATATGTGAAAATAAGGAATGAAAGCATTCGATTTGAAACTATCAAAAAGGGGCAGCAGGAAAGAAGCCTGTAAGAAATAATAAGAGTCCCCTACAAGATTCCTACACAGGCTATGCACCGACATTTGCAAATCCCGGCACATAACCTGTGGGGGGCATTTGTTGGACCCTAAAAAGAGAACAGAACACATGACGAGCATCCTCCAAGAAAAGCTCCCGAAAATGAAGATGAAATGAGAACCTACCCGAGGAGAAACTCTTAATACCAAGGAGAGTAATGGGTAGCTACCAAAGAAACCAAAAGCAACTACCAAGAGTGGTGAGGGATGATCACCAGAAGAAGCTCCTGGGCCTATTTATAATGACCCAGGTGGGTAGAAGCACCCCTTTAAAAGACCCTTTGGAGAGGGGAAAGTATATGTCTTGAAAGCTAAGCAAGGATGCTTCCAAGCCAAGTTAACTTACACCTTGGGTCGAAAAAGGATCCTTGAAAGGGAAGTCAAGATGTTTTCTAAGCAAAGCAATCTATGCCTTGAAGGCAAAGTGAAAATGGAGGTAAAGTAAAGATGAAGCTAAGTTCCTCATTCTAGCCAAGGAAGGAGGCCTATAAATTACAAGCCCCCTCAAGTTAGAAATGGGAAGTACCCAAAATCTGAATACCTGAGTGGTAGGAATCAGAAAATTCAGAAGCTCCGTATGTCAACACCGAAATCTGAATTCCCGACCCTTAGAAATCGGGAAACTAGTCAAGGAATTCAGAAATCTGATCATATGAGCATCAGAAATCTGAAAACATGAATGCCAAGAATAAAAAATCTGATCATATGAGCATCAGAAATCTGAACACATGAATGCCATGAATCAGAAATCCGAGCATATGAATGTCAGAAATCTGAACTCCCGGGCATCAAGGATCAGAAATCTGACCGCCAAATACCAGAAATCTGGGCATATGAATACCAGATAACAGAAATTTGAGCATATGCAGGTTAAAAACCTGAACATATGAACATCAGAAATTGAAATATATGAATGCCAGACTTCAGAAATCTGAGTATATTAAGTGCCAGAAATCAGAAATCCAAGTATATGAACATCGGAGATTGGTCATCCGGATACCGGAACTCAGAAATCTGAATGTAAACACCAGAAATCTGAGAGAAACGATCAAGAGTTCAAATAATATGCATTGAGTACAAGGCACAAATACAAACCACAAATCGGCAGCACAAGGTCCGTAAAGACCAAGTGAAGAACACAAATACAAGCACAAGTACAACGGAAACTCCACGGATCCAAGCTCAAGTCTTTTCCGAGCAAAGTACGAGCAAGGAGGCAGAGTTCCGGACACCCCAAATCGGGCATACGCCCGTCTATTTATAAACACTCCCCCTCGCCTTCTAATTTTCTGTTTTTTTTAAGGGGAAGGGTGGCCGGTGGGGGGAACCCCCCCTCCAACCGGTTGGAGGGGATTCCCCTCCAACCGGTTGAGAGCCCAACCGGTTGGAGGGGTTCCCCCTCCAACCGGTTGAAGTCCCAACCGGTTGGACCGTTGGAGGGAAACCCCTCCCAACCGGTTGGAAGCCCAACCGGTTGGAGGGGTCCCCCCCTCCAACCGGTTGAAGACCCATCTCAACCGGTTGGAGGGGCTCCCCCTCCAACCGGTTGGGGACCCTTCCCCCCCCCCCCTCTCATTTCAAGGGCCGGCCGCCCCCTATAAAAGGGGGCAGTCTCCCCCCCCCCCCCCCCCGAAGAGGAGAGACCCCAAAAAAATTTCCATACTCCGAAATTCTGTCCAAACAGCCCCAGAAGCCTGTAAAACCATACCCCGAATCCCTGTAAACCCCAATTCTGAAATAGAAGATATCTTCTTCCCATTCCCCTCAAATTCCCGGTGTTTGGTATTGAAGGTATCCGTGTATTTCACGGGATTTAGATATCGTCCACGGGATGCCATCAATGCATCTCATTCCGTGGATTTAGATATCTAAATCCCCTTATATGTTTGTGCTCCATGGGATTTAGATATCATTCACGGGATGCCATCAATGCATCTCATCCCGTGAATCTCGATATCTAAATTTCCTCATATACTTGTGCTTCGTGGGGTATAGACATCATTCACGGGATGCCATCAATGTATCTCATTACGTGAATTCCGATGTTTATATTCCCTTATATATGTCTGTGTACTTCATGGGATTTAGGTATCATTCACGGGATGCCATCAATGCATCTCATTCCGTGAATCCCGATACCTAAATTCCTTTATGTACCTGTGCTTCGTGGGGTATAGATATCGTTCACGGAATGCCATCATAGTATCTCATTCCGTGAATTCCGATGTTTATATTCCCCCATGTGTCTGTGTATTTCATGAGGTTTAGATATCATTCACGGGATGCCATCAATGCATCTCATTCCGTGAATTCCGATATCTAAATTTCCTCGTATATTGGTATCATACGTGAGGTATCACCCATGCATCTCACTTCATGGATTTCGGCCTCTAAACGTATTTATACAGTCTCACGGAAATTCTATTTCACAGGAAGAATTCCGTTCGAGAATAAAGTTCTGTCCAAGTATGCGTAATTACAAATTCGTATATGTGACTTTCTAAATATTTATTCGATATACATATATGTCTTATAAACGGAATTCATATTTCTTTAAAGATGCATATATTCTCGCTTACGCTATGAAATGGTATTCGGGCTGGAATAGATGTTAATATGACATTTAAAGTCTTCAGCTCGATGTAAACAAAACATCGATCATGATCGATGGAGACAGGGGTCCAGCACACGCCACCCTAATCGCCTGATGATTAAAGACACGTAGTCAAGGAAGTTCAGATTAAGATATGGCGCACTTGTCCATTCCATGGACACACCAAAATTTCTAGTTCTGCATTGCGCAGACCTTCACTTTTGCCTGGCAGGCAGGCTGGCACGCCCCGCAATCATAGGATACAAATCCAATAGTTATAGTCCTGTAAATCTCCAAAAGAGATGACCCAAAAAAAAAAAAAATATATATATATATATATATATATCAATATAAAGAAGTGAGAAAAAAAAATCACGTGTCCACAGTACCCACCTACCAATGTCAGGGGGCAACCGCCATTCACCCACAACGACAGAAAAGGTTTTGGATGGGAGGCACGGGAAGGTCCCGTAATTCATTATGTTGTCAGCATAAAGCTTCCAATAGTTGAAACAAGGATGGATGAGAATGACGCCCAGATGGATGATGATTTCTCCACAAATGAAATAAGGGTTGTTCAAAACCCCAAAGAAAATTCAAGAAAAGGAAGGTATCAACCCTTACATAAACTGACAAAGAAAGGAGCCACATAAATATGGGCCAACAAATGGCAGAAAGCCCTTGACAAAATCAATATTTGCTCAATCCTCCTACACTAGGGGCACCTATCAAAGGCAAGCCTTTAATTGCGACTATGGGCGCATCATTGGGGGTATCTCTGGCTTTAAAAAAAAATAATAGAGAGAGAGAAAGAAAAGAAGGAAAAAAAGTAAAGAAGGCAAGGAGACCCCCCTACTATTTTAGTAGAACGTTGGTCAGCCCAGGATACCAATAAAAAAAAAAAGTCATGTTTGGCATTGGTTTTTGCCGTTAAGAAACTTAGACATTATTTGATGACACATGAGGTTCAACTCATCTCACGATGTGACCCTCTTAAATTCCTACTCAAGCAACCAGTCCTGTCAGAGAGGCTGGGAAAATAGGCACTGCTTTTCATGGAGTTTGATATCTCCTATGTGTCACAAAAAGCAATTAAAGGGCAGGGTATGGCAGTGTTCTTAGAAGCCCATCCAGTGCCAGAAGACTCCCACCAATACAGAATTGATTGACGAGGAGGTGCTCCCGCTCAAGAAACTTATGAAGCACAACAAGAAACTCAAGTTGAATATTGACAATAATATTTTGATGGGGCTGCATGAGCTTCTCTCAAGGTTGATGGCACATCAACAAATATGGCAAGGGCAAGAATTGTCTTCGTGACCCAAAAAAAAGGGGGATATTGCACTACTTATGTACTCAAATGGAGTCTCACACAAATAACGAAGCAGAAGATAAAGCCCTCATAGTTGGCTTGGAAATCTTCCTAGAAATGGGCATAAAATGCATTGAAGTGTTTGGCGATTTATTACTAGTCGTCAGGTAAATGTTGGACATTTTCAAAATCCGAAAAGAAGAATTGAAAGTCAATTTTTGAGGCAGCTACAAGACTCAGCGGCATGTTCTACCATTTCAAAATAGAACATGTCAGAAGAAGTCAAAACTCGTAGGCCGACGCATTGGCCAAGCTCGCATCTGCCCTTAAACTTCCTTCAGAAAGTGAATTGAGAATTACCATAAAAAGCAGAAGATTGCTTCCAAGCACCCTGAATCGCCATGATGGTTTGACAATCTTTGAGGCAAATGTATTGGAAGAAATGAAAGTCAAGAAGAAGATGATTGATGTATTCTCATCATCAAAATAAAATGGTTGGCTACCAGACAAAAAAGGGGAGCGAGTGCAATTGATGCAAAGAGCTGCCTCCTACAAATTGATAAATGACACATTATATAAGTTCACACCCGAAAAGGACAAGTCAGTACTGCTGAGATGCCTATCTCCGAAAAGAGCCAAGATGGTCATGCCGAAGGTACATGCAAGGCTGTATGGAACCCACCAGTCTAGCTCAAAAATGAAAATCAACATAAAAAGTAAAAGCTTCTACTGGCCGACAATGTTCGCAGATTGCAAGCAGCATGCTCGAACCTGCCCCCAATGCTAGGCCTATGGGCACGTGCCAAGAAAACTACCAAGTAAACTCCATCCAACAATGCCAACATGGCCATTTGCTGAATGGGGAATGGACATAGTGGGTCCCCTCCCCACATCCTCCAAAGAATACAAATGCATACTTGCTGCCACATATCATTTCTCAAGATGAGCTGAGGCTATACCTTTGAAAGAAACCATCGGAGAAGCGGTGGCTCGCTTTGTCCAACACCACATCATATATTGATTCGGGGTTCCGAGTCGAATCATATCTGATAATGGCACTCCATTCAAAAATCAAACATTCCACAAATTGGCAGCAAAATTCCATATTGAGTGGAGGACATCAACGGTTTATTACCCTCAAGCCAACGGGTTAGCCGAAGCCTTCAACAAAACTTTATGCAAGCTCATGGTAAAATTGGTCAATGGCCGAAAGCGCGATTGGGACGAAAAGATGCATGAAACCCTATGTGCCTATCGCACCATCTATAAAACTTCTACAGGATGCTCGCCCTTTTCCCTTGTCTATGGGACCGAGGCAGTCATCCCTGTTGAAATTGAGCTCTCATCTTATAGGGTAGCTCTCCACTACGGGCTCCCTACTGACGAGGGGAGTGAAATTGAAAGATGGCTTGAAGAGTTGTCAAATTTAAAAGAAAAAACATTTGGTTGCGTACCAACGTCTTCAAAATTGTCAAGCACGGATGTCCCTCGCTTTTAACAAGCTAGTGAAGGAAAGAGCATTTAAAAAGGGAGATTTTAAGATGGTCAAGCAAAAAGACGTCATGGCTTCTCGTCCCAAAAGCAAAATCATAGCCAATTGGCTTGGCCCATTTGTGGTCAACAAAGTGTGTGAAGGCGGCGCCTACACAGTAGTCAACCAAAAAGGAAATGTTATGTGCCCACCTTTACATGGCAGACGCATGAAACTGTTCCATACTCTTGAGTGTGAGTACATCTATACAATGCAACAGGTGGACCCGGCTCTGGGGCACACTAAAAATGTAGAAGTGATCTCATTGCAAGATCTTCTAAATGAAAAAAAAAAAAAAGAGAAGAAAGAGAAAGAAAGAAAGGAAAAAAAAGAGAGGAAAAGGGGCTTAAAAATGAGGTGCCCCGGCAGACTTGATCCTTACGCTTTTAAGATGGATCAAGGGCAAAAAGGCCTAAAACCCAGCTGAGGTGAAAACCCAAAAGGGCGCTTCAGGCAAAAATGGGAAACCCTGCTGCACGAAAACCCGAAAGGGCGTGCAGGCAAAAGAAAGAAGGGGCTAATTGTGGTGAAAACTCAAAAAAGGGCATCACATTTGGTATATAAAAAAAAAAAAGAAGAGGGGGTACTCACTCGACCTTTCTTAGGGCGAGATTGGGTTAGCCCGCATTCCTTATAAAAGGAAAGACACAAGAGTTGTCAATGACGAAATAACCCCTAAGTTCATTCAAATGAATAATCAAATTCAGGGGCTACAACCGAGACAACGATGATTGTGTCTTTCCGCCCTTATAAGAGATGTGAGAAACTCGAACTCTGCTCGAAGAAAGAGAGAGAGGAGGAACCGAAACAAAGGAGAAAGCTCTCATTCTAAAAAAGTCAAATTCATGTCTTTTGGCTAACAAGTCGTCAAGGCCAGTCAAAAGGCTCAAAATTCATGTCTTTTGGTTAACAAGCCATAAAGGCCAGTTGAAAGGCTCAAAATCCAGACCCCTTGGCTAACAAGCCATCAATGCCAATCAAGGGTCGAAACTTATGTCTTTTGGCTAACAAGCCGTCAAGGCCAGTCAAAAGTCGAATCCTGAGCTTCTTTGGCTAACAAGCCGTTAAGGCCAGTCGAAAAGCTCAAAATCCAGACCTCTTGGCTAACAAGCCGTCAAGGCCAGTCAAGGGTCGAAACCCATGTCTTTTGGCTAACAAGCCGTCAAGGCCAGTCAAAAGTCATATCTCGAGCTTCTTTGGCTAACAAGCCATCAAGGCCACTCAAAAAAGCTCAAAATCCATACCTCTTAGCTAACAAGCCGTCAAGGCCAGTCAAAGGTCAAAATTCATGTCTTTTGGCTAACAAGCCGTCAAGGCCAGTCAAAAGTCAAATCTTGGGCTTCTTTGGCTAACAAGCCGTCAAGGCCAGTTGAAAAGCTCAAAATCTAGACCTCTTGGCTAACAAGCCGTCAAGGCCAGTCAAAGGTCAAAATTCATGTCTTTTGGCCAACAAGCCGTCAAGGCCAGTCAAAAGTCAAATCCTGAGCTTCTTTGGCTAACAAGCTGTCAAGGCCAGTTGAAAAGATCAAAATCCAGACCTCTTGGCTAACAAGCCGTCAAAGCCAGTCAAAAGTCAAATCCTGAGCTTCTTTGGCTAACAAGCCGTCAAGGCCAGTCGAAAAGTTTAAAATCCGGACCTCTTGGCTAACAAGCCGTCAAGGCCAGTAAGGTCAAAATCCACGTCTTTTGGCTAACAAGTCGTCGAGACCGGTCAAAAGTCAAATCACGCGCCCTAGAGGAGCCTCAATCCTCTAAATATATTTACGGGTCTTAGGGAAGCCTCTAATTCCCTACCATACCTAAATCCAAATCCTCAACCCACGGCTCTCAGGGAAGCCTCTAATTCCCTACCATACATGAATCCAAATCCTTAATCTTACGGCCCTCAGGGAAGCCTTTAATTCCCTACCGCAAATGAATCCAAACCCTTGGCCAACACACCATCAAGGTCGGCCGAGTCAGTTAAGACCCAAATCCAAATTTTTACGGCTCTCAGGGAAGCCTCTAATTCCCTACCAAACACAAATCTAAATTCTCAATTCACGGCTCTCAGGGAAGCCTCTAATTCTCTACCATACATAAACCCAAATCCTCAATCCAGGGCTCTCAGGGAAGCCTCTAATTCCCTACCGCACATAAATCTAAATTTTCATTCCATGGCTCTCAAGGAAGCCTTTAATTCCCTACCGATTATAAACCCCAAGCTTATGGCTAGCACACCGTCAGGGTCGGCCAATCCAATTAAAATCCAAATTCAAATCCTACGGCTTTCAGGGAAGCCTTCAATTCCCTACCGCATATAGGGGTTTAAAAAAGAGGTGCCCCGACGGACTTGGTCTACCACTTCATCATGATGGATCAAGGGTAAAAAGGTCTAAAACCCAGCTGAGGTGAAAACCCAAAAAGGCGTCTCAGGCAAAAAATGGGTAAACCCCTCAATGCGAAAACCTGCAAAGGCGTGTTGGAAAAAGCTAAAGGGGGCCAAGCTTGGCGAAAACCCGAAAGGGCGCTGAGGTTGGTAACGTGAACAAAAAAAAAAAAAAATCAAAATCAATCAAATCAAATCACGTGCCCGAGGGAACCTCAATCCTCTCATCCAAATACGTGCCCAAGAGATCCTCAATCCTCTCATCCAAATACGTGCCCAAGAGAAGGGAGAGAAAGAGGCGCAGGGGAGGAGAGGGTGCCGCCGCTGGCCCCGCTGCACCGCCGGCGGCCCCCACTACTGCTGCCGTCATCACCCCCGCCCGGGGTGGCTGCCGCTGTGACGGACCTTGCCGTCGCCGCCGCTGCTCAGGCAGCTGTCGTCGCCGCCGCCCTGGTCCTCCCCCGCTGCCCACCATTGCCGGCCAAGCGAGGAAGAAGAGAGGAGGAGGGGGCCGTGCGCCTCCTCCCTCCCTGCGATCTCCCTCTCGCGCTCTCACCCTCTCTCCCGAAGCCCTAAAGGGCATAAACATAAAAAAAGAAATGAAAGAAGGGTGAAAAGAAAAAAGGAAATCAGGGAAAATATGAAAAAAGCCATATACAAATGGCCGGGACAGGTCTGTAAATGACCGGGACGACGTTTATGGCAAGTATGTTGCAAATGACCGGGACGGTGTAAATGACCGGGACGGGTCTTCAAATGACCGGGACGGGTCTTCAAATGACCGGGACGGGACTTCAAATGACCGGGATGGTGTCTTCTCCACCCCCTATAAAAGCACATGGGGCGCCCCAGGCTAGGGGGGAGATTTTCGGAAGATTTGACACAGAGCAAGGCTCTGAGAAAAGACTGCAAGGCGGTCTGAGAAGAGGGTCTGCAAGGCAGTCCTAAAGAATATTGTGCAAGGCACAATTGGAATTTTCTCAAGCATTAAAGGTCTATTGGGCTTCCTTAGTGGGCCTCAAATTTCTTATTGGGCCTAGACTCCTTATTGGGCCTGAGTTGTTTATTGGGCCAAACTTGTACGACACGACTTAATGAATGACCATCTTGTTCACGATATTTAATGGGCCCATTGGGCTAATTTTGTTCATTTAATTACATTTCTTATGAATAGTTATAAGTAGCGTCACGTTTATTTAAAACGTTGCACTACTTGATTTCCTAACCAAAATTAACCAAATCTTCGACAAACTTTAACAAAATATTTCACAAATATTGTTCTTTAATTTTCAATAACATAAAATCAACAAACAAGTTATGTTTCACATCAATTTTAATCTACCTTAAGTTAATTCACATTTAAATCAATTAAATAAATGAAAATATTAACTTAATTCATGTAATTCAATTTAAATAAATAAAGAAACGAAAATGGTTAAATAAATGAAATTAATAATTCTAAAATACCAAAAAATGAGAAAATGTATTAAAAAATCAATAAAAATTTGAGATAAATATCACAAAATTCCAAAAAAATGAACTGCATGTTTTCAACTGTGTTTCTTTCCATGTGTAATTCATTTCATTCAAATGTGAGTCACGTTCTTTTATTTCAACGGGTTTGTCTGATGGCTAATCAAGGGTATTCAGTCTTTGTGCTGATACAATTAACACTAACCGCAGTTAGTGGGGGAGGTCCAACGAATTAAATAAGACCATGTCCTTGTAAATAAATAAAACCCAAATAAATCAAATCCAAACTTAAATTTAAAATTTTTAAAATGTTTAAAAAATAATTCTCACAGTCGCCTAATTCAAGAGGCCTATGTGAATAAAAATAAAATAATCTTCCATACGACATGATCAAGAATCAAATTGTAGTCTATGTGAATTATGAATTATGAAGGAATATATCAATCACTTGGGGTATGCATTAATATAAATGCCAAGCTATATAACATTTATATTGGGAATTTGGGATATATGTTGCCTATCTTAAATCTATAATTATTTATTAGAAAAAACACTTTGAGTTTTCGTCCAGTTCAATCTTTGGTTAGCCCGACTCATCATTTTATTAGCTCGATTCATCATTCTTTAGTTTATATTTGTCCTTTGATTTTCCTCCGCCAATAAATAAAAATGTCCACTTTAAAACGTAGTATAAATCTGAAATAGAATTGTTCATTTTAAAAATCAGTACATATCATCAATGAGGAAACATACCTCTTTAACGTTCCCTGAAATGGATGAGTAAGTAGTTATAATATAAAAAGGACATCAATTTGGATGTGGGAAAAGGTTTATTCCTTCTTGGTGAGATCTGGATGTAGGTTGATTGCAAGTAGATATAGGAGATGGCCTGAAAGCCTATCTGGCTCTGAAAGACAAATTCCTCATTTGGGAAATTGCATCACTTGAGGCTTCCTACCTTAAGTTTTGTGGCCTTTTTCATAGATGATGTGAGGCCTTCTTGCTACATCAAAGCATGAATCATCAACTCAGTTTTGTAGTCTTTCTGAAATTCAGATCCATTTCCAATGTCAGAAGCAACTGGACTTTCCCAATGTCATTGCCTGCTGTCTTCAGTCTGTCTTCAATGTTCTAATTATTTTGTAATTAGTCTTCCATGAATACTTATTTTTGGTACTTGCCCAAGAGGAGCATAGCAATATAGTTTGTCTATAGAAAATTATAATTTTGATGTGCATGTCACCATTTGCATTTTATATACATGCTTTACATTTCATAAACACCTACAGAACCAAACAGAACCTTAAAATTTTTTTATAAGTGCAGGGAAAGTAGCCTACTACTCAACTTCTGTCCACTTACTCACTGCCTCAACAGGTATTTTCTTTACCAAGATCATTTTCTTTTTCTTTAAGCAAAGTTCAAAGTTTTTGAAATTATTAGCTTTCAGACTATTCATTTTAATCTAATCCACTGCATGTAATCAATTTATTGTTTAAGAAAATAGTGCATGTAATAACCCTACCTTATTTTCCCTTTACATCACTTCCAGTGCATGCAATAAGCTTACCTTATTTTGCGCTTTATATGTTTATTGATTGAAATGTCATTATTATCATATTAAAGAGATACAAAGTCATTTATTTCAGGTGCATTGGAATTTAGAAGTCAAAGGGTTATCCTTGCTCGATCTTGCCTTGGGCAGTGTGTGGACAAAGGTACATTTCCAATGGTAGAATACATATTAGCCATGTTCTCACCAGATTATAGAATACTTACCTGGCCTCTCAGCTGATCAGTGCACAAATCTGGTGTTTGCTGGTCGAGGAGAGACTTATTAGAGAGAGATAGGAGAGGGGTCGGGGTCTAATAGGCAAGTCGAGAGGTCGATGGAGGAGATACTTGCTGTGAGTTTGGCGGATGCGGCGGACAATTCCGGAGAGCGACAGGGAGACCACCGGGGGAGCCTCACCGGCGACAAGGTGTGCGGCTTCCCCATTTCTGTACCCTTCCTGCAGAAGGTGAGTTGTGTGTTGATCAAGGGACTTCATCCTGCCCTCTCTTCTCACCCCTCCGGTTTTCTATTTCTTCAAGGTTTTTGCCTTGCTCCGGATGGTCTCCTTGGGATGATCGTCCATCTTGAGATGCCTAGATACCTTGTAGATGTACAGTTCTGGTTTAGCTCAAACATCCTTTGTGAGAGCCTGGGGGATGTATACTAGTCAGTCCTCTAGGTATGGTTTGTATGATGCGGTAAACTTATTCGATTCGCGATTCCCATGGCGATGGTTTGTTCATTAAACATCTCTTTGTCTTGTTGATTCCTGGCCTGGAAACACAGATCGTCGCCGAGGTGTTGGGGACGTACTTCATCATCTTCGCCGGCTGCGCCTCGGTGACGGTCAACCACAGCAAGGGGATGGTGACCTTCCCCGGCATATGCATCGTCTGGGGGCTGGTCGTCATGGTCATGGTGTACTCCCTCGGTCACATCTCTGGTGCCCATTTCAACCCCGCCGTCACCATCGCCTTCGCCACCTGCCGGAGGTTCCCTTGGTCCCAGGTATATATGTATATATATATATCTCGTCAAAAAAACACCCTCCCCCACCCTCCCGGCGAGCAACTGCACGGTATGTACTTCTCTGTAGACTAATCCATGGCGGCGGCCGGCTGCAGGTTCCGGTGTACATAGCAGCCCAGGTGCTGGGCTCGACTCTGGCGAGCGGAACCCTGCGGCTGCTGTTCGGCTCGGAGCAGCTCTTCCATGGGACCATCCCGCAGGGTTCCGACGTGCAGTCCCTAGTGCTGGAGTTCATCATCACCTTCTACCTCATGTTCGTCATCTCCGGCGTCGCGACCGACAACAGGGCGGTGAGTGGTTCCAACCGTGCACCCTCCATGTTTGATCTGGGTCGTTCGCCTCTCCCCATCGATCCTTTCATCTTCTCTGCTGACGCCGTCTTGGCGTGTCCAACGTTTCCCTTGCGTATGCATCCATGATTGGAGTCAAAACTGTTCTCTTCCAAGCTTCCCTCCCCATGACGTTACCCCATTAAAAACGCCTACTTTATCTGTTTGGACGATCTTAATCCGCGGCAAACTGCAGATTGGGGAGCTCGCAGGGCTGGCAGTGGGGGCGACTGTGCTGATCAACGTGCTCTTCGCAGGGTATGCGCGCAATCTCCCTATATATTCACATATATCTGTTAACTTTACATCTGCGGACGGCGGCAGAGGGACTTAAATTATCGATGTGCTGCTTGTTCTTGTGCTGTTCTTCTGGGTTTCGGTGTTTGGGTTTGGGGGGACTACGTGGCAGGCCGATATCGGGGGCGTCGATGAACCCGGCGAGGACGCTGGGGCCGGCGATCGTCGCGAACAGGTACGAGGGGATATGGGTGTACATGGTGGGGACCGTGTGCGGGGCGGTGGCGGGCGCCTGGACCTACAACCTCATCCGCTTCACCGACAAGTCCCTGTGCGAGGTCACCAAGAGCGGCTCCTGCCTGCGCAGCCTCGTCCACAAGACCTCCGGCGCCAGATGACGTACGGCGGCCCTGCCATGCCACCCTCTGGAGTACGCGAGCCACCCCGGGCAGAAGATGGTGTATAACTCTCTCATCTTCTCAAAGATCCGCACTTCTGCCAGATGATGCTGGTTTAATATATATCTTGCATCGAGGAAAAATGTGTACATCTCAATGAAATGAGCTAGCTCTCTCTAGCTCATATGATCAATTGAGGTTAATTAGATGGGTGTGATAAGCAATCGTTTGATAATCAATCGTTTGACAAGCTCTTTGTTCTCCCTCTCTGAATAAGCAATCGTTTGATAAGGAATTTAGGTTGCTTTATACCAGAAATGCTTTTTGTTATGACATTGTTCTGTTTTTGCTTAATAGTTAGAACAACCATCCAATCTCATTAGTCTGTTTTTTCTCACCTAAATTCCTGATTTATAACATGAACTTCCTTCATACAAAGCTCTTGATTCATAAGAGAAAAACTTTCTGCCCCTTGAAACGTATGAGCCCCAGGCAATGCATTTTCTTCTGAACATTGTAGCTGCAGTGATTATTTTAAGTTTACAGAATGCAAAAAGAAAAAAAAGACTAAAAAATCTACACAAGAACAATTCCTATTTCATGTATAAATGCATAGGACACACTCACAATGAGAGAGAGGCAAAACATGGATACTTTGCTGTAATTCCAAGTTTGATCTTTTCCCTTGCCTTGGTGGGTGTTAAACAATAATCTGAACGGGCAGAACCCAAAACTCCTTTTTCCTTTTTGCACCACACATTGATGAACCAGTCTGTCTTAATGACAATTGTGAAAGCTTCATCTTTTTTATGATGACATACCAGAGCACCTGCGATAACATTCTTTTTGGTGAGTGTGAGAGTGTTTCTTGACCAGTGTGGAGGAAAGATGTTGCCTGTGTTGCTGATCAGCAAATGAGGAAACATTCTTGAAGAGGGGGGCAGGGACATAACTGCAAGATTCTAAGTGGGTGGGTAGTAATGTGGGGAGCAGGAAGGGACTTGGATTAGGACAAGGATGGATTAGACAAACCCTTTATTCTTTTAAATTCCTTTCCGATGTCTGAAAAGAACCCCACTTCACACTAATGTAATTGGTGAGGAGATCAGACAGAGGGTGGCTTTTTGGGCACTTGAGAAGGGGAATATAACTCTGTCTCTCTCAAGAATTGGTATGGTTGTTTGCTCTCTCTCTATCTCGATCTCACTCACTCATATTTTAACTTCTCTTTTTTCATTTTGGCCAAGCACATGACCTTATTCACACGCACACAAAACATATATGAGCACATAAATGCAGAATGTTTAAAGGAAAGGGAAAAGGGGCAAGGGCAGGCCCATGTTATGTCAAAAGCGTATAAAGAGGGTGAGATATGAAGGAAATAGCACTACACTTTTACCTATTTTTGCTGGGGCTTCCCATCTGGATTTTTTCCCCTTAGATAACCCACTTTTTCTCCTGCTTTCACTTTTGTTTCTGTGAATTTTCTGAGGGCAATGTCTGCCCGTTCAAAGAGTGATGGGTGGGGAAAGGGAGGGAAAGCTTCTGAATTCTGATACTAATTTGAAGGGGTGGGGGCCTCGGTACTTTTGCCATCTTTCTGAAAGCATGCCACAGGAAACAAAAGGCAGCAATTACAATATTGCAATGACCTGAATAATGATGTATTGTTGTGAATATAGCTAGATTCAGGTTCTTGCCCTCTGCAAGGAAAAGGAGATCCATCATCTTTCCCTAAGAAATTAATTGTACATTACCTTAGGGGATGATCATGATCATATCTACACCCCCTCCTTAGCATGCTGTTGAGCATTTTTTTTGGCTTATCTGAAAATGATAAAAAAAAATTCTTCATATGTGTTTGTGTTTATATTATTTTCCCCTTACACTATAGTTCTATACATCTGCTTGATTGGTAGATTCTTGGGAGATTTTAAATTTTGGTTTTCAATTTTTTGTTGTTAATTTTCCCCATTCTAATTTCCAGATGATCATCTAGACAATATTTCCAGATATATTTTTATTGTGTATAATGATTGAGAATAGCAAACATTTCGAGAATGTTTTCCAGATAAATATGCAGCAGTATAGCAGTAACATTCATTCCCTTAGGAGGAGACTATATGGTTGCCAGATCATTATATTCATTCCCTTTTGAACAATAAAACTGTATAGCAGTAATAACAGTTCAGAAAGAATTATACGGAAAATCAAAACATACAAGGGATAATTAACATGCAGTAGTTCCAACAAGAAAACAAAGGAGATCCATCCAAAGTACTGTCCTAGATTTGAAAAATGCTATGATCCTATGAACTTTGGTACATTTTCTTGATTTTAACCAAATTTTGTGTAGATGCTTCAGACCATTGAAACTACAAATTTGTAGATGCATCCTACTGTCAATGCTTAACACAACATATCTACTTTGAAAATGAAATAGAGAGCACACACACACGTCAAGACATAATGTCAGATCCTACACTCCTGTTCAGCATAATATGAGATTCATCTGTCAATTAGCTGATAGGAATTTACAATATCATATCACACTTCTGGAATTTATAAGTTTTGAGTGTTTCTGGAATTTCTGTATTTAAGCGATGATTGGGAGGTTAATTTCTAAAGTCCATTGCTTTTTTAGGTGTTGAGTAGTTTAATTTGGTGGATTGCTAGGTACATCTTTTAAATCTTTCTTTTCTATTTGAGTAATGTTGTGCAGTGTACAATGAGATTTAAGAATTCTCAACTTCAAAATCTATTTCTTCTATGTAATTAGTTTTAATAAGATTGTATCTGCACTTCTCTAGATTTTAATTAGTAATTAGTTGTAATTAGTTTCATGTTATCAGAATTTCTCATACTCTATAGTTTACCCTTGGTCCAAACAAAGAGAACATGAATGTTGGATATGATGAGAAATATAGATGCCTGAATTCTGATAAAAAACATGAACCCAGAAATTAAAAAAAAAAACTCATAGCAAGCTGGCCTTTGACTAAATTCTCGGTGATGTGTTAATTGACATTGTTCATACAATTATCTAACCGAGAAACATATATTAAAATGTTTTCACTGCACTTATTATTATTATTATTTTATGTTATGAGTTTTAACAATGAACTCCTTGATTTTTTATGTCATGAGTTTTTAAAAGTTAGATCTCTGTATAGATTAGGATTATGAGGTCATAGATTAAGATCTCATTGAGAGCAAGTTTTTTTAAAATTTTTAAAAACGATGATATAAACACCACCCTTGCTTGCCTGCGAACATCCGCTCCGCCCTTCCCCTACCACTGTTGCTTTTAGTGAAATCTATATGTGGGGCTTCAATAAGAAAACTTCCAACATCTTTAGCCCAAAACTATGCTGCTTTTGTCTATCTCAAAAGGAATTAGATTGTGTAATGTACAAGGAGTCGTTATATATAAGGAATCAGATTGAACTTTTGGATTTTGAAACTGTATAGAGAGAGATGGAGGATGTTGTTTCAGTGGTATAAGGTTTTATTATTCTTTTCTTTAGGAGGAGGGATAGTCTAAAAATTGATGTCATTATTTGTTTTTTGACTATTCATTATGGTTGTGTTTTAATTATTTCTGTTCTCTTGTTTATATTGCTCCAATGGAATGTAGAATGTGTTATGGTGTCCTGAACTGAAGATATTGTTCTGGCAGCCCCCTAGCCCTAAGGAGAAGTTCAGAAGGGTGCGTAGACCAGACCCTTGGCGACCAAAACTTTGAAAAACCAAAAAAAGAAATCCCACTTTTACTCTGTTTATCCCGTTCTTCTCTCTGCCCTCGAGCCCCTACTCCTGCAAGCTTTTTCCTCTGAAATTTCTGCAAGGAAGAAAATTTCGCAGGAACAACCACAGAACTCCTCTGATTCCTATCTCTTTTCCATCTCTCAAGTTCAGAATGCTAGATTTCTTGCATCCTGTTTCCAACGAGGCAGTAACTGAATGGTTCTTTATTAGGCACAGCATCTAAATGGTTCTTTATTTCTTTCATTTATTTTAAAGATAGCTATTGGATAAATGTTCTAACATGGAAATGGTACATAGATTACGGAGTATAATTTCAAGAAAGAAATTTCAGTTTTGGGCTGATTGTTTCCTGTTTTTGTTGTCTGCATACATATTTAGTGTTGGATAGAACATTGGAAATTTAAAAGTCCATCATATTATTTTTGTCTTTGATACTACTGTTTATGTACTATATTATTTTTGTCTTTGATTCATAGTTATTTTTCTTGGTTGGAAAACTGGTCTATTACAATGTCCTTGAAAATTCCTTATAAACCTGCTCCCTGTAGGATTTCCACTCTGCGGTGTATAATTGAGAGTTCATAGTTAGTGCAAATACGTTATTAACATCATTATTTAAAGTAAAAGTGAACAATTTTGGGACATAACTGGCTAGCTTGAAAAGCACCCTCAACAGAATCATACAAAAATATGTGAAAGAAAGTAAGACATTGATAACCCAGAAGAAAAAAACTATACCTGAAACTCTCTCACTTTAAAAGTGGGACTGAGGATAGCACATTGCAGTGCACAACCACGAGCTACACACTCACTTGCATTCATTGTACGCATTCACTCCTTACCAAAAAATTCAGTCAGAATTTTAATGATTGCAGGAACACGAGACCCTGAACCAATAACCTCCACTGTATGAATGTTTTCCACACTAAGACCAGCATCTGAGAGAGCCTTTTGGAGAGGGCCCTTGACCCTTTCCAGTATTGGAATACTGATCTGTTCAAATTCATCCCTTTTGATAAATCCCCTAACATCCTTCTCATCCATCAAGCACTCTACATTCAAAGGAGCCTCGGGGTTGGCACTACGAATCTTTTTCATTTTCTCATAACCAGCCCGTAACCTCAAACAAGCGCGTGCATTCTGGTAAACATCAATCTTTTACTCTTCCTTGAACTTTGAAGCAAAGTGCTGGAAGAGCACCTCATCAAAATCTCTCCCACCAAGAGAGCGGTCAAAAGAATGTGCCAAAATTTTCAACTGCCCCTTCTTGAACCCGGCTATGCAGACCTGCATGCTTGCATGTCCCACATCAACAAAAGCTACATTGAGCTGATCATTCTCCGGTAAGTCTGTTTTGTAGATACCATATGCCAAAGCCGTAGCTGTCGTCTCATGAAACAAACAGGGGATGTAAACCAGCAATAGTCGCTGCATCCAGGACAGCCCCCCTCTGCAGATCAGTGAAATAGACTGGAATACCAATGCAGTAATCCACAACAGCAGCATTGAGATTTTGCTCAGCTATTCCCTTTAGGTTCGACATGACCATGGCCAGTAGATGGCACATATGTGAGGGCAGCGGAAATAACCAGAAATGGCCTTTTCAAGAATAAACAAGCCAGGATCAATAACCAGAAATTGAATCAACACTAGCCCTGTCAGTTTTGGTTTCCAGTCCAGTTTTTATATGAGTGCAGGGAAATCATCTGGTCTAGATGGCTTTTCCAGGGATTCTTCCTGGAAATAATTAAAGGAGGTTTGTTAGTCTCTATAAGAGAAAAAAAGAGAGATGTATGGCTGTCTTCAGTGGTGGATCCTGAAAATTAGTTCAGTGGGGTCACTTGACTATAGGGGGGTCACCCTTAAATTTAGTGAGGTCACTTTATATAATCTTACATAAAATTTTGACCTATATAAACAAAAAAAAAGAACTTTTTAAGACTCCTTTCCAAGTCAGTGGGGTCCGTGACCCCACTGACTGTACTGAGGATCCGCCTGTCTTTGAAGATTTTGTTTCCAGAGAAAAAGGGGCCACAGAAGCAACATCCCTTAGACACAACCTTGATTGGCAAGCTCATGGATAATGAGCTGGCAGCTTTTATTAATAGGACAATTCAATACATGTGTATGGCATCTGAAGAATGCAAACATGTGCTGAAAAGTATGGTGAATATGCACATTTTCATGAAGGCATTATGATTTTATGCAGAATTTATAGGTTTATGGGGCAAATCAGAAATGGCCTTTTCAAGTATAAACAAGCCAGGATCCAAAGCCAATCCACTGCGATTCAACTGATTCCCTCAGTAAGAATCAGGGTGTTGGGGTCAGGATTCTGGAGACCTGATCAGATTGCCTGATCCTGGAGAATGGATGCTAGACTTCAAAAGCAGTGGAACTTAAAAATAACGTTTGAGCAAATGTCTTTGGAAGCATGGTGCGGAAGAGGGAGTCAGGCCTCTACGTAGGTGTTTTTTAGTTTTTCTTAAGATGAGCAAGAGTCCATAAATCATTATGTAAAAGGAAAAGATTTACAAAGAAGAAGAGAAAAAAGAAGAGATCACCTGCCACTATATTAGTTAGAGTATAGTGGGTTGGTGGTGTGTGTGTTTGTATGCTTGAGAGTTAGCTTGTTGTATGCTTGAGAGTTCTGTTTCCTCTTCTTCTTCTGCTCCCCAATGCAATTCCAATTCCAACTCCTCTTCTTCTTCTGTTTCCTCTTCTTCTTCTTCCAACTCCCCAATGCCCATCCCCCCCCTCCCCCCCCGCCAGCCACCTCTCCTCCCAAAACCAGCCCCCACCCTAGTCGGCGACCCTCTGCACCCCCCCCCCCCTCAACCCGCAGCACCCCCTCTCCCCTCCCTGTCAGCACCCCCACCCCGCCCCACCGGCGCCACCTCCTCCCCCCTCCCTGCCGGCACCCCCCCCCCCCCCCCTCCGGCACTCCCCTGTCCCCCCCCCCCCCATCGGACCTCTTCTCGCCCCAAACACCTCAACATAAATTTTAAAAATTTTATTATTTTTACCAAACACATAACAACACATTTTATAATTTTAAATTTAAAATTAAAAGAGAACTCAACATCATTTTTTAAGTAGAAATAGTTTTTTTAAAAATTGCTCCCAAACACCCCATTATATTTTAATTTATGTTAACAATTACTTTAAGTCTCACACACTTTAACTTAGTATTACACTTATTTTAACAACTTTGAACTCTAATTACTTTAACATCTTACAACTTAAACTTTAAGTCATAACAGTGACTTTAAGTTCCACGACTGTAAACTGTTAAAGTAGATGAGAAAAACAGTTAAAGCATGAATACACTAGTCGTACATATTTGATGGTAAGAAATAAAAGCACATATTGATGGGAAGGTAAAATGAAAACTAAAATAGAAGATAGAAATTATCTTTTCAAGAACTGATTGTTAAGTCTACCAAAAGGAGGGATTATTTGGGACATATTTTTCTGACAGGTACTAGGAAATAAGTCCCTCATCTAATAGAGATCTATAATTATTTTTTTCAAATATTTTCTTATATGAAATTTTACACCCAACCAAACAGTTTAGTGAATTACTTTTTTTTCCTATTGTGCAAATTTGCTATGAATAAGAAAAAAGTAGAAGTCCGGAGATACCACACGATTGGTGCTAATTCCATAATGTTACTAAATTATGTAGTTGTAGATACATTTAGTTTAAGAAAAAATCAATTAGGGATCTCTATCAGAGGAACTGGCTTAATTCCTGATCCATGTCAAAAGATCAAAAACCACAACGTCCTTCTTTTATCATTTTTTTTTTATTTATAATGTAACGTCACGACTTTTTCAGATCGTAGTTGAGTGGGTCTAGTGGCGAGTACTGTATGGCCCAATTTAGTGATTTTGTATGGCTTGTGCAGGTTGTGTGGGTTGGAGGCTTGGAACCCTGGCCAAACCAACCTCTGGTGCGACTTTCATAAACACAACCAACACAGGCGTCGCGATTTTGAGAATCGCGACCGCCCAGGTTGTCACGTTTTGAATGCCGCTTTCCGGGGTGCGCGTCTGCATGCGCGCCATGTGTCGCATGCCGGGGCGTCGCTTTGAATTGTGACGGACATACCCGTTGCGATTTAAACTCGACGACTCAACTCGTCGTGATTTTGATTGTGTGTTGGGATCGGCCAACCCAGGCCGAGCAGTGCAAGAAACACTGCTCAGCTGTGGGGAGGGCTCGTGTGGAGGTTTTCTTGGCGATTTGGAGGTTCCAGCGTGTGGTTTGGCGTGTTTCCGGCGCGAGGAAGTTGTGCGGAGCGCCGGAAACGCCAGGGCAACGCCGTTTTACGCATTCTTTGTGTTCTTCGTGTGGTAGGGGAATTCTTCTCCTTTTTGATTAAAACGGACCATGTTTAAGGATTTAAATATGTAAAATGGGTTTAGGGATGTAGGATGCATGTGTAGGTCTTTATTTTCATGCAAAATATCATGTAAAAGGGATGTGCAGGGTGGTTTGAGCATCTCCTGGAATGGGTTTGGGGTAGGGTTTTTGCAGCTGAAATGCGACAGAACCAGATGTTGCATTTCAGTCTGTAACGCGATGGTTTGGCCCATCGCGATTCAGTCTTCAAATAGCGACCACTGTGTCCTTCGCGATTTAGAAGACTGCTACCCGAGCCCTGGTTTGTCTGCATGGTGCTATGAGTTGCTTTCATATATGGGTCCGTATGAATGTTGGTTTGCGTGCAATGGTTAGTAAGTGGTGCATTGGCACCTGTGGTAAGTGGAAATGTCCAGTTTACGTGGTTTTACGTGCGAGGCAAGACGGGTATACGACGCCGCCCATGGTAACCTCTCAAGTCGGGTACCCCAGGTTCTCCGTGAGCCAGGCACGTAGTGCTCGGAGTTTTGTCCCGGTACTTATGTACCTCTAGGGTCTGTGTCGTCTTCCTGGACACCCTCACTCCGTAGTTTGAGTTGTACGTCCGGCTGAGAGAAAAATGACAATGGGGCAGCGGCTTGTGTGTTGTGGTTGTTCCTAGTCTCTTGTAGCACGCTCTTGGTTGGGGGACGGACACCGGTAGACGTACTGGTCCCCAGCTAGTCCTTTTTCCAATGTCTCACTTTAAGGAGATCGGCCGGAGTCCTTAAAGGTGCCAGGCATGGAGCTGCAGCAGTGTGAGCTGCAGTTGTGGTGAGGTTTGGTCTCCACAGTTTGTTGGTTTTGTTGTGATGGAGCGGTAGCTGGACCTTTCATCATTGGCTACGAGACTGAGAGGTAGACCTGTGTTGCTTGTCTCGGTCTGTAGCTGGTGTCGCGAACCAGTCTTTGTGACTCGTGTTTGACGTTACCCTTCTTTAGCTCGTACTCTTGAGCGTGGTTTGTCGTTTATTTATGAAAGTTATAATCATGTTGTTAGCTTAATTTTATTTATGCATTGTGATTATAGTTTCATGCTCAGGTAGAGTTGCTAATAGTTTCATGCTCAGGTAGAGTTTCTAGTTATAAATTAATGTGCCTTACTCTTGCTTCTCATGTGTTTTGTGGTTTGCGACTTTTAATGGAGTTTTTCTACTGAGCCAGTGACTCGTGAGGCTTACCCCTTAATATTTTCAAGTGAGGGAGAACAAGAGGTTTCACATCCGTCTTCTAGTCCAGAGCCACATCGCAGCAGTGTTGGGTCCACACCTTCAGCAGTGTAATTTACTTTTCTATAGTGCCCCGGGATATGCCCCAGGCTTCTGTATTTGAGTTTGACTTTTGTTGAAATTTGGCTATGTAAATCCTTCGTAAATATGTGTGAGATGTGCAATCTTATATATATTTAGTGTGTGCTTTTATATTTCCACGGACATGCGTGTTGATATCTCTAGCGAGGCTTCGGCTTGTTCGTGGGAGGCGGAGTTGGATCAAGTTCATTATTAGGTTAACATGTTTGAATGACGTGGTCTGTCACATATAATCCCTACTTTTTAAACGTCAACATTTACAACTCTTCATGTACAATTTCATTCTTTTTTATAGCTGAAGAAAATGGCAAGGAAGGAGGATGTGGGTGAAAGAAAATGGCAAAGTTGCGTCAAGGGCATACTTCAGTGAAAGAAAACCACCTTAATCAGATGTCGAGGTTCTTTTACTTATCTGTTTGGGATGGTTCCTGGCCTGGTAGCTAGGTGCTATTCCCTACATTATATAGGTTTTTTGTACTAGCGATCTTTAGAGCCCTTTGGCTCCCTTCTCCTACCAAAAAAATATGGTAACAGTTAGATTTAATATTAAATAGGATATTCTAACTTAAAATCTTAAAGTGATGAGTGGAGAGAACACCACTATTATAAATACGAGATATTTTGTCTCTTTCTAGTGTGAAAATTTTCTAACATGCTCCTTCACGTGCGGACCGATTTTAGACGTTGTCAAGTGAATCACAAATAAAGGGTATGCAGCTCAAAATCATATCTTGGAGTCCGATACCATGTTAAATTTTAATATTAGATTAGATATTCTAAATCAAAATCTTAAGGCGATGTGTGAAAATGACACTATTATTATAAGCACAACAGATATTTTATCACTTCCCACCGTTAGATTATTCTAACAAAAACAATGACTTGGTTGTAGCCTAGTTAACGTATTCCATGAAGAATGAATGGAAAAACATCCCCACTAATTTTGTCGAGGAGGTCTTTCTTAGCCATCCTCACCCTGGTTGTAGAGAGAGAGGAAGAGGATAAAGTGTCTCCAAGGGATAGCAAAATTGGCTATGGAGATAAACTTGGATTTGGTTCTCTTCTTTAGGGCAACCATTTGTTTGATCTTTGCTATTGATCCACTATTTTCAGGACAATAGATCACACATGATGTGACAGATTTTTTTTTTTTTCACAGCATCTTAATTAGAGGACCCTGCGTTTTGCAACATCTGGTGCATGATGCCTTGGGAGTTCAGTTAACTACACTTCTAAGGATCAAATAAAAAAACTGCGAGCTTTTACTTCTTATTTTGTAGTTCATAACTTTACTCAGGTTGTTCACCTTTGTCATATATAATAAGATAAATGTTAGTTACTTGAGCAGCCGGATAATTCACATGACATGGAACCGCTGTGCATCCGACCTGATTGGTCGGGCGCGGAGGCCCCACGGCGTGCTCAGTTGTGGGGCCCCCGCGCCCGACCAATCAGGTCATACGCGCGACGATTCTACATCATGCGAACTACCTGACCATCCAGATAGCTAGCATTTCTCATATAATAATATGTGATCAGAACGAGGTATGTTCTACCTTCGTATTCCAGGCAGCTCATTGGTTACCCCTATTTATATATCTTGAGACTATGTTAGCTCTAAACACACACCCTCCCCCGTTGGATGTTCATTTGACTTCCCAAAAAGTGGGTGAGGTCGATCGCTAGCTGCAGGGGTCACATGTGTCCCCCTTTCTGCACGCGTTTGGGCCAGGGCTCTGCCAATATTAGAATTTTAAGTCTCACGTATTTTAATTCACCGTCACATATATTTTAACGACTGTGAACTTTTACTTTAATACATTCGAACTCTTATTTTAATGTCTTCAAACTTAGATTTTAATTTATGTCAACAGTTACTTTAAGTCCCACACATTTTAACTTAGCATTACACTTACTTTAACCACTCCGAATTCTTACTTTAACGTTTTACAACTTAAACTTTAAGTCATATTAACAGTGACTTTAAGTTTCACAATTGTAAACTGTTAAAGTAATAAATAATTCGTCTTATTATAAGATGCATAATAGTTGAAGTAACAGAGAAGGCCAACCTCTTTATTAAAGTACACATATGAATGTGTTAAAGTAATAATGTCTGTGAGTTAAAATAGAAGAATAATCTAGTTAAAGTGCAAGAATAAAGAATAAGAACATAAATGATAAGTTAAAGTAGATGTAGAATCTAGTTAAAGTAGATGAGAAAATTGGTTAAAGTAGACGAGAAAATCAGTTAAAGTATGAACACACTAGTCATACATATTTAATGGTAAGAAATAAAAGTACGTATTGATTGAAAAGTAAAATGAAAAACAAAATAGAAGACATAAATTATTTTTTCAAGAACTGATTGTTAAGTCTATCAAAAGGAGGGACTATTTGGGACACATTTTTTCTGACAGATATTAGGAAATAAATCTCTTCTCAGATAGAGACCTATAATTAATTTTTTTCAAATAATTTCGAAATTTTACACCCAACCAAACAGTTTAGTGAATTTCTTTCTTTTTCTATTATGCAAATTTGCTATGAATAAGAAAAAAATAGAAGTCCGGAGATACCACACGATTGGTGCTAATTCCATACCGTTACTAAATTATGTAGTTGTGGATACATTCATTTTAAGAAAAAATTAATTAAAAATCTCTATCAAAAGAACTGACTTAATTCTTGATCCCCGTCAAAAGATCAGAAGCCACAACTTTTTTTTTAATTTGTATAATCCTTACTTTTTAAACATCAACATTTACAACCCTTCATGTACAATTTCTGTTCTTTTTTATGCCGTCTCATTTTTTCTTTTCCCTTCAATCTTTTCGCATGTGGCAGTGGTACCTGAAGATCTTCTTTCACATCTGTTGGGGGAGCCGATAGAGCCTGCGACTGCAAATAGCTGAAGAAAATGGCAAGGAAGAAGGACGTGGGTGAAAGAAAATGGCAAAGTTGCGTCAAGGGCATACTTCAGTGAAAGAAAACCTCCATAATCAGGTGTCGAGGTGCTATTCCCTGTTCTTCGACATTATATAGGTTTTTGTAATGGCGATCTTTGTAGCCCTTCGGCTCCCTTCTCCTACCCCCCCCCCCCCCCCCAAAAGAAAAAACAAAGAATGTGGTACCTGAGTGGAGGACAACATCAAGAAGACCAGTCCTTGATAGATGCCACAAAGAGATGTATAGCAGATGGAAAAAAATCCATCAAAAATAAACCTGTATATGAGATAAACAAACGGACGTCAGAATCAACTAAAGACTAGTTCGAGCTTTGGGTACATGCATGGTCGAAATAACGAATCAGATGCCACAAATTAAGTGTTATAAATATGAACTTAATTATTTGCTGAAGTCTGCCAAAGTCAGCAGCACCAATTAAGGGATCAGGTTCAAAGTTATCTGTTAGTCATGCGGATTGTGGTGGTGTTTCCCTGTTTGGGCCTGAGCCAAACGGACCTCTACTAAAGAAGAAGGGGAAGTCGCTCTCCGGAAGTGGGACGTTGCCTGCAAAACCAGAACTGATCAGGGGGGCCCGGTTTAAGAACCGGGAAAACCCTCCGATGCTTAAGTCAGTGAGAGACTTCAAAGACAGGGGATTTTTTTGTGTGTGGCTCTACTGGGAGTGATGTGAGTTGGAGCGTGGTATTGTGTCTCACCTTACATGGCATTGTACCTGAACCTTTTATAGGCTAGTGTGCTGAAGAGGAGAGGCGTTACGCTTCTCTGGTCGTGCCCAAAAGGGACGCGCCGGTTGGCGCATTTGACGGGACGTTGGGCGTCGAGGCATCCGTTGAGGTGCTCGGCAGTTAATGCGCCTCTTGATCGTGGGGCGTGTGGCCCGCGGCGGTTATAACCGTCGTATGGACACGAAGAGGGTGCTCGGGTACCCTTGGCGATGGGTCCCGAGCAGGTTGCCCGTTGGGGGAAGGAGAACCTGCTGTTCGGTAGCTGCAATGGTTGCTCTGGGCCGGGGCCAATGGTTTTTGCTTGAGGGGGTCTGCTCGATAGAGATCGGGCAGACCATCAGGCGTCTACGGACGGCCCAAGTAGAACAGGTATTGTCGAGGGCGCTTGAGATGGACGTCCGAGGATGTATGGAGCCCCAGAGCAATGCAGTGCCAGCTCATTCCACCACGGACTATGCGGGCCTCGTCGATGGGCTTAGGTGGCGAGAAGTGGCCACCACACTTGCCCCCCACGCCATCAGGCCAGCTCGGGAACCGGGGCGCCTGAATGGCGATAGAGCAATCGAACGTTCTGCTTGCATTAAATGCGATGGCGACCTCGGACGTGCAAAGGATGGTTGGTGCTGACGCTTCGTACTCTTCCCCTTGAAAGAATCGGAGGGTTCATGATGAAGGAGGGTATCGTGGCGAACCAGGAGCCTCTCGATTCGCCCAAACGGTCGCCTAGAGAGAAGGGGGTGTTGCGGAGCTTCTAGGGTTTCCCGCCTTCTTTCCTTTATAAGGAAGGGGAGAGGTGAAGGCGGGACACCACGCTTTCGAAAAATCCTCTGCTGAAAAGCTCTTATACCTCCTGAACTCTCTTGTTTCTTCGTCTCCCTCTCCATCTCTGGTGATGTCGCAGAAGGGCAAGGCTGTAGCCGGCGCGAGCGGTGGCGGTGATGCGCCGGGAGCCGTCCAACGGGAGAAGTACCGCTTCTTCGAATGGTTTCTGCTTGAGGGGGTCTGTTCGATAGAGATCGGGCAGACCATCAGGCGTCTACGGATGGCCCAAGTAGAACAGGTATTGTCGAGAGCGCTTGAGATGGACGTCCGAGGATGTATGGAGCCCCAGAGCAATGCAGTGCCAGCTCATTCCACCACGGACTATGCGGGCCTCGTCGATGGGCTTAGGTGGCGAGAAGTGGCCACCACAGGGATATATAGTGGGAGCTGGTGGGATGGGAGGGGAGGGAGACAGCCCCCGCACACAACACAAGGACATCTTTAAGGCCTTTGCCTTTGCCTTTAACAAGTGGTTATATATATATGCAAGTGTGGGTGGGTGGAACATTTGAACGCCGTATGCAAGAGGCTTATGAATGAAGTCCCCGGCGATCAACTTACCAGCTTCACGAGCACTCTTAAGTATCTATTTGGTATGGGATTAAATAAGAGATAAGAATTAAGTTAACCTCATTCCATGTTTGATGCCTCAAAAAAAAAAAGGAGATAAACATGATTTAAGTAGAGATTGACCAGGGCTATCAAAGTTAATAGGGAGTGTTTTGAATCACATCTCCAAGGGAAATTACCCTGCGTGTGGTGGTCTCTTGGGATGTAATCATGATGTGTGAAACAGCTGGTTTCTTGTTGACAGCCAGCAGCTGCTACCCCTTTGATTTAATAGTTTTCATGTTGTTTCAAAGGAAAGAGATCTACAAAAAAGAATAATAATACTAAAACATTTGGTGGCCGGGAACCGACCCTCTTCAACATCATTAAAGTGGAAGAATGCATCCGGTTCGTGGGGACCCATCTTCAACATTGTTAAAGTGGTGGAAGAATTCATCTGAATTGAGCATCTACTTTGTTTGTGTTGTGGGGACCTTCTTCAACATTATTAAAGTGGAAGAATCGATGGAACAAGGGCATGGAAGAATCATATATATGCATGCGTTAGTTTATCTAGGCCAGGGGTTTTATTAATGAGAAGGGCATCTCTTCAAAGCCACATGGGGCGGGGGTTTCTGGTTACCCAAAAAAAAAAAGGGCATCTCTTTAATTCTGGAACTAATTAATTCTCATATATATGCAGACCGCCAAGGTTATCCCTATTTATATGCTAGCTCTAAACACGCATGCCTGTCCTCCGTTGGATGTTCATTTGAACTTCGCATAAAGTTGGGTGAGGTCGCCAGTGCCCCCCTCCGCACACGCTTGGGCCAGGGCTCAGCAGCTGCCAACACCAGGTGCTGAAGCTGTTTCTTCTCTGTTCTTCCATGTTGTGTAGATAATTAATGATATGCGCCTCTTAATTTTTTCCGAATTCCATCTACAGCTATTAGTTCCATCTTTCTCAAGTACTCTTAGTTGCTGGGTGACAGTACGTACTTTATCATGTCATTTGTTAATATTAATTTGCTTCTTCCGGGAAGAAAAATATTGGATATCTCAGAAGACATGAGAAAATTATTGGCTTTTAGTTTACTCCACGTACGTAGTGATGCTCAAATTAATTTATTTCTGTGTTACAGGGAATTTGTTACCTCAAATATAATTCAGAGAGAAAATTATGCACATCTACGTATATATATATATATATATCCCTGAAATACACTATATTATGTTGTATATATACCCTTATCATATATATTCCATCATGCATGTATAGCCCATATTTTATCATGCATATTACATTAAATTAATATGCCCCTGCTGCTTGCTTCTATTAGATCAGAAAATATCATATTCTACTATATACCTATATATATAATCTTCTCCGCATCTTCTATTAGACTGCAACGGAATTGAGGAGGACCACCCCAATGGTCAATGGATAGAGCGGCATATGGCTTGAAGGAGATTTAATGAACTAAGTAATTATAGCACTCCAAGTCCAAGATAGCACCAAAACACCACAGGAGATAAAGTTTTTTTTTTTTTTATCAAGTTCGTCATCACAGATCATGCAAGGGAGTTGCTTAAGATATGGAGGAAATATTGTAAAATTTCTCACATCAAAAGAGAAGGTAACCAAGCAGCTGCGGACTGGCTGGCAACTGAAGCCCCGGAAGGCAAAATTGGAGTTTTTTTTTGGGGGTAAGTTAAGAACTTGTATTAATACTAAAATGGCTTACAAGAAAGTTCACATACTCAGTCCAGACTAGCTAACAAAATAAAAAGTACCAGTAAGCAGAACTAATACTAAGCCTCTACTTCCTCCAACATATTGAAGCCATTCACGGGGGTTCCCTTATTCTGTCTCTATTGCAGAGCAGATCCAGATCTTGTTCCCATATTCTGTCTCTATTGCAGAGCAGATCCAGATCTTGTGGTAAAACCGATGACCATTGTATGTTGAACTTAGCTTTCCTTGCTTCAGTGGCCAGCCAATGTGCAGGTCCATTTCCATCTCTTTTGATGTGAGTTATCGTCACTTCCTCCCACTTCTTCAACTTCTCTGATATATCTTCTATGAGCTTAATTTCTTGAGGTGCTTTGGATATGCATTTGATGGCTTCCGTCACAAGGATATTATCACCTTCTATCCACATTCCTTAAAAATTAAGTGATTTTTTAGACTTAAGTAATTAATTAAGATATAATTTTAGATATTTTATCAAATAATATGAAATCTTAAAAATTAAGTATTTCAAACTTTAGACTTTGAATAAGTGTTATCAAACATGACCTAATTCAATAAAGCCTCAAACTAAAAGAAACAATTTCAAATCAAATCTAAATCCAAATTTGAACCAAAGTAAGCAAAATGACAGATGCCACAATGAGCCGACAGACTAGTCCATTGCAGAATGAGAGGTGGCCAACGATAAGGGAGAAATGAAACAAAGACAGTGATATAAAGATGAACTTTGCTGGATTCTGCCAAAGCCAGCAGCACCAATTAAGGGATCAGGTTCAAAGTTATCTGTTTTCATAGGGATATATAGTGGGAGCTGGTGGTATGGGAGGGAGACAGCCCCCGCTCAACCCTGCCGTCCCTTCGCCGCAGTTCGTCGGCGTCTGCGCTCGGCAGCTCTGTGCACCTCCCGGCCTCGTGTGCGTGTTTCCCCTGTTAGTGCCTAAGTGTGTGCCCCTATGAGTTTGCATCCCCAACCAGAGCCCTTCGGGGTGGCCGGTAGCCAGCGACATTCGGCAGTTCTCCGACGTACGGTCGTCCTCCTTGCCTTCGGTTGAGTTGGGTTCTTGCCCCGTGGTGTATGGACCTTCGGTCCTTTGGGTGGCTTGTTTCTTGGGTTTCCCCTGCTGTACTGTGCAGTTTCCACTGGCAGAAGTCTACCTTATCTGTATATGAGATAAACAAACGGACGTCAGAATAAACTAAAGACTAGTTCGAGCTTTGGGTACATGCATGGTCGAAATAACGAATCAGATGCCACAAAGTGATATAAAGATGAACTTAATTATTTGCTGAAGTCTGCCAAAGCCAGCAGCACCAATTAAGGGATCAGGTTCAAAGTTATCTGTTGTCATAGGGATATATAGTGGGAGCTGGTGGGATGGGAGGGAGACAGCCCCCGCATGACACAAGTACATCTTTAAGGCCTTTGCCTTTAAGAAGTGGTTATGTGTGGGTGGGAGGAACATTTGAACGCATGCAAGAGGCTTATGAATGAAGTCTCCGGTGATCAACCAGTGTTAGGAGCACTCTAAGGTCATATTTGGTATCGAGATTGATCAAGAATGGAGTGAAGATATTATAAAAAATTTGAAGATATCTTCAAAATTTTAAAGTTATCCTCAATTTATCTTTGAGCTATCTTAATGCTAAATAGCCCCTAAATGATCTGCATTTAAGAATGGCTGAGATGTTCATAGACAAAAGAAGAGAGATCTACAAAAAGGAATAATAGTTTGGTGTGGGGTGGGGAACCCTGTTCAACATTATTAAAGTGGAAGAATTCATTTGAGTTGAGCATCTACTTTACTTGTGTTGTGGGGACCCTCTTCAACATTATTAAAGTGGAAGAATCGATGGAACAAGGGCATGGAAGAATCATATATATGAATGCATTAGTTTATCCAGGCGAGGAGTTTTAATGAGAAGGGCATCGATCTCTTTAATTCTGGAACTAATTAATTCTCATATGCAGACCGCCAAGTTTATCCCTATTTATATATCTTGAGACTATGCTAGCTGAGCTCTAAACACGCACACCTTCCCGTTGGATGTTCATTTGAACTTCTCATAAAGTGGGTGAGGTCGATCGCCAGCTGCAAGGGTGTCACACGTGCCCCCCTCTCCGCACACGCTTGGGCCAGGGCTCTGCTGCCAACACCAGGTGCTGGAGCTGTTTCTTCTCTGTTCTTCCATGTTGTGTATATAATGATGCACCTCTTGATTTCTTCTGAATTCGATTCATCTACAGCTACTCCATCTTTCTTAAGTACTCTTAGCTACTGGGTGACTGTTTATCATGTTATTTGTTAATATATGCTTCTTTCTGGAGGAAAAAATGGGATTCTTAGGAGACATGAGAAGATAAAGGCTTTTAATTTACTCCACGTACGTAATGATGCTCAAATTTATTTCTGTGTTACAGGGAATTTGTTACCTCAAATATAATTCAAAGAGAAAATTATGCACATCTATATATCCCTGAAATACACTATATTCTAGTGTATACCCTTATCATATTGATCAGTGTTTTGATTTTGAGAAAAGAAGTAATTAGGTATTTCATTAGATGGGAGCTGAATATTTATACCTGAGTACACAGTATAAGTTGTACCCTAGGTACACTATAAGATAACTACAAAAATTACATTGACACAATGACAAATAAGCCCATACTGAAACTAACTCTAACACTCCCCCTCAAGCTGGAGCATATATGTCGAACATGCCCAGCTTGCAGCAAAGAGTAGCAAATCGAGAATTTCCAAGAGCTTTGGTAAATAAATCTGCAAGCTGATCTTCTGTGGGAGTGAAAGGAGTGCATATCCGCAATGACATAACAGCATCCCTTACAAAGTGACAGTCAACCTCAATATGTTTGGTTCGCTCATGGAAAATGGGATTTTTTGCAATGTGAATAGCAGCTTGGTTGTCACAGTGCATCTTCATGGGTTCAGAGTAGGTTACACCAAAATCAACCATCAATCTTTGCAACCACATCATCTCACATGCTGTCTGAGCCATAGCACGGTACTCAGCTTCAGCACTAGACCTGGCAACGACATTCTGCTTCTTACTCCTCCAAGTAACCAAATTTCCCCCAACATAAGTGCAGAATCCTGAAGTGGACCTCCTGTCTAGTTTAGACCCGGCATAGTCTGCATCAGAAAAGGCTTCAATTTGCAAATGACCATGCTTCTTGTATAATAAACCTTTTCCCGGAGCAGCCTTGATATAATGTAAAATTTTCAGAGCAGCTTGCCAATGACACACTTTTGGCTTCTGCATAAACTGACTAATAGCTCCCACAGCAAAGGAGACATCAGGTCTAGTGACCGTCAAGTAAATAAGTTTCCCACATAATCTCCTATATTTTGCAGGATCATCAAAACAAGGACTGCCCTCAATATCAAGGTCTTGCTGAGAAACAGTGGGTGTCTCAGCTGGTTTACACCCAAGTAGACGCATTTCTTGAAGTAGATCAAGAGCATACTTTCTCTGAGAGAGAGAAACACCATCCTTCCCATGAGCAATTTCAATACCCAGAAAATAGCGTGGTCTTCCAAGATTTTTAGTGACAAAATGTTTCTCTAGATATTTCCGAACTTCTTCAACACCACCTGTGTCACTACCAGTGAGAAGCATATCATCGACATAAACAATTAAAATGACAACACCAGTAGAAGAATGACGAATAAAAACAGAGTGATCTGCTTGACTTCTTTTCAATCCAATTGCTAAAGCAATTTGACTAAACTTGTCAAACCAGGCGCGTGGACTTTGTTTCAGCCCATAAATAGCTTTCTTCAACTTGCACACTAACTCCCCCTGAGCAACGTACCCTGGAGGTTGCTCCATATACACTTCCTCATGAAGGTCTCCATACAAAAAGGCATTTTTGACGTCCATCTGCACCATCTGCCACCCTTGATTAATAGCCAGAGAGAAAAGCACACGAACGGAATTCAACCGTGCAACAGGAGAGAATGTTTCAAAATAGTCAACCCCATAGGTTTGTGTAAACCCTTTTGCAACTAATCTAGCCTTGTACCTCTCAACAGTCCCATCAGGAGAATATTTCACATTAAACACCCAACGACAGGAGACAGGAGTAACATTAGCTGGTCGAGGTACCAGGACCCAAGTATCACGAGAGATTAAGGCACACATTTCATCATCCATTGCAGCTTTCCATGCAAGTTGTGAAAGGGCCTCAGAAACAGACCTGGGAATAGAGATGGTTGAAATAGACAAGGCAAACTGATAGAAGGACGGGGCCAAAGAAGTGTAGGAAACAAAATTGCCAATGGGGTGTTGATAAATACTTTTACAAGACCGCACCCCTTTCCGAATAGCAATAGGAAGATGGAGATCTGTAACAGGTGGGGAAGGGAGCTCACCAGAAGGAGGAGGATCCACCGCCGAGGGAGAGGATGGTGGGGAGACAGCTGCTTGAGGTGGTGCACGGCGCTGATAGACCTGTCCATAGAGTTTATCTATAGCATGTGGCATAGAGGCTTCATTGTCAGTGGGAGGATGTGAGCCAGAAGGAAACAAAACAGGTGGAGTAGGAACATCAAGAACAGAGGGAGAGGCTTGCACAGTTGATTTAAGAAAAAAAGGTGTAGTCTCATAAAAAGTAACATCAGCGGAGACAAAGGACTTCCTGGACCGGGGTTCAAAACAACGGTACCCTTTTTGGGTTCTAGAGTATCCAAGAAAAATACAAGGAACTGATCTGGGAGATAGTTTATCACGACCCGGACCAAGTAAGTGAACAAAACACTTACACCCAAACACCCTAGGAATAAGAGGAAATGGCGCCTTTTTAGAGTGTAGACATAAAAACGGTGATTGTCCATCTAACACTTTACTGGGAACACGGTTGATAAGATAACATGAGGTAAGAACAGCATCACCCCAGAATTGTTTTGGAACATTCATATGAAACATAAGCGTCCGAGCAACATCAAGAAGATGCCTATTTTTTCTCTCAGCAATGCCATTTTGCTGGGATGTATAGATGCAAGAAGTTTGATGAACAATCCCATGAGACAAGCAAAAAGACGCAAAAGAAGTCTGAGTGTACTCTAATGCATTGTCTGTACGCACAATTTTGATAGAAGCAGAATACTGAGTTTTTATTTCAGCATAAAAATGTTTAAAAGTATGAAATACATCAGATCTAGATTTGATAAGAAAGACCCAAGTCATACGAGAAAAATCATCAACGAACGTAACAAAATAGCGGAAACCGAGCCTAGAGGAGACAGGAGACGGTCCCCAGACATCAGAGTGAACAAGAGCAAAGGGAGTAGTGCTCCGTGTATTCTGACTCAAAGGAAATGAAACTCTATGATGTTTGCCTAATTCACAGGCATCACACTGAAACTTATTAACTGTGGATGAAACAGGAACAACTCCACGAAGCACAGCAATTGAAGGATGACCCAATCTGCAATGCCACTGATAAGGAGTCTGACTGGCCGACAATGCTTGAGAATTTTGCGGTCTATCAGCAGTGATATAATAGAGTCCACCAGATTCACGACCCCCACCAATCTTCTTCCTCGTTCGAAGGTCCTGAAAGATACAATAAGATGGATAGAATGTCACAGAACATTGCAAGGAACGAGTCAACCTGCTAATAGAAAGAAGGCTAACAGGAAACTTGGGAACATAGAGAACATTGTCCAAAGTAAGAGTAGCCAACTGAACAGTGCCTTTTCCTGCTACTGAGGAATAAGATCCATCTGCTACAGCAACAGGTGCATGTGAGCTAGAAAAATCAAGAGAGGAGAAAAGGAATTCATCACCTGTCATATGAGACGAGGCTCCAGAGTCCACTACCCAAGAAGAGTTATGAGCTGCAAGGGCTTTACCTGAGGGTGTAACAGCATGGAACGAGGATGAAGAGGATGCAGAGCCTTTAATAATGTTTTGTATTGCGTCATACTCTTCCCGAGATAATGTTATGCCTCCCTCTTTTGGTGTGCCATCTGTCTGTGATTGCTGCAATAATGTACTGGAGACTGTGGTTCCCATATCAGATGCAACTCCAAGGTTTGCAATGGGTTTCAACTTGCTTCCTCCTTTGCCATACTTCTTCCAGCAAAAATCTGAACTATGGTTGGACCGTCCACAATGTGAGCATGGCTGACGACCACGTCCACGTCCTCGACCACGACCATTTGCTGCAAGGGCAGAGGTATTACCTAGATCACTAGTGACATTTAATGACTCACCTGAAGATCCACTGGGATCAGAATGGGCTGCAGTGCTAGCCCGTAACAAGCGCGAGAAAGCATCTGTCAGCTTTGGAATAACTGTATCTGCTAGCAAATTATCTCGAACATGCCGTAGATTATCATCAAGACCAGAGAGAAACTTTGCAACAATAAATTCATCACGTTGTTTCTGAATCTTTGCCGCATCTGTAGTAGTTGGTTGATATAGCTGAAGTTCATTCCACAATCCTTGCAATTCCGAGAAGTATAGAGCAACATGTCGACCATCTTGCTTAGTCGCAAACAGTCGAGAATAAAGATTATAGATGTGGGAAATATTTGTCTGGCCAGAGAATGTATTTTTCAGAGAATTCCACATCTCCTTTGCGGTTTCTAGAAAAAGCACATTATTAAAAATATAGGGTTCACAACTATTCCCAATCACCGAAATCACCATCCCATCATCCGCCTGCCATGCTTCATACACTTTCGGATCTGATTTATCTGGCGGATCTTCGTCAATATGAGAAAGTTTCTTCATCGACATCAACAGAAAACGAAAAGCCCTCGACCACTGAGGATAGTTGGCGCCATTCAGTTTGACAGAGGTAGCCACCATGTGGTAGTTTTTGCCTTCTGCGGGGAGAATAGATGTCGAGGAACTCCTATTTGCTGAAGAATCGCCCATAGCTGCAAGAACTAGTTTCACAAGAAGATGTACATGGACGTCGCCGAGCAGAGGTGATCAGCACATAGAGAGAGAGAGAGAGAGATAGTCGAGTTCCCTTATGTGCGGATCATAGAAGATGAACGAGACTCTTGCTGGGTCGTCAGTGATGCAGCGTCCTCCAGAGCATCCCCTGTTGCGACGGTGGGCTGAGAGAGATGAAGCCCCAGAACATACGGCCTCCTGGGGTCTTCCAGGCGCCCTCCTTATGGTCTGTCACAGGAAGATAGGAGGAGGAAGAGGCAGAGGAAGAGAAGGATGGAGGTGGAACGAGGAAACGTGGAGGATGGAGGCAGAAGAAGGCAGAGGAGGAAGGAAGGAAGGAAGGGGGTGGGGCAGCGGCTTGAAGCCCTAACCAGGGATCTGCCGCTCTGATACCATGTTTTGATTTTGAGAAAAGAAGTAATTAGGTATTTCATTAGATGGGAGCTGAATATTTATACCTGAGTACACAGTATAAGTTGTACCCTAGGTACACTATAAGATAACTACAAAAACTACATTGACACAATGACAAATAAGCCCATACTGAAACTAACTCTAACAATCAGCCCATGATGTATAGCCCATATTTTATCATATTACATTAAATATACCCCTGCTGCTTGCTTCTATTAGATCAGAAAATATCATATTCTACTATATCCCTATATAATCTTCTCCTCATCTCATGTATTCCTCATATGTTATGGAAAGTCATTATAATCAAATAATGAAACAATAAGAATCTAAGAAATATTTTGCTACGAATGTGACGAAACAGTCTATTATATTTAAATGGCCTAAAAATCCATTATCTCACAACTATATGAAGGGAGATAGAGATGCACATACATACATATATATATACATATACATATATATATATATAGAGAGAGAGAGAGAGAGAGAGAGAGAGAGGCACCAGAGGGGGATCTTTCCCTCTAGAACTAGTGGGTTGGTGGTGTGTGCGTTGGAGAGAGAGAGAGAGAGAGAGAGAGAGAGAGAGAGAGAGAGATTGGGTTTGGCTTAGTCAATTTGCCCTTAAATTCAACCGTGGGTGTGCCAAATTAACAGAACCAAACAGTAGGGGAATGCTTGATCCAATATGTTAGAATACAAGATATACATATGGAGACGAGAGAAGATTAGATGCACTTGCAATACCATATGGCATTTTTAGGGGTATGTAATATGTATATTTCTTTCTTTATTTTGAAAAGTTATTGGCAGTTGTGGAGTAGGGGTATTTTAGATTGGTTAAGCATGTTTGATGGCTCCGTTATTTTCATAGCAAAAAAAATTCTTAAATTTTGACAATCCACTTAGTCAGTGAGTTTTCATAAAATACGGAGTATACATGACGACTTAAATCCATACATATAATTTTTAGAGGCATACATATAACTTTTTAAGGTACAGTATTGTTAGAGGCATACCTATATAATTAAAATGACAATAATATTGATGTAAAGCTCTACAAAGTTCACTTGATGGTGGAATTGAGGCTGCAACAGAAGAGGACTCCCTGGGTTGCCCCACAACGATAAACTCCCTGGGATGATGGAGCTCCTGAGCTGCACACTTGTAGGAATTCCTTCCTGGGCCAATTTCCACAGTAGGAAATATTTGATTCTCTGTTGGGTATGCCAGGACCAAATTAATAGTCTTCCACAAACGGCATTGCCGCTTCTATCACAGCCTTCATCACTGTTGTTACTTAGCTCATCTGTATGCATTATTTATTTTAAGTACTGAAATGGCTTCCTGGGTTCCACATCCTCCTCATCCTTAGTGGCTGAATTGAGCATAGGAAGTTTGACAATCCAGTTTGCAATATCTTCTGAAAACGTAGATGCTACCTTAATTTTTAAAGTTCATCTAAGTATCCTAACGGAAGTAAACTGCTGTTAAATTCCCAGGGATACATATTTTGTCCCCTCCCATGAAACCAGTTGTCTGAATGAATATTGCTAATGTCTTCACCCCTGCCTATTGATCCTGTGTTTGAACTATGTAACTGTTAATATTTAAAACCATGGACTGCCAAATGCATATGCTTTTTGAAAATTCAAAATATGGGCAATTTTATATTTGAAATAGATTATCTCCATGTCTAATTAACCAAAGGCATGATAGATTATAAAAGCCTTTGCGTGGAATTTGTTCAAACTAAATTTTTGGTAAATAATTCTCTACCATCAAAACCATCACTTGAAAGGGATATATGGGGGTAAAATCCTCTTTTTTAGGCTAACATAGGTTCCAGAAGGTTCTCCCTTGGGGACTACACCCACCCACCTAATATTTAAGGTCCCCCAAGGCCTAAAGCTCTAATTATAAGAAACTGCATACCTTTTGGTTTGAGAGAGTTTGTGTGTTGAGAGTAGGTGTCTAACCCTCAATTGGTGCCTTCTCATTGTCCACTTATTTGTGTTATTCTGTGAAACCTAAGGAGATAGGTAGGCTGTGTATTGAGGGTAGTGAGATCTGCCATGATTTCCTGGTGCAGCAAAAAGGCCAAGGTAGTGAGGTGACTCCAGGCGATGGGGAGGCCTGTGGAGGGGCATGCATGAGACCTCTTCCCATCTCCCATCCAAGGTGCACTCCTTCTCCAACACTTCATTATTTGCACTACGAAGGCAGGCCGTGACTTTTTATTAGACACCCCCAACAGATGGCACAAAATTAAATGTGTGCAAGTAAAGAAAGAAAGAAATGACTGCTTTCATTAATCATGAGTTTGTCCAAAACCTATATCTTTTGGGGTGGATGAAAATGGGAAGTCGATCTATATATGATTAGAGCCCTTGCCTGTGAACAAATAGAAGTAGGTCATGGGCCTTAGGTGTGTGTAGTCCCCTATGGAGAGAGTCTGATCATATCTTTTGGTAGAAGACCATGCAGATTGATGGAGGCAAATTGGAGGAGTTATTTAGATATTTTTCCAGACTTCATCTTGAGTTCGTGAACTATCAGTTGCAGTTGGGGAAACACTATGTCAAGTAAGAGAGATACTTACTACGCTTGTGTTATTGGTCATTGGATTAGTGGTCTTGTCTTGTGTGCCCACCTAATAGGGAGCCACAAGCGCTACAAGTATCTCTTGTCAAACAATGACATAGCTGAGTCCTCTATGGTCCTCGATTGGTGCCAGCATAACCCTTAGTGTAGTGTATGGTTGGATGGACTCAGTTCAAATTAGAGATGATCTCATCAAATTAAGTCTTCTTGCCCCTTGTTTACCTAATTTCTATGGTAGAGGATGCTTAATTTTGTGTCTACGTCTTATCACATTATGGATGCATAAATGGAACTTGGTGTTCATGGTGCCTATACTATATAATCTTAGATAAGGCTTCTGTCCATACCCTCTAAGTTTACATAGAATTGATTATTAGAATAAGAGGGGACATCTCATCCAATTCCCATTTGAGAAATGCTTCTTGCAAGGAAGGTCTTCCGAGGTGGATTGCAAGAAAATTATCCTAGTAGTTCAGAACCCCCCAACAAGTATCACATTTTTTATACTTGTCAACTTCAACTGACCACGTTATTTTTGATATTTCTGAGCTGCATCTGTTTTAGTGGGGACCCTCTTCAACATTACTGAAGGGAAAGAATAGAGGGAACAAGGGGCACAGAGAAGTCCTCAACTCATCCAAATTGGAAGGCCCGATGGAAAGGGTGTGGACGGAAACACTTGTGGCATCTTTAATTTGTTGAGAGAGGTTTATTGCACTTTCACATTGCACATTAATTAGTACAATGCGATTAGGTAATAAACTCATGTGACATCTAATAATTTGATTGTCACTTTATCACTCCTCATGTGAAGAGTGCCACATGAGTTATTATCTAGTCACATTACACTTAAAATGTAATGTGCAAGTGTAATAAACTCATGTGGCATCTAATATAAAAAATTTTAGAGACAAGCGGAAACAAAAAAAAAAAAGGAAAAAATTTCACTTCCCATCCATTTCCGCGTACTTTTGTATTAAAAACATAAATAGAAACGAGATTGAAAAAGAAACAAACAGTTGTGATAATATCGATCGAATACAACTAAGTGTAAGTAAATTAATGAACCAAACAAAAAAAAGGCTTCAAAGGGGAGAACATCAGATAAACAAATGGTGGACAAACACTCCTCAGACTTCCTGCGGTCTTGATACATAAATTGGGAGCTGAGTCAGCATGCACATTATTGCACCGGGAGAAAGCCGCCTGGAAAAAAGTTCTAAGCCCCGCCCAAATGGAACGAGACGAACGGCAGAAAGCGAGAGGGTGAGCCGACACAATAATATGGTAAGTTAATGGTGGATAGACTCCTCAAGCGGTCTCCCTCGTGGGGTCCTTCCTGAACATTATTTGCAGTGAAATAATTGACAGAACAGGTGGCATGGGCCATGGGGAACCGATCGTGTCATATATGACATGACTAATTCTTATCCGTATTATGTATAGAAATTTTTTAAATTTTAATAAAATAATAATAATATCTAAAAAATTAACACAATTAGTTGTTTCTGTCATACGTAAGTTAATGGTGGACAGACTCCTCAAGCTTCATTCGTATCGTGATATTTCTGACCTGCGTCTCCCTTGTGGGGTCCTTGGCCTGAACATTATTTGCAGTGAAATAATTGATGGAACAGGTGGCGTCGAAGAGTCATATGCATGCATATATGTCTAGGCGGGGGGTTTTAATTTTTTCTAACTACTCGTGCGGACTACCGTTGGATATTTAATTCATGGTTCATCGTATCAAGCGGATTGACTGTATCGTATTTGATATCATATGATATGGTATCATTAAAATACGGTGGAGAATAACTCGTGGTACATGGCAGTACGTGTCGGCAGTATGGTCGTGGTACGATCAATTCTGATTTCGGCACGATTTTGGTCATGCATGTCTCAATAAAATGATATTATATTATAAAAATAAAATCAAATTTGAAGTCATCATAATTATCAAAAAAATATAATGATTTTAAAAATATAAATATAAAAATTTATTGATGCGTAGATATTGAGATTAAATCCACCTAAGAATTTTTTAGATAATTTTTACTAGATAAAAAATTAAATTAAAATTATCATAATTTATATTATTTCTTAATTAATTTATGTTTAAAATTTTATCTCAATTAGACATCATTTAAACCCCCTATATATATTAGATGTGGGGAAAAAATTAAAAAAAAAGGGGTATAGTTTATGTAACAAAGTACCCAGAATCCATATTTTATACTATGTATATTCTCCATTTATTAATACAAAAGGGCAACCCACAAATATTTATCACACGTGTATAAGAAAGTCATATAATAGAAAAACTAACAAATATTAACAATAATAAGGCAATCAATCGGAATCTGAACATTTACTTGTGTCAAATGTCAACAAGACAAAAAAAAATTGGGTTTTTTACATAAAGACCCTTATAAATATTGATTATATTAAATATATCTCTTATTTGAGTATATAATAAAAAACATCCTCTTAAATACCTTTACCGGCGCGGTTATATCTCTGTGGTTGCCTACCATCAAGCGGGAGTGACGCCACGGATATAACTGCAACCTATAAAGGTATTTAGAGGATAATTTTTATAATATATTCAAATGAGGGGTATACCTGACCTGTGTGGGTGTTGTTTTCTTATTGGGACCAAGCCCCACGTCATCTAGACGCAACGATATTAATTATATATTTTTTTAGAGAAAAGATTCTTAGATAATTATCAGAATAAATGAGGACAAGAAGTATGAAATAAAAGACACCGAGACATATGCGATTAATAATGCTTGATGCATGACAAAGGCAACATTTATTTGCCTTGTTCGACTTAATTTAGAATTATTGTTAGAACTCTTTGCTTTGATTTGTAACTTACAAACTTGTTTTGAAGTTGATTTATTTGACTTAAGGTTTGCGTTCGGGTTTGGGATTATTGGATTTACATAGAATTAAGGAAAGCTCGAAAAAAATAATAAAAGATATATTTATGTATATGTTATATGTGTGTGCCTTCCTCCATGTCTTGATATTTCTGAGCCGCATCTGTTTTAGTGGGGACCCTCTTCAACATTATTGAAGGGGAGAAGAATTGAGGGAACAAGGGGCACAGAGAAGTCCTCAACTCATCCAAATTGGAAGGCCAGATGGAAAAGGTGTGGACGGAAACACTTGTGGCATCTTTAATTTGTTTCAACTTTCCACCTATAAGAAAAATTTTAGAGACAAACAGGAACAAAAAAAAGGAAAAAATTTCACTTCCCATCCATTTCCGCGTACTTTTGTATTAAAAACATAAATAGAAACGAGATTGAAAAAAAAACAGTTGTGATAATATCGATCGAATACAACTAAGTGTAAGTAAATTAATGAAACCAAAAAAAAAAGGCGTGAAAGGGGAGAACATCATATAAACTCCTCAGACTTCCTGCGGTCTTGATATATACTTAGTCCCTCTTCATATTATTGCACACAGAAAGCCGCGTGGAAAAAGTCCTAAGCCGCCCAAATGAAACGAGATGAACATCAGAAAGCGAAAGGGTGGACCGGCACATTAATATGTAAGTTAATGGTGGACAGACTCCTCGAGCTTCATGCCTTCTTGATATTTCTGAGCTGCGTCTCCCTCGTGGGGTCCTTCCTGAACATTATTTGCAGTGAAAGAATTGATGGAACAGGTGGTGTGGAAGAGTCAGATGCATGCATATACACACACGGAGAGAGAGAGAGAGAGAGAGAGATGGAACAGGTGGTGTGGAAGAGTCATATGCATGCATATAGAGAGAGATTCCGAGCTTGCAAGTGTCACAGGTGCCCCCTCGGCACACAGTACTGGGGGCAGGGCTTCCATTAATAGCTGCCGACACCAGGTGCTGCCGCTGTTCTTCTTTGTTCTTCCATGTTCTGTGTATGACGATGACGCACCTCTTGATTTCTTCTGAATTCCACCTACAGTTATTCCACCTTTCTCAACTTTTAGCCATAGAGTGACAGTTTATATGTGCTTCTTTCTGAAGGAAAAATGGAAAACTTAGAAGACATGAGAAGATTGGGAATTGATCGTTGGAACCGTGATTTTTAGGAGAAAAAAAAATTCATACATCCTCTTGTGTTCTTGAACTATCATCAACGATTGGAATAACACCATGTCAAACAAAAACATAGGGAGATTCTGTTGGATTTTATCCAATATTATCGTCCACTGTTCTGGACTCCACATCGTATGACACACCATAAGATCCAGTTAAAGGAACATATTATTGGGCTTAACTCATTAAGTGTCTATTAGGATCTTGTTATGGGTGGGATCATGTTCAAGTCTATTGGGACTGGTCCCTCCTCTTTATAAATATATATGTGTGACTCCCCATCAGATCATACACAGACTACAGACATACAGAGAGAGGAAACCAGAGGAAGATTGTAGCGGGTTACGCGTCTCCCTCCCCGGCGACCGTACACGTTGTTCGTCATCCTTCTCACATATGGGATGACTTCCGCATCAGGTTAACATCTCCAACATGTGGTATCAGAGACTGCGTTCTGATCTATCGAGTTTCATACAATGGATGCACGTAATCTCGGGGGAGCCACCGCCGCGAACTGTAGTTCCTGGCCCCCCTCCACAAGCCGCAGCGAAGGGGCCCCTGCAGGTGTTTTGGGAGTGCATCAATGACCCCTCCTCGCCAGACGGTGCCTGCGGCGCCGCTTCCGCCGACGAGGGGGGCTGGGGGGTCGCTGTCCCACACTCCCAGCCGCCGGCGGGTTGGCGTTTCAGCCAAGCAAAGTTTTTTTTTTTTAATAAAAGGTTTTCTGTTTGGGAGGGGGGGGGGGTAGGCGGCCAGAACCCCACCCGACGCCGCGAGAGTCCTTCGCCGCCGCTGGCTAGTTGGGCATTTGCCCAGCCGAGGGAGAGAACAAAAAAAAAAAAAGGGTTCTGGGCGGCGGCGGCCCATCCTTCGCCGGACGGCGCCTCCGACGCCATGTCCGGCCAGCGAGGGAGGCAGGGGGCCGTCGGCTCTTCCTTGCCGCAACGCCCATGGTCGCGGCGGCTAGTGTTTCTCCATGGGAGAAACATGAAGGGGTGGGGAAGATGACTATATTTACAGTCTTGCCCCTAGTGGATCCAATAAAGTTTAATGGATCCGATTTTGGGTCTCTTATATAGTTTTGGATATCGGATTTGGATACAAGTTTGGATATTGGGGTCATTTCAGACCCATTTAGGATCCGTATCCAGATACCATTAAGAATTCAAATCCACGTTAATATGATATCCATTTAGTATCTAATATTATTTTTATGTCCTTTTAGTTTGAATTGTTATGCAATCAGGGCATTTCTGCAAAATAGTGGATACAGAAATAGTTCTGGGGATATGTTTGTAATTCTCTGATAATTTCTGCAAACAGAAAGGAGTATTTATGTAACAACATGCTTAAACTTGTGTTTTTAACCCAATTTAATTTAGTTTTAGCATGAATAAAGCTTGTTTATGGACTGATAATTGTTGCAATAATCATTAGAGATATTCTTTTGAGTTTTGACCTCATTACCATTTTATTTATGCATGAATATTTTTATTTTTAGATTTTAATAGTTATTGTATATATGTCCTTTTACTCATATATATTAAGGGTTACATTGATACTATTATGAGGTCTGGTGAGAGTTTTTTATTTCTAAATGGTTAGGTAGATCACCAAAGTGTCACTAATCATAAAGAATGATAAAATTTAAGCTCTCGCCGTGCACTCTCTTCACACTTGCAAAAATAGGTACCCTTTTATTGGCTTGGATGAACTCTCCGTCGGATATTCCTTCTGCCGGACTAGTGACTCCTTGTCCAAGGCCTCCATAAGTCTCCTCTGGCCATGGATTCTCTCATGGCCAACAAACATGTTGTACCATGAACTTCTCCGGTGCTAGTGTGCACTCAGTTAAGTTTTTGATAGTATCAATGATGAGCATTATGGTTTGTTTGTTGCCATTTTAATTGGTGAGGAGGATATTTCTACATCCCGAATGTATAAGTAGATCACCAAATTGGCCTTATGCATGAAGGATAATGAAGTATTCTCATTAAGAAATTAAAATAACATCAAACTTTTGTGTTCTTGGCTTGAAGGTGAAATTTAACTCCCAAAGAAATATTTTAGTTTGATGCCATGAATAGGGTAGAATGGAATTTGTGTGCATGACAACTATTGAGAGTATGTACCCAAAGGTACTATCTCTTTACATCAAAGTGTATATAAATTTTAGTTCTATCACTTAAGTAATTTTCTTGGGGAGGTTGTCTACTAGCGTGTTGTAATTACTGCCCAAAAGAAGAATTATAATGATGCATCAGGACAACTAGTTAAAGTAATTCATTAAGTTGTTAGAATTGCTTTACTTCAGTTCACTGTCTCAAAACTTGTTATTCAGTCATCATTTATATGAGTATTTGGTTATTTTCAGGTGCTTCTCCATTGTTTGCCCCTTTCACTGGTCAAGTACCGTATCTTAATGGGACACATTTTATTGAATGGAAACAAAGGGTAATGTTTGCATTAGGGTGCATGGACTTAGATTTAGAATTGCGTGAGGATAAACATGCTGCTATTACAACTGAAAGCACTCAGGAACAGAAGACTCATTTTGATAAATGGGAAAGGGCCAACCGCTTATGCCTCGTGTTTCTTCAGAGATATGTGGGGCAAAACATTAAGGGATCTATCCCAGAGAAGACCATAGCTAGTGAATTTCTTAAGGTAATTGAGGAACAATTTGTTAGTTTAGATAAAGCTAAAGCTAGCACTCTGATGGCTAAGCTTTCCTCAATGAAATACACTAGCGGTGGTAGCATTAAGGAACATATCATGATGATGAGAGATATTGCAACACAACTCAATGCCATAAAGATTACCATTTTAGATACTTTCCTAGTCCATTTCATCTTAAACTCTCTGCCAAATGAATATGAGGTATTCAAGATCTCCTATAACACACATCAGGTGAAGTGGTCTGTTATGAATTGATCACCATGTGTGTTCAAGAGGAGGAGAGGTTAAGAGGAGAGAGGAACAATACAATTATGTTTACTTCTCATAAAGCTACTGAATTAGGAAAAAAGAAGGGTGCCCAGAAGAATGGCAAGAAGAAGAACAAGTCAATAAAGGCAAAAATGACTAGTGTTTCTTCTGCAAACAACCTAGACATGTTAAGAAAGATTGTCTGAAAAGGAAGACATGGTTTGTTTGTTGTAAGTCTAATTTAGTGAATGTTCCTAAAGATACATGGTGGATTGACTCAGGTTCTACTGTGCATGTTGCCACTTCTATGCAGGAATTTCTTTCCCAAAGGCCTCCGAATGAGAGTGAGCGAAGCATCTTCTCAGGAAATAAGATGCGCTCACAAGTCAAGGCTATAGGGATTTATAGGATTATTTTGGGATCAGGATTATTTCTAGATTTGAAAGATACTTTTTATGTACCATATTTTAGTAGAAATTTAGTTTCAGTATCAAAACTTGATTCAGAAGGTTTTCGTATATGTCTTGGAAACTCTTCATTTGAATTAATAAAGGATTCCATTGTCATTGGTACTAGTTCTCTATCCGATGGTTTACATAAATTGTGTCTTAGCAATGTAAATGAGCAATCTCATCATACCCTGCATACTTCAGTTGTTGTTGGCAACAAGCGTGGTAGAGTTAATGAAAACTCATCTATGTTGTGGCATAGGAGATTGGGTCATATCTCCATTAAGAGACTTAAGAGGTTAGTGGGAGAAGGAGTACTTCTTACTGTAGATTTCACTGACTTTTAGACATGTGTTGATTGCATAAAAGGAAAGTAAACACACAGGCCTAATAAGGATGCCACTAGGAGTTCTCAAGTGCTTGAAATAATCCATACTGATATATGTGGTCACTTTCCACCCAGTTTGTCTGGCGAAAGGTACTTTGCCACCTTTATAGATGACTATTCTAGATTCATGTATCTTTATTTACTTCTTGAAAAGGTAGATGTCTTCAATGTCTTTAAGGAGTTCAAGAAGGAAGTGGAGAAACAATTAGGAAAAGTAATCAAAATAGTCAGGACTGATAGAGGTGGTGAGTATTATAGTAGGTACATTGAGATGGGACAATGGCCCAGACCATTAGCAAGATTCCTTAAGGAGGAGGGTATTATACCACAATATACTATCCCTGGCAATCCATATCAGAATGGAGTTGCAGAAAGAAGGAATCGAATGCTTAAAGGAATGGTCAGGACAATGTTAGGTCATTCTACCTTACCCTTGTCTTTGTGGGGGGGGCATTAAGACAGCTGCACACATATTGAACAAGGTTCCTACAAAGGCTGCACCTAAGACTCCTTTTGAGCTATGGTGTGGTAGGAAACCTTCAGTAAGCTACATGCGCATATGGGGGTGTCCAGCTGAGGCTAGACCATACAATCCACAAGAGAAGGCTTTTGATCTCAGAATAACCAGTGGATTCTTCATTGGTTATCCAGAGAGCTCAAAGGGGTATAGGTTTTATTGTCCATCGCATGTTCCCATCATTATAGAGACACATAAGGCAAGATTTCTTGAAGATGGTGGATTTAGTTGGAGTGGACCTTCTCGAGAGATTTTTTTTGAGGAGTTATAGGATCAGGCTGAAATACCTGTAGCGACTGACAACTTTGTTCCCATGTTCATTCCTCAGAATGACGTTGTTGGGGGAACAAGAAGTTGTAGTTGGTCCACCTCAAGTGGCCTCACAACCTGTAGATATCACACATGTTGACCTACCACCTCCTCAGGTGGATTAGGGGCCAACAATACGTCGATCTCAGAGAGTCAGGAAACCTGCCATATCTGATGAGTTTTTAGTGTACCTACAGGAAGATGGTTTAGATAGGGGTGATATTGATGATCCAGTGACGTTTTCACAAGCCATGGAAAGTGAAAATTCCACCTATTGGTTTGAAGCCATGAAGGAAGAGCTTGACTCAATGCCTAAAAATCAAGTCTGGGAACTCGTCAACTTACCAAACTTGTTGGATGCAAATGAGTATTCAAAACTAAAGTGGATTCTAAAGATAAAGTTTAGCGATATAAGGCCAGATTTGTGGCTAAGGGTTTCACTCAAAGGGAGGGTATTGACTATGATGAGACTTTCTCTCTTGTTTCTAAAAAACTCTCATTCAGGATAGTCATGGCCTTGGTGGCTCATTTTGATTTAGAGTTGCACCAAATGGATGTGAAAACGACATTTCTTAATAGGGACCTGGATAAAGAAGTGTATATGGAACAACCTCACGGGTTTCATGTTGAAGGGAAAAAACACTTGGTATGCAAATTAAAGAAATCAATCTATGGACTTAAGCAAGCCTCCCGCCAATGGTTCATTAAGTTTAGTGAGATCATACTGTCCTCTAGGTTTAAGGAAAACATTATTGATGAATGTTTATACCTAAAGGTCAGTGGGAGTAAGTTCATTATCTTGCTTTTGTATATAGATGATATCTTGCTTGCCAGTAGTGATCTTGGTTTATTACATGAAACAAAGACTTTTCTTTCTGAAAACTTTGAGATGAAAAATTTTAGTGAAGCTCAATATGTGTTGGGCATTGAGATCACCAGGGATAGACCATCAGGCACTTTAGGTATTTCCCAAAGGACTTATATCTCAAAGGTTTTAGAAAGATTTAACATGCAATCTTGTGCACCCGATAAAATACCCATTGTTAAAAGTGATAAATTCAGTAAATTACAGTGTCCCAAGAATGACTTAGAAAGGAAGCAAATGGAATTTATTCCTTATGCTTCAGCCGTTGGGAGCCTGATGTACCTTCAAACTTGTACACGTCTAGATATAGCTTTTGTTGTGGGTATGCTCAGTAGATACCAAAGTGACACATGCATAGATCACTAGAAGGCTGCCAAGAAAGTCATGCGTAATTTGAAAGGCACAATGGATTATATGCTCACATATAGAAGGCTAGATCATCTGGAGGTCATTGCATATTCTAATGTTGATTTTGGTGGCTGTCTTGACACGAGGAAGTCCACGTTGGGTTATGTGTTTCTCTTGGCAGGGGGAGCCATTACCTGGTGCAGTGAAAAGCAGAGTGTTACAGTGACTTTCATTATGACAACTGAGTTTATTGCTTGTTTTGAGACTAGTGGTTAGGCCATTCAGATGCGGAATTTGCTCACAAGTCTACCATTTATAGATTTCATCTCCATGCCTATCAAGATTTACTGTGACAATTCTGCTACAGTTTTCTTCTCTAAGAACAATAAAGCATCCAAGGGTGGTAGGGCCTTAGATATAAAGTATTTTGCTCTTAGAGACAGAGCGAGGAACCATGAAGTGTGTATAGAACATATTGGGACAGATCTTATGGTTGCTGACCCTCTCACTAAAGGACTACATGCTAGCGTCTTTTGTAGTCATGTGATTCAGATGGGTCTTGTAAGCTCTCTCGATATGTTATGACACTTTCAGTTGACATTATGTTGTTATTTGTGATCACATCAATGTCATGATTCTTCTATTATTTTCTGCCTATTCCATTTATTTGTGTATACATGTTGGCTATGGATTGACATAATGCATACTTAAGTGGTGACCAGCAGATAAACATTAAGTTTGAGTTTATCTATAATTTTAGGTTTGATGTTCAATTATAGTGAGTTGGTGGCATTGTGGTACATAGAAGATAGTGTGTGTTTTGAATGCATTTACCACCATAGCCCCTGTCATTTGATTTACTATATTTGAACTCTTCAGGTTCCATTAATTGGAGTGGTGTGTGGTTTTGGTTTTAATCATGCGCGTATGTACCGTGTTTTTCCCTTCAGGTGCAAGTCCAAGACATCAAATCTTCAAGAGTCCTTTTAAAACTATATCAGTCTATATTATATGTATACTTTCAAAGAAAGATTTGATGTACTTGTGACAAGTTGGACCAAGTGGGAGAATGTTGGGTTTTACCCGATATTGTGGTCCACTGTCCTAGGCTGCACATCTTATGACACACCATGAGGTCCAGTTAAAGGAACATATTATTGGGTTTAACCCATTAACTGTCCATTAGGATTCTGTTATGGGTGGGATCCTGTTCAGGTCCATTGGGACTGGTCCCTCCTCTCTATAAATATATATGTGTGACTCCCCATCAGGTCATACACAGACTACAGACATATAAAGAGAGGAAACCAAAAGGAGATTGCAGCGGGTTACGCATCTCCCTTCTCGGTGTCCGTACACGTTGTTCATCTTTCGGCATTGTCTTCCTTCTCACATGTGAGATGACTTCCGCATCAGGTACACATCCCCAACAGATTCCTCTATGATCTTTGATTAGCACTATAGTATAAACGTTGAGGTTATGTAAACTAATTGGTTGGATGAACTCTCTGTTTGATACGAGAGAGGATCTCAACAAATTAAATCTTCCTAAGTGCTTACCTAATACGATTGCTCTTTTGTGATCCACCTCATACTTATTGCAAAAGGAGTCTTGCAATAAGTGTCTCTTCCTATTTAGCCACAGTATAACGACCAACCTGGTTATAAACTTCTCAAGATCGGAAATTTGTCACAAAGTCTTCGGTGGAGATTAATATCATACTGTCTCCCTGACAATTATTCAATCAGATCCAAAAAAACTTTATCTATAAAGAATTTGGTTAGTCCTAGGAGACCTCTGTACTCTCCCTTCCCTAACGTTAACAAAATACTAATTGGTTGTCCGATTCCGACCCATGGATCTAGTCAGATTGAACTTTTAAGCCCTACTAAAAACTCATGAGTCGAAAAGAGTCTTACAATCCGACCTTAAATCAGGTCAAGCCTGCAGATCTGTCGGGTCAACCCGACCCATTGACAGCCCTATTTTTTAGATATGGACTCTACAGCCACCCCAACAAGATCTAGCTGGTAGGAGGAATAAAAAATTTCAGATATCTGATCCCCTCAACATATATGGAAGCATTTTTTTCTTTATTCTTTTGTGGTTGCACAGCTTAGTGGTAACAGATCACTAAGCAGACCACGATTTTTCCCTGTGCTCCCGAGATCGAACCTAGGAAGCACCCCACCCAACGCAGCACTTGCAATGCGTATGAAAAGGCATGAATAGAGCAGCATATCAGATCCATGGAGATCAGTACTGTGATAAAGTAGAGGGCCATGATCGAAGAATATTTAATGCCATCAACAATATATGTACAGGTTGGCTTCAAAGTTAATAAATTGGGAGACCTCACAACATCAAAGTCTCATGAACCAGATCCATTTGGCCAACGTGAGGTGGGGCTTCGCCCACCTGCGTAGGGATCTGATGCTCTTGGAGAACCAGATCCCTTTCTTCGTCCTGGTAAAATTGTTCGAGCAATCCGAGATCCCTTTCGAAGGCTCGCGTGAGAATCCCCTCACCCTTATGGATCTCGCCCTCGCTTTTCTCGGCGTCAAGATGGTTGAAGCGAGCCGCCCACCAGTAGAAGATGTGCTTCATCTGCTTCACCTGCACCACCACTGTCTGAATCCAGAGCAACTACCGCGTCGCTCCACTGATCAGGCATCCTCACCCTTTTACTAATCTTCTCACTTATTTATAATTAGTCTCTTTGATAAATTTGAGAAGGTTAGAGAATACGATGAACGCGCAAATTTAGCTTAGTTATCCACTTTGATATATGGCATGGATTTTTTATTTATAGAATAAGGTTATGTTAGTTTTGGGAAAAAGAAGATATCTATTTCAACTTATAAGAAAGATTCTCACTATACTACTAGATATCAATTTTCTCTTCTTCTAGATAGAATAACACCTTATTTAATTTATGCAAGTTATATATAAGAAGCCTCTTATTTTGGTAGGAACGTTCCCGATGTTACCGAAGTGGGATAATTTACACCCTAATTAATTAGGGGTGTTCATTACATGGTCCAAGCTGATAAATCAAATCGAATCGGCCGGTTCAGTTCGGTTCGGTTTCATGGGCCTCACTATTCAGTTCAATTTCAGACTGAGAAATTGAAATGAACCGAATATATATATATATAATTAACCAAATAATATAATTATACATAAAAGTGCCGATAGCGTAGTGGAAGGAGGCCTGCGCGAGGCGCGCACAACGCCACTTTTTGCTAGATTTTACTTGCTTTTACCTGATTTCGGGTTGAAACGAACCGAACCGGTTCGATTAATTGGTTCGATTCATTGAAGGGGTTCGGTTCGGTTCCCCCAAAAGTAGGGGTGAACTGGATCGAACCGAACCGTTGTTCACCCCTATAATTAACCTCCAAAAATATTGAGGAAATTTTCCTCATGAAAGGGGTCCTACCACTCCTCTCTCTTCCAATTGAAAATCTTAAAGGTTATAGGTGCGACGGAGTACATCATTATTATTAGCACAAGAAATATTTTATCTATTTTTAATATAAGATTATTCTAATGCACTACCCTCTCCATGCAGGCTGATTTTAAATGTTGTCAGGGTAGATCACAAACACAGGATATACGGCTCAAATGATCATATTTTGAGCTCGGATACCATATATATAGTATAGATTTATATTAGATTGGACCTCCCAATTCAAAGACTGAAGAGGACACTAGCTACTATATATATATAATGAACATAAAGAAAAAATATTTTATCTCTTTCTAATGTAGAACTATTCTAACAGCCTAGATATATATATATATGTACTTAGAAGATCTAGTTCGCTGACATGAAGCCCAACTGCTATTTATCCATGAAGAAACAAAATGTGCCGAGAATGATCCCATGTGCAACGGAGCTGCGGCAGGCCGGAGTCAAGTTCAGGCAAAAGAATGAGGTGGATTCCTACTTGAAGGTGTCCTTTTCAGAGGGGACAATGTTGATCCCTCGCTTGTCTGTGGAAGCTGCGACCAGTACACGGCTTCGCAACTTCATAGCCCTTGAACAATGCTACCCCGAAGTTGGAAGCTACTTCACCAGCTATGGAATCTTGATGGATAACATCATCAACACCGAAAGTGATGTCGCAATACTACGAAAGCACAGAATCATCGAGACTATGTTGGGCAGCGACGAGGAGGTGGCTAAGATGTTCAACACACTGTGCAAAGGCACACACCTCAAATATCAAGATCACTATAATGCTAGGCTCTTCCAAGATGTGACTGAATATTGTGAAGTTGCTCGCCACAGATGGCGAGCAAGTACTTAAGAGCAAGTACTCAAACTGTTTTTACCATCATCAAATAGTTCATCATCAAAGGTGCCCCCTCCACCACCACTTCCCCATCCATCCTCGTTCCCCTCCTCTCCTATAGCCGCCTTCTCCTCTCCCTCCTTCGTCACAGTACGTCTTTTCTCCCTTCTTTACAGTGTTTTTTTTTTAAGATCTTAAGATTCCCTCTCTCTTCCCCGTTCCCTCTCCATCTATAGGGCCTTATTTTGTTAGGGCATGAAATCTTTCACCCCGTTTTACTTCTTGTTGCGTCCCTGCGGCGTTCCATCCTTCACTATTCCTGGCTTCACTGTTGTTATTTTGTTGGTCTTTCACTCTTCTTTCAGGATCAAACTTCCATTTGGTTTGCGGTCTCTCAAGTTTTCGACGTGCTGATGTCAAGATCGTCAAGTTCTATGGCCCCCGAGTATGGGGTTATGGTGTTTCTAATGTAATTTGCGGTTCATCCCCACTCTATTAATGCGTCTTCCGAATTATCAACTTTGATTTGCTGCCAAAAAGAAATGCAACCCATCTTCTCAGGAGCTGATCTGAGAAAGAAAGACCCTTTTGTTTTGGCAGGTTGTTTTTCCATGTTATTTTCTATGGATGTTAGTATTATGTTGGCCATCTCCAATTCCATCCTTATGTTTGTTGTTATCTGAACTCTGCAGTCGCTCTACTTTATAGTTCCCTCTGCAACCCCGGATGTTGAGTGGTTTTTTCTGTCCGCATATATTGATCTATGCATCTCTTTTTGAAGTAATGAATGGAGCTCTAAGCTCCCCCCTTCCCCCAAAAAGGTGCATACAGAAATCCTCAATCCATCCAAACCAGAAGGCCCGATGGAGAAAGATAACGAAGGGGGTGGACGGAAACATGAAGTGGCATCTTTTGTTTCCACTTTCTATCTATAATAAGTTTTAGAGACAAGAAGAAATAAAAAGAAAGAGAGTTTTTCACTTCCCATGCATTTCCAATTTTGAGTTAAAAATAGAAATAGAAATAAAACTGAACAAAAAATTAATTGTAAAAAGATCGAATACTACAAAGGGTCCGTTTGGTTGCTTGTAAATATATTCATAGGGATTATTTTTCAATAATTAACTTTTCCAGAAAAATTAAAAACACAAATATCCATTTGGTACTCCCGTAATATTTATCCTGAAAAAGATTTTTTGATATTTATTTTTCAATAAAATATTTATTTAAAATATTTTTAAAATAAATAAAAATCTACAAAATAAAAATGTCATATGTCGACCACTTGATCACTGACTGTTCAACATCAGCTATCGAGTGTAGGTCGGTAAACGTCGAACGTCAGGCGTCGGGTTTCGACCGTCAGCCATTGGGGGCCAGACGTCGGATGTCGGGAGCCGGGCGCGGGACACCAGGCATCAGACGTCGGCCGCAGGGCATTGGACGCTGGTTTTCAAGAATCGGACACTAAGAGTTAGAGTAGAGATTGTAGTCACACTTATAAAAATCATATTTGAAAGAGAAATTCAGAAAAATAATTTACGGACTCTCGTCAAAGATGCCAAAATCTATGATTTTAGGGAAAAGATTTTCATAGATTAACATTTTAATTGTACCAAACAGATTATTGTATGAAATTTTTTTCAAAAATCTTTTCTAACATGAGATTTTACGTTGAAACAAATGAATCCAATGAAAAAAAAAAATAGAGGGGCTCTAAAGGAGAGGCGCCATGACAGAGAGCATCAGAAAACGAATTATGGTGAGCTGCACACAGATACTCGACAAACTTCCCATACATCCTGCTATCTTTGATAATTGGGAACTTGGCATTGCTTTGTTTTTCTCTCTTTTCCTATCAGCGAGTTCCGATCCTTTTGTTCGAAATTTCTTCGTTCGTACCGAACCGCTCGCAGAATCAAATCCTGTTCCACAAGATCCTATATCAGCTATACATCCTCCTCGCATTTATGCCGGAGACGTAGCCAGTGCTATGGGACTGCTTCCGCATTTGATCCCCTCTTCATCATTATTGCAATGGAAGACTTGACAAAACAAGAAGCATCATGGAAAAGTCCTCAGTCGCCCAGATGGAACCAAAAGAGCATAAGAAAACAAAATTAAGGGTGGGTCAGCACACACATAAATGTTGTGTCTGCCTCATGCACACTGGCAAACTCATCCCTATTTTATGTTCCACGGCTAGTCAGAGTATGCTAGCTCTAAACACAGTAACACAGTTTGTAGCCGTATTCATAAACAGTTTTTTGTAAACAGCTTCGGCTATCTATTTGTCTACATAAACTTTGTCGACTAATGTTTTGTAGAAGGGTGTTTAGATGGCTTCTTAACTATGTACAAAATTTTTTGTAGACGGCTGTACATTCTCTTCATCCTGTGGTGACTAGTTTCATGTAAAAGATATGGACCCTAGAGGAGCCGCCTCAACAAGTCTGGCTGGTACGTAGGAGGAGCAAAAATTTCAGATATCACATCTCCTCAACATATATGGAAGCATTTTTTTTTTAATTTGCTTAGTGGTTACAGACCACTATAGGCAGACCACGATTTTTCCCGGTGCTCCCGAGATCAGTAACCACTAAGCAAATAAAAAAAAAAGTGTATGAAAAGGCCTGAATAGAGCAGCAGATCAGATTCATGGAGATCAGTACTGTGGTAAAGTAGAGGACCATGCTCTCGAAGAACATTTAATGTCATCAACAATATATATACAGGTTGGCTCCAAAGTTAATAAATTGGGAGACCCCACAAGTACATAAAAGTCTCAACTGCCGATTTAAATGTGGGTTTACTGAAACATGTTCATGGATATGTTGAAGCTACCCCATGGACCCGCGAGGCCACTCATCTAACCCGTTGGCATGCAGCTTCTTGATTAATGATGATCTACCTCCACGTACTATATTTTTATGGTCATGTCGTATGTGAATTGAATGTGCATTCTGATCCACGTCTGCACCCTGATCATGCATGCTGCCGCAGATAAAATTTTCCAAGAAAATAAAGAAAAAATCATGAGCTCGTTTTAACATATCCAAGCAAATGAATCAACTGTCAAAATTAAGACTGCATGATTACCATCTAGTCTGTCTGGATGTCGACCATAAAAAAAATTACATATTTTATGAGATAGATAATATATATATATTAGCAGAATGTGTAAGAAAAATAAAAAACAAGTGTTTATCTAGAGTTAATCATCTTAGGGCAAAGTTAATCCTGGGTAACAAGAGATGAACTTGATTAATGTGAATTAAATAATACACTCTACTCAAAATCAGATATTACTTAACCTGAGTAAAAAATCCGAGTTATTCACCCTTAATTATTCACGTACACATGTGGGTAAGGTCGCTTGCTCCCGGGGTACCATCGTTCTGCTTAATTGGCTGTGTGTGTATATGTGTGTGTGTGTGTGTGTGTGTGAGAGAGAGAGAGAGAGAGAGATCTCTTCGGAGCTTGCAAGGATCACAGGTGCCCCTCCGTGCATGCACACTGAGGCCAGGGCTTCCATCAGCTGCCAACACGAGGTGCTGAAGCTGTTTCTTCTTTGTTCTTCCGCGTTGTGTGTATATATGATGATGATGCACTTCTTGATTTCTTCTGAATTCCGCCTGCAGTTATTCCACCTTTCTCAACTCTTGTTATATTAGTGACTGGGTGACATGCAGTTTATCATGTTCTTCGTTAATATGTGCTTCTTTCTGAAGGAAAAATCGAAATCTTAGAAGACTTGAGAAGATTGGGGAATTGGTCGTTGGAACGATGACTTTTAGATATTTTTGATCCATACATCCTCTTGAGTTCTTGAAGGTAACATGTCTTCGAGGGGAAGCAAAACTAGCTAATTATGGATATGCCCTTTGATTTGATCCAGCACTTGACCAATAGATCCACCATAAATGATGCTAACACTTTGACCTTTGCTGTTAATCCCCCTTTTTTCTGATTATTGGATGGTGTATGATATAACAGAATTTTTCAATAGGAAAAGTATCCCCCCAAAAATGGGCAGGTGCTTCATGGAGAACGCAGGTTCTAGGAAAGAGAGCAAACATCCAGGTTATTGCAGAACTGACAAAAACCATATCAGGTGCTAAAGCATCCAAGCATCCTTCTTTTAGCGACCCTGCCCTTTGCAATTGGAGTTCTATTAACTACACCGTTTGAGGATCAAGACCGATCTCACACATCAACAAGTAGCAGTAAGTGATGTTAATCTTTCATCATCATCTTTCTCAAATTTGCACGCAACTAATTTCAGTGGTTTAAAGAAAAGTTATCCCCTTGTTAAAAAAAAAAAGTCATTCCCGTTCGTCGTGATTTTTATACGTGGAATGTTGTATACTAATTATTGGTGGCATATCCACCCTCGCAGCTGCAGCGTGCACATTTGCCTTCTGTCAATGGCTATTGCCTCAGCTATTATTGTAGCCGGGGAAGCGATCATCTCCGCCTCGGTAGATGGTGTGCAGAACTATGTGTTCTCCGTGGCCAAGGAAGAGTTCCATAGTGTGTGGTACTTGAAGGATGAGATCAAGAGGACTTCTGAGTTGGTGGAGACAATCCGAGACGGGGTGGAAGATGCAGAAAAGAAGCAGCTTCAGAACGAAGATGTGCGCAAGTGGATTAGAGATCTCAAGAATTCTGGTTATGACATGGAGGATGTGCTATGTGACTACAGGGTCGTGATGGCTTCAGTTGAGGATGGACAAGGAGTTGTAACACGGTGGATGAGTCTAGCCAAGGACGCCCTCTGCCTGGTGTGTGGCATCCCCTTGTCCTGTCTCGACATTATTCCATTCCCCCTCACCCCCCGCGTAGAGATAGCACATAGGCTTCGATCCATAAACAGGAATCTGGTCGAGATAAACCAGCGGAAGGCAAAACTGAGCCTTGATGGAGGTATGGTTGGTGAAGGCAACGAATCAGATTCCACAAGAAGTTTGGGGCCTTCTTTGTGGCAGTACCAAGAGCGGCCAATGATAGGGAGAAGTGAAACCAAGAACAAGATAAAAGCGGAGTTGCTGAGGTATGCTGCAGCTAGCACCAAAGAATCATGTTCAAAGTTATTTGTCATAGGCATAGTGGGAGCTGGTGGGATGGGAAAGACGACCCTTGCACACAATATCTTCTCTGATGAGGATGTAGCGAAGGCCTTTTCCTCTAGAAAGTGGTTGTATGTGGGAGAAAAATTTGACCTCAAGAGGCTTATGAATGAACTCCTTGGTGAGAATAGCCAGCTCGTGCGTGAAGATGATCTGCATTCAGAAATGCGAGTGAAGTTCAAAGATCAAAGTCTCTTGATTGTCCTGGATGATGCTTGGCACACCAACAGTAAAGATTGGGACTTGTTACAGAGCTCACTGTCCAAAGGAGCCAAACCACATGCCTTGATCGTGACAACTCGGAATAAGGCAGTTGCAAGGGCAATACCTCATGCGTGTGGATATTTAGAGCAGGAGTTGACGGCATTGCCAGACACAGAGTGCATGGATGTTTTCAAAACATGGGTGTTCATGGGGCAGCAAGCAGAGCGCTACCCGGATTTGGAATGGTTGTCCGAGAAGGTGGTTGGGAAGTTGAAAGGCAATCCTCTGGCGGCGACCATGATGGGAAGATTCCTGCACAAACATCTCGGCAACCGGCAGAAGTGGGTGAGCATCGCAAGTGATGTAAAATATTGGCCAGACACAGATGAAGGAAATGTGGTTGACCGAGTCGTTGGGTTAAGCTACCTTCACCTGCCCCCACATTTGAAACCCTGCTTTGCTTATTGTGCTATGTTTCCCAAGGGTTTCAAATTTGATAAGGAAAGCTTGATTCGGATGTGGATAGCTCAAGGTTATGTTCGGCCTTTTGGGAGAGAGTTGATGGAACATACTGGGAGTGACTACTTCGATGATCTGTGCCAGAGATCATTCTTCCAGTTACCAAATGTTGAAGACTTTCCTGATGACTACATAATGCATGACTTAATTCATGACTTCGCCAAAAAGGTCTTTACAGAAGGATGTCAGATGGATGCGGGTGACACAGAGGAGATCCGTCACACAGAGGATGGTACATCGTCTGAGGAGATACGCCATTTGTCATTCCACTGTAATGGAACAGGGACACCAGAACTCAAGAGATTGCTCAGTTTCAAGAAACTACGTACTCTGATGCTTGAACCGGATGTTACCAATATTATTGGTCCCCTCTTGGATGTGCCAGCCCAGTTCAAATATCTCCGCCTATTGGTATTAGATGACTACAAACTAACAGAGTTCCCAGATTCAATCCGGCACTTGAAGAGTCTTCGATACCTGGACATATCAAGTACCAAAATAAGACCATTGCCTGAATTAGTGTGTGATTTGGTTAATCTTCAATTTTTGAAATTTCCATCTAATTGTGCACTGCCGGAGGGAATGAATAAGCTCATTAACTTGCGATTTATAGAAGCAGATTATGGACGAGTCCCACAATTTGAGGGGATCGGCAAGTTAACTTCTCTCCAAGGACACCGCATCATATTCCAAGTACAGAACAAAAGAGGATGGAAGATATCAGAGTTGAAGGGTTTGAATCATCTACACGGAGAACTATTTGTACGTGGTCTTGAACGTGTCAAAAGTAAGGAAGATGCGGATCAAGCTTGTTTAAAGAGCAAGAAGTACCTTGAAAAGCTAGAATTGCGTTGGGGAGCAAGCGTACAACAAGAACCTGCCGTTGACAGCCAGGTATCCTTAGTTTCACTTAATTTGCTTTTATTTTATTTTTTCAATGAAGTGGAAGATAAATAAACTGTTAATAACACTAGGTCTTGCAGGGGCAGATACATTCGTATATATATGATTGATTAAGTATGTTGTTTTGGGAAAGGATTAATTGAATTCTGATTAGGAGAAAATACAAGAAAGTACACAGTATGCTGTACCCTAGACACACTATAACCAAAAACATGTAACATAAATATCCTTAACTCTAATATAGTAAAAATAGGACGATAGAGTTATTGTGGTATGCTTTGCTTATTTTGCTTCTATTTTTTTTTTTAATAAAAGCATGTTGTTATGTCTTACTTGTTTTGATCCCTTGCACAAATGGTTCATTTTTTATTTTGTGTGCATTCTTATCCCACAAAACTGATCAGTTAGAAGATAGTCCACAAAAACGACATTGCATATATATGCTAATAAAATGATATCGGAGTCTCACAGCAAGTGCAGGAATATGTGAGAAACGATGTGGAAAGCCAAGTACTAGAAGGCCTGTTCCCACCCCCAAATCTCAAAGTGCTAAAAATTCACAACAATCGCGGAGCAAGGTTTCCAAGTTGGATGGAGGAGCATCCGATATCCTCTAGTCTGGTGACACTCGAATTTGATGGCTGTTGTAAATGGGAATGCCTTCCCACACTCGGCCGATTTCCATCCCTCAAAGAATTGACAATTAAAAAGGCACACAGTGTGAAGAAGATCGGCTCTGAATTCTATGGTGAGATCGACAACATGCATGGCAGAGGGATCAACAACAACAAGGGGTATTCCTACTTCCCATGTTTGGAGGAGTTGCATCTTGAAGAAATGAGTTTATGGGAGGAGTGGGAGATGCCGGCAGCTGGGGAGATCCATAGTAGTGGTGGTGGTGGACGACATGGACTGTTCCCTTCCCTTAAGAAGCTCTATATTTACTCGTGTCCCAAACTGGCTTCCTTCTCTGCAATGCTACGCCGCCTTACTGCACTCGAACGCCTGGGAATCGGAGGATGCGATGAGCTGATATTGGACGGGGGAGTAGCAGAAGATGATCAGGAGACAATCTCAAGTGTACAACAACCGGTTGTTGTCGACAGCCAGGTACGTACGTACATCTTGTTTTTAGGGGTCATTTGGTTGCATGTAAAATATTTTTATTAAAAAATAATTTTTCATAGAACAATTTTTATATGGAAATGAAAATCGTAATTGTCTATTTGGTTCTTAGGTAAATATTTTCACTGATTATTTATGTAAATAAAAGATTAAAAAAATTGTGAAAAGTCAACAATATTAAATGTAAATTTTTATTAGAGAGTTGTATTAGAGCACATGGGATATTATGGTTCATTCCAATTAGAGGGGACCACATACCCCTAGTGCATTATTCATAAAAAAATTTTATTTTATTTTATTTTTTATTTTTGATAATTTTTTAAAAAAATCAAAAAATAAAAAATTAGTGAAAAATAAATAACTTTGACAAAGACAATTTAAATTAGGAGAAATAAAATAAAAACATAACTTGAATGAATAGTGTTCTACGGATATTTTAATAAAAAGTTAAAAATTAAAACAACAAATAAAAAATAATTAGATTTGACAAAAACGACTTAAATGAAGGGGAAAAAAATAATAAAAAAACAACTTAAATGAATAGTGTCAAAACAAATTGTAACTGTAGCTAACACAACAATACGGCACATGCTGAAAACTGGAAAATGGCCTTCCGGCTTTTACCACGGATGCCAAAATCTGAAATTTTCAGGATAAAATTTTCTCCATTTTAATTATCAAAGATACCAAATGACCCATTTCCTAGTGGGGTTTTCCGGACCCTTAATTTGCTTCTATTTCGTTTGAGACGGGGAAAATAAAAAAGATCCATATATAAAAGAGTAATGTTCCTTGTACATGACTGATTCAGCTATTGTGAAAAAGAAATGAGACAAGATGTAGTTATGAACTTCACTTCTCAACCCTCCAGTGCCTTCCTCCGAGCATTCACAACCTCCGCTCGCTCCAATTCCTCGCCATAGTGGACTGCCCTGCCATCGAATGCTTGTCAGATGGGGGCCTCCGCTTGCCCTCGTTGAGGTATCTGGAGATCAGGGGGTGTCCGTTGCTGGAAGGGCGCTACCGAGAGGGAGGTCGCGACGCCCTAAACATCCCCACCACAACTCAAGTCCGCATCTGACCACCTCTTCCAGAGGGGTTAGTCAGTTGTTCTACAACAGATGATGACCATGCCAGCCACTCTTTCGATACCCTACATAAAGGGGAGCTTCAGCATTGCAAGTCTCTCTCTGGTGGTGCATGCATGATTCGCTAATATGAATGCTGTTTCTTCTACATCTTTTTAATTAATTGGTTACAAGTAATTGGAAGGAAGGACGAGGGAAAAATAAAGGGATAATAGGGAGCCGTCTTTAATTTCGTGAGGTTGATCCTTAAAAATTTCTTTGTTGCAGTTTGTAAGCCTACCATTGCATATGTATGTACTATGTGTGTGCATTTTTATATATTTCTGTGCAAACTCCCGAACCCGATCCATCAGCTGCCCCATGCATAAATCTTTGTCATGGAGTAATTGGAGAATATTTGCCACATTACCTTTTACTGTACATCCAAATGTGGAGCAAAATATTTCTCGTTTTTTCTTATTTTTTTACAAAATATCATCCGACATTATTCAGATTCAAACGTGATATTTAAAAATAAAAATTAATAAGTGCTCCTTGGCATAAGACTAACATTATTTTTCAATCCTTATCAAAATTTTCAACACTGCATGATCCTTATTTTTTGTGGGACTTATTTTTACATCACTCCTTACATAACTATGTAAGTATGTAATTATGTAAGTTATTTAAATATGTAACTATATAAGTTATGTAAGTATTTAAATATGTAACTTGTACTTCACTAACTATATACTTACATACATAATTATATAACTTATATAGTTACATACTTACATAATTATGAAGTATTTACATAATTATGTAACTCACATAATTAATGAAGTACAAGTTACATATTTAAATACTTACATAACTTGCATACTTATATAGTTATGTAGCGAGGGACTTAAAAATAAGTCCCGCAAAAAATAAGGATCATGCGGTGCTGAGAAATCTGACAGGGATTGAAAAATAATATTAGTCCTCTGCCAGGGAGTAATTATTAATTCTCTGTATTTAAAATCAACATGGAGCGATGAGTTATTTTTATGGTCCCTCTTTTTTGTAGGATTTATTTTTAGAACCCTCCTTACATAGTTATATACTTACACAGTTACATACTTACATAGTTATGTAAGGAGCGACCTAAAAATAAATCTTACAAAAAGAGGGACTATACGGTGCTGAAAAATCTAACAGAGATTGAAAAATAATGTCAGTCCTCTACAGTGAGCAATTATTAATTCTCCCTATTTAAAATCAACATAGAGCGATGAGTTTTGTGATTACAACTCATTACAAAAATCAAGCAACATGTATAGTTTAGAATATTATGTAGTTAAATGAGTCTATTCCTAAGCCCTGCATGTTCAAACATTCGCCCAAGATAAGGTAGGTTAAATGATTTGTTTTGTTGCCGCTAGCTCTGTTAAGGATCCGTTGGGTTGGCATGTAATTATGATATATTGTGACTTCTTGGCTTTCCATACTAATCCTTTTGAAGTTGAAAACATTAATACTGAGATTGATATTAGAATAATATGAAGAAAGACGGTCAAAGGGGAAGAGAATTAAGGGTACAAAATAAGGAAGGAAAAAGAAAGTTTAACAAAGCAGTACAAATCATTTATTGAGTATTTTATGATGATACATTTTAACGAAATGCCATACTTTGTAGAGCATAACCGAAGGCCTAATAGTAGTATCAATATTTAATTTTTATTATTGATAGAGCTATTAAATAAGGATAATTACAAACACACCCCTTAGATAATATGTATTCTATGCTAAGGATATCATTGTATTTTTCATATTTTCACACATACCTCTGTATGTAGGAAAATTGTTTCAGCTATAGCCATCAGCGGCTGACACCACCAAATCAACAGAATATTCTGCCATGAGGGGATATTATAAAAGATTCCAGGGATATACATGTTATTATAGTAATAATAATATGATAAGATTAAACAAGGGTAGACTACTATTTTTTAAGCCTTCATGTATGAAATATTACACATTATGAGGGTATTTACCAAAAAAATTGAAGAGTATAGGTGTATAACGTAGAATATACTAATTGAAAGGTCAAATGGAATTATCCATGTCTCATAACATACCCACCAAAAGCATCAAGAAAACTAATCAATTAGGAGATAGATCCCTCTCCAGTTTCACACGCAAAAGAAACAACTGTAATTACAAATGACATTACAAGATCGTTTATACATCATATAGCAATCAACAAGTAAGTTTTTAAACCAGACTTCAAAAGAGGCACTGAACATGTACCTCAATGATTTCACTCAAGCACAGCTGAAATTGCTATCATTGATTGCTCCTAATCCACTCAAAAATATGATGTGAAAGAATAATCAAGAATTTATCTATCGCCCGGTCTCTCTTTCCTGGACTCAAATGTCATCAGTGAAGAATATCCTTGATGTCAGAGAGAAGCTCCGTCTTCGACGACTTCTTATAGAGGGTGAAAAAAAAACCAAATCAAATGTCTTCTCCTCAAGCCAAAGAACAGACCTTATCTGAAGGAACGTAGAAAACTGTGTTAGCATAGGAAACAATCAAACGATTCTTTGATATGGAAACAACCCATACACTTAATGGGCAAGCAAATGAGAGCGGCACCCTGTTACAAGATCGGTGTTTGAAAGAAGCTCACCTTGTCTAGAGCTGCTGCAGCAAAGACGATTGTCATCTACATAGGTTGCTTCAAGGCCCATCATCCATGAACCCACTGACGTATCCTCATGTGCATATGTCTTTAGTGATGGGCTGCATGTTATAAGTTGCGACATTTGATCAACCACCACACAAGTTTACATATTAGGAACATTCGATCTCATTCTCATATTGCAGGAGAAGAATGAGGTGGCTAAGATTCCAATTTGAATGATGGTAATGCATAAATATTATGATTACTTTAATGTGATCTGCAAGTTCTTGGTTGGATACCATATGTTCAATGTATAGGCATAATGGATACACTTGAAACTCTCAATGCAAACTCACACCACACTGAATTTGAGGATCATAGATTTAGTCTGTGTTATTTTTTCTGGAAGGTGATCAAAACGCCATGATTCAGGGATAAAACAAAGGTTACAGAAAACAAGGAATTCGTCAATACAAGAAGACAAATTATGATAATACATATAAAGAATTTATTCCAGCACTCTGGAGTTCCAGTGATGGAGATGCTACTGTTCAAAGCAAAGGTTGTTGGATGCTTTAATTCGTCCTTCTAAAATCAATTACTTCCCTCCACTCTCCAGATTGTCCATACACAATCGGCATATATCTACTACATTTGCTCTCCATTTTCGCCCATGTTGTAGTTCATATCTGTCACTCAATGACTAATGTGATGCTCCAACCCTATTTAATCTAACAGCCTTAAAAAAATTGAATCAGTAGGGTTTCAATAATGCGACAATTATGAAATGTATCTCCAAATTTCCTGAAAATACCCACAGAAAATACAAGTTCACCTGATATCTGATTTAAACCTCACAACTCTGCCTGCTGTTGAAAATCTCTTCCATGCAATTTTCCACAAGAAAACTTTGGCTTCGACAGTGATTAGCATATTCCACATCAGTTTGCCATGACGTTGCATTACCTCCTCCTACAAGGATTGTAATGGCTAGATTGACAGAGAAAACAAAAGCCCTGATTTTTTTTTCCCTACTTTATCTCCTACCATCCCTTTTCACATGGATTACACTCCTATTGTATAAAAGCACCTTGTTAAAGCCCAAACTCTAACCCAAAACCTATGCATTGAGTTTAGGGAATCTTCTAAATGTACAGATTGGAACTCCCATCGATTTCCAATATGGGACTAAAACACAACATACATCATTTAAGTTTCTCCAGAACTGAACCCTCCGACTAGGTCTTTCCAATTCTGACCACATTGTCTATTCTAACTCCAGTTTTGCATGCAATCCCAAAAAGATTTTGGAAAACCTCCAGCAGCATCCTACTGTTCAGCCATGGATATTCCCAGAAACTTGCCCTCCATTGCCCACTGAATTTCCTCTGAGCAATCATAGAAATCCTTGTTAGACGAAATATTCTTCCAAACATTCAAATAAATGATTTTGCTCCACTTTGATGAACCAACTCCATCAGCCACCTGATACTTTCAGCTAACAAATTCATTCCAGACTACCTTATCGCCCATATTTTATCCTCCAAGTCATTACACCAGTTGGGTTTGAAACTAGGTCCACCTCCCTCAGGTCCACAAACACATTTCCATGCAATGGGATCACGATTGCTAGAACCGGCTGATGCAGATCAAAATTGGCTGATTAGTGTCAGAATCACAAGGTGGTAGGGCTGCAAATGGAACCCGAAATTCTGATATTCCGATCAGATTCCGATAAAAATAATCCGTTTCGGAATTGAAAAATGGTACCAATAACTTATCGGAATCAGATATTCCGATAAACTATCGGAATCGGAATTGAAAAATAATCGGAATCGGTATCGATTATTCCGATAAATTATCTACAAACTTAAAAGACAAAACCATAGTAAATACCTTAGCTTATCGGAATTTTGGTTCCGATAACATAATCGGAGTCGGAATTTAACCATTCCAATTTTATCGGAATCGAAACTATATTTTGGTCATCGAAATCAGAAACTGCTATGTCCGGTTACGAACCTGACCCAGTTGCAGCCCTACAAGGTGGCAACCCGACTCCAGCGGTGTAGCAGCCAGGAATTATCGGAGTCGGAATTTAACCATTCCAATTTTATCGGAATCGAAACTATATTTTGGTCATCGAAATCAGAAACTGCTATGTCCGGTTACGAACCTGACCCAGTTGCAGCCCTACAAGGTGGCAACCCGACTCCAGCGCTGTAGCAGCCAGGAATGGGAAAATTTTGTTGGAAACCAGCCACAACCGGAATCAGTTCAGATCAGAAAGAATCTGTGAATTCCTGGCCAATCCAGCAAATCAAAATCTGCAATTCAAAATGTTTCACCCAGATTGGGCCTGATATGGAGGAACCTTCAATTCACTACAGCCAAAAAAAGAAGATTCCACTTCTTTGTTTCCCCAGAGAGCCAGTCCCTCCAGTCACCCTGACCGCCAAACACCGTCACCCCCTCCACCATTCACTACAGCCACTTCTGTGACTTGAGTTTGCAACTTTCATCAGGAGAAACTTGAAAGGAGGAAAAAGAGATCTTCAAGACTTGACCTCTTGAGATCTTGGAGAGTTTTCATAAGAACTCTTGAGATCTTCTTTCAAAGGATGATTCACCATTTTCTTGAGAAATCCACCATTTTTGAACATATGTTTTCTTTTCCTGAAATTAAAACAATGCTTCAAATTTATGTAAGACCATGTAAAATTTGCAACACTCATTCACTGCATGTCCAATTAGAGTCTAAAACGTAGGAATGCACGATTAAAGACAATATGCCTTCTAATTTCAGGATTGAATAAAATCCCCAATTCTTTCCCTAACTAGGGTTTAAAAATAGAAGCGTTTGTTCAATTAGTGCAATTGAAGGTCAATAATGTCTGTTAATCACTTAACATGGTTGTTAAGGTGACCAAGGCGACTAAGGCAGTGGCCCACCACAGTACTGCTCAGACACCAAGATGCCTAGGTGGGGCCTAGTTTATGTAACAAAGTACCCAGAATCCTATATTTTAGACTATGTATATTCTCTATTTATGAGTACAAAAGTGCAACCCACAAATATTTAGCACATATGTGTATAAGGTCATATAATAGAAGAAATAACCAATATTAATAAAATATTATTAATAATAAGGTAATCAATCGGAATCTGAACATTTAACAGTCAAATGTCAACAAGACAATTTTTTGGGTTTTTACATAAAGGCCCTTATAAATATTGGTTATATCAAATGTAACCCCTCATTTGAGGATATTATCAAAAATATCCTCTAAAATACCTTTATAGGTGGCAGTTATATTCCTGTGGTTCCCTACCGTCAAACAAGAGTGACAACAGGGATATAACAGAAACCTATAAAGGTATTTAGAGGATATTTTTGATAATATGCTCAAATGAGGGGTATACCTCTGTGTGGGTGTTGTTTTCTTCATTGGGGGAAGGTTAGTAATTCACCCGCCTACCCCGAGATTAACTCGAGTCAAACTTACGGAAGTGACGGCAGGGGTATAACTGCAACCTATAAAGATATTTAGAAGATATTTTTTATAATATGCTCAAATGAGGGATATATTTGGCATAACCAATATTTACAAGGGTATTTATGCAAAAAAACAAAGAGTTTTATTTAACCTGAAATATTGCTAGGCAAATAACAAATTAAAAGAGAGATAAATAATGACTAACTATATGTATAGTTAAGGAATCCAGCAAAACAAAAAAACACGACAGGGTTGTTGTTGTTGATGAATGAATGAATGAATGAATGAATGAAGAAAAGCCCCAACTTTTGCCCTAATAAGATTTAACAAGTACGACTTTTGTTCAATTAGTGCAATTGAAGGTCAATTAAGTGTGTCAATCACTCAATTGACCCAATTGTGTAATCACATGGGAAGCACATCTTTCAATTTCGGGAAATTAAAGAAATTTTCCAATTTTGCCCTAATTTGGGTTTGAAACTTGTGGCTTTTGTTCAACAGAAAGTTCTCTGCTTATAACCTAAGATATAAGCTAGGAAAAAGCTATAAGACATGCAATTTTTTAATAGAACTTTTGTACATCTACATAAATTCTTCACCAGGCATAATATATGCATCTGAATTGTTCAATCAGAAAAATAAAAAAACAGTTTCCTAAGTTCCATTTTCTCCAGTGACATCCAGTTAGATATCTGAAGGAATAAAGGCAATGCACTCCGCAGCTGTAAACACTAAACAGCCAATCATCTGTGGATTATTCACAATGAAAACAGCTTAAGAAACTAGTAAGTTATAAAGAGAAACAGAACAAACGTTTTTCCATCAAGTAGTCATTCAAGTGAATAAAGACAGAGAAGACAGATTTGAAGACAGAGAAACAGATTGGCATAATTCTCATCTTACCTTCATTTATGACGAGAAACCATGATCCACTTTGACTAGGAATTTAGGAAACATAACTGAAGGAAAGTCAAGGAATTCACCTGTTAACATTAATATACCATGCCAAATTTTTGGAGAGTATAAACAGTGAGCCAGCAGCATGTCGGAAGTACCTGAAGATAAAATAGAAACAAACATGTAAGAATTAATAGACACCAAATGGGAGACTAACCACCCAATAGATAATACACTAATTATTCAAATGTACCATAGTCATGGTGTTGAAAGTTGAATCATAACTTTCATCAATTAAACAAAGCCAACTTTATGGATTTCGTACACATCCAGAGTATTCAAGAAGAAACAAAAGAATGAGAATTTCCTGCATGACAGGAATATTGAAAATCTACCATAGTCGCCTCACTCCAGCCAATTTTGCTTTGGCAACCACCAGGATCACCTGGACTGCCAAGGTGAGCAACTCAGCCCGTCTCAGCGCCCAGGCCTGCTTTACGCGAAGGCTTAAAAATGGACCAGAAGCCCATTAACTTGATTATATTTTAGGTTGAGCCCACCTAATATCCATTTGCCCTTCATCAACTTTCCCCTTTCACCCGCCGCCATCACAAACCTAACAGATAAGGCGACCTAAACAGTCAAAGATGATGAATACAGTGATGATGTCTACCAGGGACGAAAACCTCATCTCCAGTGCCGACAGTGTCCTACACCACCACTTCCAGTGATGGCAATAATAAGGTGATCTCACACATGCACAGGTGGAGGGCTTGACCATGATGACCACTCTCTCAAACACATGGGGGTTCTAAAAATTACCACATCCGACACTACATTAGCACATTTTAATAAATGGAATTAGGAAAATTTTTGATTCTATGTATGTGCTTTTGTCATATTTAATTATATATCTGCATATATACATATTGTATGTATGGATGGAAAAGAAATTGCCTCACATGCCTAGCCATTTGAGGCTAAGCCAACCTCTCAGTTGCCACAACCACCTCTCACCTAGTCACCTCTCACTATATTAGAAGTCAGGATGGCCAGAATTACTCTGGGTGCCCTGGTGGCTGAGGTGGTGCAAGGGGCCATGTGAAAGTAGTGGATCTTGGCCTGCTAGATAAGATGGGAAGGGGAACAGCTGCTTAAGAATGGCAAATGACAGAGGGGAGTAGGGTTGCCAAACATGATGGTAATGCACACACCAACATGCCCAGGTGTTCAAGCTCCCCTAAAGTGACATGGTTCACCTTGTTACCTTGACAACTATGATCTTATTCAAATTTGTACAACAATTGTGAGCCATTCCGTTCACAGGACATTAATCAAGGGAGTCCAATCATTTAATCGATGTAATTAATACCGGCTGATATAGGTGGGGAGTGGGGACACATCTACTCCATGGATAAACATGCTTGGTCCAAACCATAATTGCTGCCGGACCCAAATGTTGGAGGGAGCATAGCTGAGTGCACTTGGTGAAAGAAGGTCGCTGAAGTCAAAGAATGTCAGTAGAGCTGACAGAATTTATTGAAGCCAGATGCCACCAAGGTTACTTTTTGGTTTATTAGAGTTTGGACTTGATAGATGGAAGGTGGATGGGCAAAATGGAGATCAGGTATTTAATTAGATGCAGAAATCATGAGCCAAAGTGATTGGTGCAGGCCCAGGCGGAGTGGGGCACACAAGGCAGCATAAGCAGCCATTCTTGTAGACACCAACAGCTGTAACAGTCCACCTCTGATAACAGAGAAAGTTGAAAAAAAGCAAAAATATTCAAGCAGCCTGAATTGGCCTGCAACAGCTGTGAAACAGGACAAAAACATCCAAACCCTGTAGGACCAGCATAGATAGGCAGAGAGACACATACAGACATACATAAACATAATAACATATACATGTATATAACATCAGAACTGGTGAAGTTCATCCCTGAACAAACAAAATCAGAATCAAAAGTGGAACATCCAGTTGCACTTTTTAAACTGGTTGTTAAAGCCACAATTCACATTCCTGTGTGTAATAGAGATTCCTTATTGGAAGCAGGAAATTTCTTAGGGAAACCAGTTGGATGGCAAGTTTGCTCCCATTTGTTTTGGGAAAAACAGGAGAATTATTCATTAATCAGCAGAGAAGGAAGTACTTATACCTGGGAACACAATAACTTGTACCCTCTGGTACACAGTAAGCCTAATTTCCCCCCTATCTAATGAGTTATTAAGTCTAACAGTCCATCTTTCTTTGTGCAGAAGATTTATATATGAAAATAAAAATCCCTTGTTTCTGCAAAACAAGGAGCTTGAGGATGGATAGTGGATTTTAAAAATATTTAAAAGAATGCTGAACTAAAAGTGACGTAAGATGTACTTACATCTTCTCATCGCCAAACTTCCACCAATCAGGTTCGTACCACTGCTTTCCCCTGGAATAATTGGTCAAAAGAAGTAATGTATCATCAGAATTGAGAAATTAATTTAAATTAGTAGACCTCCATTTTTAAGTGGAGAAAGAAAGAGTTATTAACGTAGTTGATAAAATCATCAACAATTAAAACCACAGTGATGATTGAACATAGTAACATCCTTCGAAAAAACATCCTTATTCTAAACAATGTGTCACTCAAAAGGGAATTAATATGCCCTGTCTAGAAAAGAAAAAGGCTTTGGATTGTTGCATATACATCTTTCTTAAAATGAAAATTGCACAAAAATCCATACCCGATTGCATTTGCAGGTATGCCCTTCATATATGAATTAATTATCACATATACCCTTTTGGTAAACTTACGTGTCGGAATATTCCATCTTCTGTTTTTTTCCCCTTTAATATGTTCTAACTGCTTGCTAAAAGAAAGTGATGAAAAGATCATACTCATGTAAGAAGGGCACATAGGAAAATGCAAATCCAGGATAGAGATTTATGCAACTTTCAACTTAAGAGGACTACATATGTGAAAAAGAAAACTAAAAAACTTATATGAGAAAAAAAACTTGGTGATAGGGTTTGTTAACTGGGCCAGGCCAGTTTGGAGGCCCAGTTTACTAGGCTCAGACAAAGTTGGCTGGACTCAGGCTTCCACTCTCCTTGCCCGTGACACAGAACAAAAGACCAATCCAAACTCAAACTCCCGAACCCAGTTCGCCATCCACAACTTTCCCTCCAAATGAGGCATGGACCACTTCCCCTGCTTCCCTAGCACAGTCCTCCAACCCTTTGTGACTGGAACCCAGCCCCAATGCAGCACCTTGCCCCATAGGATCCTGAATCCCACCACCGGACAACCCCTAACCCCAGTCACCCCCCCCCCAACATGCTTCCACTCTCCTTGCCCCTGACACAGAACAAAAGATCAATCCAAACTCAAACTCCCAAACCCAGTTCGCCATCCACAACTTCCCCTCCAAATGAGGCATGAACCACTTCCCCTGCTTCCGTAGCACAGTCCTCCAACCCTTTGTGACTGGAACCCAGCCCCAATCCAGCACCTGCTCCTTCAACAGAATCCCCACCCCCTCTCACAACCCACCCATACCTCACTACCAACTCCCTTATGTTGTAGGCCCCACTCCCTGCCACCGCCATTAGAATGATGAAAACCCACATCTGCTGGTCTCTCCCTTTGCAGGATGCATAAGCCAGTGTCTCTAGTCTCTAGAACTCATGTCCACCTGGCACAGCCCCTTCCAACTCCCGCAACACAAAGAAGCCTCTGAGAGCATTATGCAACCCTTGTGACCGGATCTCCTCCCTGCATGGAATGCAGAATCGGCTGATCCGGATAGGGACCGGCCAATTCGGATCGGCCTATTAGTTCAATACTATTCCAAGGGGGAAGCCCACTGGATCGGAAAAATTCCAGCTAAATTGGCCGGAATCGGACTGAATTGGTCCAGATCGGTCCAGATCAGCCGATCCAGCCGATTCTGCCACACAAATTTTATATATGCAGTGTCATATATATACATATATACACACACACACCCACACACACACACACACACATATATATATATATGACAATGAATGTAAATGGCTGTACATACATTAATGTACATGTTTATAAATTATACATGTACATATTATTATTATTATATTTACATTAATATAGGATTGTATGTACATCAGTCATCAAAACACATACATATAGATAAAGTGTTCATTAATATGATATGTATACTATAAAGATATAATATTAACTATCGCTGCACATTTAAGAGATATATATGTGATAGGCTGATAGCATATATATTGTATACATATACGAATGTGTTAATTTATTTATATGAATGTTGAATGAAAAATTTCCTCATGCCAAAGAAATACTTGTGTTAGATATTCAAAACAAGGACATGAGGAGGAAAAAAAAAATATTTGATCCAGAACTCTGGGTGAAAATAACCCTCAAACCCGTTTATTCAGAAATCTCGGAACGAGCGAAAGAAAGAAACTCGTTCCTCTGAATTTTCAAAATGGGAAAAGACAACAAAAAAAAAAAAAACAGAAATTTCGGGACACGTGAAAGACAGAAAATTATGTGTTCTGATTTCTCAATATGGGTGAACAGAAGTAGCCTTCTACTCATATTCGAATCTTGGATGGAGGTCATTCCGAATCGGGTTGGGGTCGAAACCATATAACCCCCAGTACTCTTGGATAGAATCCTCGTCGTCCAATCGTTCCAAGTGTCCGGAACAAATACGCGAAGGAAAAATATTTATCCGAGCCCCGATGAAAGGACAGCCCTCGAAGTTACTTATTCAGGAATTTTCAGAATGAGTGGATAGAATGAAATCACTTGTTTATGATTTCCCGGGTAAATCCGAGACAGAAGAAGAAATCAGTTCTGTGCATTGCCGAAGTGACGAAGAAAAGTCTCCCGGGGTTGACCAAGAACAGAAATCAGTCATTCCCGTACGCCCGTATGTCCGGAATTAAGCCCAGCATCGGGCGAACGACATTTAATGTTCAAAAATGAGAGGAGCCAATACCCATGGCACGGAAAAATGATGAAGAACTGGCCAAAAGCGGATGATCTGGACTCCACGGGGTGAAAATGACCCGTGGGGAAGAGCTTATAAAGAAGTCTTCATCAAAGGACCCGATGGGACCCCTATCGGGATTTCCGCAAATTAGCCGGTGGGAGTCCCACCGGCCTCGAAGCACCCGTGGGGGCTCCACCCGCACCGCGGCACTCGGGGGGCCCCCACCAGGGCCGCGGCCACCGGTGGAGGCCCCACCAGGGGCCGCGCGCCCCCGGGAGGCCCCTCCAGGGCCGCGGCCACCGGTGGAGGCCCCACCGGGGGTCGCGAGCCCCCTGTGGGCCCCACCGGGGCCGCGGCCACCGGTGGAGGCCCCACCAGGGGCCGCGCGCCCCCAGTGGAGGCCCCACCGGGGCCGCGGCCACCGGTGGAGGCCCCACCAGGGCCGTGGCCACCGGTGGAGGCCCCACCGGGGGTCGCGAGCCCCCAGTGGGCCCCACCAGGGCGCAAGCCACCGGTGGAGGCCCCATCAGGGTGGCACGCCCCCTACCCTGCTGTGCCCGATGGAGCCTCCCCCGGGGGGTTTTTCCTCCTCTGCTGCTTGAAAGAAAAGAAGAGAGAGGGGGGGGGGGGGAGAAACTTACCTGGTGGTGACTCCCCCGGTGTCCTGAAGAATCCTCCGGTGGAATGCCCACCTCCCCCTCAAATCTCCTATAAAAGGAGAGGAGCTCCAAGAAGTAGGGGAGAACTCTTTTTTCCCCGGGAAGTGCTCAAGTGCTCAAGTGTGTGCAAGGAGGAAGAAGACTTGGAGGGAGAAAGGAGGAGGAGGTCGCCCCTGCCTCTCTTGTGTCTTTGCCAAATTCTGAATTATGGAAACTTACCTTGGATGGAGGAGATAAGTCCATCATTTGAATGTTTTGGAAAATACATCCGTATGAGTGAAGAAAAAATGACCATATGGACAAAAAATGATGTACATGAGTAATATGAAGAAATGATATTTTTTCTGAACAAATAAATTGCAAAAAAAAAAAAAACCTGTCTTATTTTTATCTGTATAAATGGCCCGGATATACGATTGTTTCAAACCAATTAGATTCTATATCTGCATAAATGTCGAAAAAAATCAGAAATATTCTAAAAAAAAATAGGGACCCGGTAGAAAATTGCAAATAACCTTTACCTATCAAAAAAATTACAAAACAGCCCCCAATGTGGATAAATACATCGACGAGATGGCTATAATTCCACGTGGGAGGATGAATTCATGGTGAATGGTGTCTCCTTTGCCTATAATATGTTTTCGATAATCAGGTCTAGCCATGTATCAAAGGTGTTCGAGTTCTTCTCGATGTAAATAAAACGTCGCTTTATCGACGGGGAATGGTCCAGTACACGACACCCAAATCGCCTGATACATGAACGAAATTTGTCTGTTTTAACAGACTGGCACGCCCGCAAAATAGATAAACATCACAATATATCTTTTTCTTCAAAAAGATAAAAAGATTTTGAAAGAATATTCAGCGTGTTTAAACAAATTGGCACGCCCGGTGGGACCATTCCTACCTTTCATACATGGGCTAGACCTGATGCTAATACTTGGCTCCTGATTATTTGGCTTTGCCATTACAGGAAGTCAACGAAAACATCAAACAATGGCGGCTGTGACGTACGGACCGCAAGTGGTGGCGAACCATGCCCGCTTCGGCTACCTCACCACCCCGCTGTGTTTTGGCGACTTCCCGGCGGTGGTCGGCTCGCCGTACTTCCTCGGGGTCGTTCCCGCGGCTCAGGAGGCACCAGCGAAGGAAATGAAGCTGATTCCAGCTGGGGGCATCAAGCCCCAATGTGGAGGCCGAGTTCTCTCGGTAAATACCATTTCCAACTGCGCCGTACCCGTGAAAAGGGAGCGGCATCTGGCCCGCAGAGGCAGAAAGCCTAGGGCCACTATTTCAAAGTCCGGCAAGACTGTTCTTGTCGGTGATATCAGAGTCAGTTTGAAAGGGGGCAATCCAATATTGCCGAAAAGCAATGTTATCCCCAATGTCCCTACCTCCAACCGTTTCACGTTGCTCCAAAAGATGCGGGAGGAGAACTCTGCTGTGCCAAGAAATACTCGCGCCCGACATGCTGGTGGCGCGGGTCAGAAATTACAGCCAAAGATGAAACAAATCTGGGTCACCAAGGAGGAGGCCCGAAGAATCAGAAAGCTCAGGGCAGAGAAAAATGCCCAAGCGGAAGAAGAAGAGGACTACCCGGTAATCCAACCCCCTAGATCTCAACACCCTTGCGGGCAGAAGAGAAAGGGGGTATACCGGAAGCCCAACTTTATCTCCTCGCGGGTGGAAATGACTCGTCAGGAGGACAGACAACATGAAGTGATGCAACCCTCACGCATCTCGGTTTTCGACCGATTGGGGGTGATGCCCCAGCCGGGGGGCCAGAATATGAAGAGGCGGAGGCTAGTGCAGAAGCCCCAGTACGGAGTAGATTTGAAGATCCACTCCTGCTATGTGTCAGGAAAAGAAATAGTTGAGCCCGTGAATGCACCTACAGAAGCAGCAGGCGCAGGGGCATCCAACCCAGGCACAGATGCAATATTTCGCAATACGCGAAATGCCAAGCGGAACCTCCAAGCCCAGTTTGGCGGCCAGGGTAGCACTTCTAGCCAGAGCCAGGCACATGATGAGCGCCCTCCTCAAGATCAGCACCGTACCCTCCAAGACATAGAACAGGACAACGACGGAGATGAGAACGTCAGTGTCCGCGGGGATGTGAATCTCCCCTATGAAGACCCCGATGAACATGTGGTCTTCGTACCGCCCTCCAGGGCAGCATATAATGCAATGTCTGATGATGCCAGATATGAAACCATGCAGCGCTGGCACATCGAGATGACCAATCTCATGCTGGAAATGAAGCGGCAGAAGAATGCTAATGTCCAGCGGCCGTTGAGGTCGGCCCCCAACTTCAATGCCCAAAGAGAACAGCAGGCCGGCAGTGCACCTATGGCTCTCCGCCAGCCCATCCCGGTGAATGATACAGGTGCTATGCCGGAGTTACTGCCAGTGCAAGGTCCAAGCTCTCAATCCCCACAAGCCTCTGCAATTGAAGACGCTGTCGCTCAACGACGCTTGATTGAAAAGATTGTTGAGGACAAGTTCGCACAACATGGTGAGGGTACCGCCACTGTTGATTTGTACAGGGTGCCGTATCCGATCCATCACCAGTTCAAGAAGTTGCCACCTGATTGCCCCAAGGCACCAAAATTGCAGAAGTTCGGTGGGCAGACATCCCCACACGAACACTTGGCCTATTATTTAACGGCCATGGGTGAGCTGGCATTAGAAGAGTCATATTTGTTGCGGTATTTCGCAACATCTCTTACGGGTACCGCTTTCCAATGGTACTCAAGATTGAAGCCAAACTCTGTCGTCGACTGGGCCGACATGCAGAAGAAGTTTTTAGATCGGTTCCAGACTGCAGAAAGAAAAGTGTCCCTGGCTGAGCTTTGCTCCCTGAAGCAGAAAAAAGGGGAGACTGCTCTTGATTTCATCAAAAGGTGGCGAGATTTCAGCATGAGGTGTGATAATCCGCCCACCCAAGAAGACGCCATCACCATATGCCGGCGGGGCCTGGCAGCTGAAGTAAGTGAAAAGCTCTTGGGAACCAACATAAAGGGCTTTGATCAGCTCAATGCTGTAGTGGCGGAGATTGAAATGTTCTTCGCCGAAAACCCGACATTTGGGGCCTTTAAAGCCAAGCCCAATAAAGAACGTGCCACGGGTAAAGAAGTAAATGCTGTGGACTTCTCGCCTCAGAGCGGCGGTCAAAGTGAAGGAACTTCAGGTGGTTCTGGGAGCAAGACAAAAGGAAAAGCACCTCCAACAATCACATTGGCAGACCGTCTGAAGACGCCATATTCTTTTCAGAAAGATCATACGAAGAAACTCTTTGATCTCTGTATGAAGAATGAATTGCTCAAGTTGCCAAACATTAAAAGGCCTCATGAAGCTGACAAGGCAGATGAGCCCAATTACTGTCCATATCACAGAATGTTGCGCATACAATTGAGGATTGTTATGTCTTCAAAAACGAAGTAGAAAAACTGATCCAGAGCAAGCTGATTACTATGAAGACAGGCCTTGTGGATCCCCCCCAACCTCATGATCAAGATCAGCAGAGGCAGTCTGCTAATGTGATACACATCACTGCTACAACCTATGGACCTGATACCCAGGAGAGTGCTGCCTCGAACGCCCAACCATCTCACGGGCGGGCGGGCCCCCGCACTCAGGAGCCTTTACGCCGGTGGATGCCAAAGGCAATGCAAAGTCTCGAAAGACGGGTCCGATCATTACAACACGGCCAAAGGGAAATATTGAGCCGTTTAAGAGCCATGAATGAACAGTTACCAGTTCCCAGTCACAGGCCTCACCATCCATCAAATGTCTCGACATCCCTGATGCGTCCCCTCACTGGAGGATGGCTTTCTGAGGGGTCCTCGAGCTCATCGGAGAATGCGATAGTGGAGAAGCTATACTCCTTTCCGCGCAGGGAAACCCTGGCAATTTTCCGCGCGTGTATACGCGAAGGGTTGCTGTACCGCCCAACGCCTATATATGCTCGGCGGGGCTATTGCCCATACCACCGGGTCGCAGGTCATGATCTCCAAGACTGCTATACCTTCAAAGACTTGGTAGAAGCCTGGATTGCCGAAGGGATCATAGACATGGGAAGCCTGCTGGTCAACCCACCCCAGCCGCATATCCAAAGGCGGGCGAATCAAGCAGCTGACGCTGTCACCTATTCGGTCAACGTCATCCATAAATCAGCTGATAAGGAGAAGGCAAGGGGGAGACTTTATGAATTCCTCTATAATAGTCTTCCCAGGGACAATGATAATGAAGCGGGGTCTTCAAACCCACCACCTGAAGCCCCACCAATTGTACCAGCTGAAGCCGAACAGACACCTGATTTTCATAAGCATCTGTTCCAGTTCCTAGCAGAGGCAGAAGCCGAGGCGCCACCGCCTCAAATGCAACCAGTGGCCGCGAACCGAACTCCCGCTCACCCGCCAGCTAGAGTTGAAGCCTTAAGGGCCATGGGGGTGAGTTGTCAGGCGATGAAAAGACGGGGTCGGATGATGAACCTCCCAAGATGTATACACCAAAGGAGGATGATATGGCCACCTTTCCCTATCAGAAAGATTCATCCCATGGTCCTAGAAAACATGATCCATCGGGGCGTCCGAGTTAGAAATGTTCATGAAGCTCATCCCACTCAGATGTCTACACCAGTCCCCCATGGGCTATCTGTCCATGCGGTACATCAAGACTCGGACGATGAGATACAAGAAATTCCTCCACCGGTTGAGAACCAGCAGGCAGGGAGGCCGGTGCCCGCTGCCGCACCCAGGGAGCCTTCTCGTGATACAGTGATAGAGATGCTTCAATGGGTTCTCCGTGACCTTGACCAGATCAAGCGTCAGCAAGCTCAGCAAGCGCAAGAAGTGGCGTTCATAAAAGACCACCTCCTCACAGCTGCAGTGGATGCTCTTGTTCAGCGCGAAATCTCCGGAAGCCTGGCGCCAGCTCATCAGCCAGCCCAAAATGATATGCTGGGGCAGCCTGCCTTTACGGCTGGGACCATTGATGCTCAAAGGCCGACCTCTGATGGGGCCCCATCAATGTCCCACCTTGAAGACAATTCCGCTCCGAATGCCTCCGGGATGAATTATTCTGTGAATGTGATTAGCCTTAGTATGGGCACTAACTTCCGAGAGGAAGGACAATCACTTGATAACACCACCCCTCCAGTTGAAGTTGCTTCGGAGCGCCCTGCTGAACCAGCTCCCTGGGAATTTTCTTTCCGAAAGGAAAATACCAGCATGATATTTAATAAGCTCCGCAAAGCTGGCAAGATATTGGCTATCGGCTCACGAGCTATCCGCACGGAGGCGGAAAAGAAGCACCCTGCATACTGCGAATATCACTGCATGGTGTCGCACCCTACTAGTGAATGCAAAGATGTACAAAGATCATTAGAGGCCTTTATCAGACATGGTGAGATCGACTCTGATGGGAACTTCACCGAAAGAATGCATGCCAAGCTTCGGATAGAAGGGTACATATGCCGCTTTGGCTTTGTCGAAGATTGTCTTAAGCCTAGATGGCCGCCACTCCATGCCAGGGCTCCCATTGAGATAGAAAGCCTGCTGGACAGTCAAGCCGAACAGGGCCAAGAAGGAACCCTTGAACAGGAGGAAAGGTCAGATCTCAGCCGAGCCATCGACTTTGAAGTCACACAGGGCTCCAAGGTTCGGGAGCAAAACCCGAGGAACAAAACTCAACAGTTGGAAATTGACTGCAATCATGAAGAAGGTTGTGAAGCCAAAAGCCATGAAGAAAATGTTGAATTGAAACAGGGCAAAGCCAGGGAGATAACCCCCAGGAAAATGAGCCTCAGGCAGGATGTGATCAGGTCCAAACAAGCAGCACTGATGAAAAAGTTGCAAAGCCAATTCCCAAGCTAGGTCGAAAAGGCCGAGCTCGGCAAAGAAGAGAAAAGCTAGCTCTCGCACAAGGTCAACAAAATCAGATCAAGTCTGAGTCGTCTGAACATGGCCCGGAGCAAGCCTTGAAAGGGCAAGACAAAGCTGAGTTGCCCAGTACCAACATACAGCGGGAGGAGGCCCGACAAGAAAAGAAACCTGCCCCCAAAGTGAACTTGCAAGCCAAGAATCCTCCCATAGCTGAGTTCCAGGAGTTGCCCCGCCACATCATTGAGCAGGCAATCAAGGCTACCTTTCAATCCCAACAAGATGAAAGTAATTGGGTCACAATGACTCCGAAAAAGCATGAGCAACCCAAGTTAATCAGAAACAAGGCTCCATACTGCCGCCCTTATATGGGGGGCTCCTCTCAGCCACCTACAGAAGCCCATGGTCCTTCCTTGACCAAGCTCGCTCAGGCGAAGAAGCAAAAAGAAACAGACAGAAAAGCTTGAAAAGAAGATTAAAGAAGCAAGCAGAGCAAGCTGCCTTGATGGAGGCACCCAGAAAATTGAGCCCCCTGCAAAAGCTTCAGAAATTGATCAACGAACTGGAAGAATATGTCCCTTCCAAGCCTTCCAACGGCGTCCCCTTGGACCGATATATCCCTTGGGAGGAGATGGAACGCAAGACAAGGCTCAAGAACTGGCTTCGTCAGAAACTCCAACAAATGCGGGAAGGTGAAAAGTTCCCTCTCCCGGAAGAATTGGCCATCTTCTATAAAGATGACGAACTCACCATTGAGAAGTTAGAAGAGATGCTGAAAGACTTCTCATGCAATATGGTGTCGATACCGCCACCTGAAAGTTTGTCATCCTCAGGGGGCAAGGCGGCCACTGCGACCTCCTATCAACGTCGCGGACGAGGCCGAGGAAGAGGCCGGGGCAGAGGTCGCGGGACAAAATCCGCCCCACCTACTCGGGGGAATACCAATCCGCCCAACCTCAACAGGGTGATAGTCTTCCGCGGAGAAGAACCTGAACCTACCCCGGAGGTGGAAATACGGGGCAACACATTTATCTTCGACCCGTCAGATGAGGAGGACGAGGTCGTTGCCCAGGCCCCTCAAGAGAAGCAAGCAGAACAAGCTACTCAGCCGGGTCCCTCTGGCAAAGACAATGTTGAAACGCCACCCCCGGATGAAGACTCATTGGCCCCGCTGTTCAGGGAAAAGGAAGGCGACAAACCAGAACCTGAGGAGAGTAGTAAACTCATGTATCCTCCCAAATCTCTGGAGCAAATGGTCGCGCCACTGGACCAGATCCGGGCTAGAGCTGATCGAAAAATCATCCAGCAAATGAAGCGGTTTCCCGCCAGTGTGACTGTGTGGGATGCCATTGCCTGGAGCAAAGAATTGAGGGAAGCTCTCGTAAAGATTCTCCAGCAACCTGAAGTTTATGAAACCCATGTAGCTGAAGCTCAGGCCCAAACCTATGAAGCATTGGCTGCTGAGGTCACTTTCTCTGACAAAGACATGCTGCTGTCCACGCCATGCCATAACCGCCCGCTTTATATGCAAGGCAAAGTCAACGGGCACGAACTCAATCGGATCCTAGTCGATCCCGGGGCGTCAGTCAATATAATGCCCCTCAAGACCTTCGAGTCTTTATACCTGGTCCCCTATCTACAGAGGGTGAATGATGTGAGAATCTCCGGGTTCAACCAAAATTCAGAAAACGCCCTAGGCAGGGTCGAAGTAGAACTGGTGTTGGGCGACTTCACCACGAAGGCGGTGTTCTACATCATCAACGCCAATACCTCATACAAGGCCTTGTTGGGGAGACCCTGGCTCCATGAAAATTGGGTCATCCCCTCCACACTCCACCAGTGCATTAAATATGCAAAAGGTGGAGAACAACACACTGTCTTCGCCGACCGGGCTCCCTTTCGGCCAAATGAATGCAACTTGACCGACGCCCAACTATATTTCGGCGAGCCTTCAGCTGAGTTACCAGGTCAAGTGAAGGACAAAGGCAAGCAGAAAATCAATATTGAAGAAGATGATGATGAGGAGGAAGATGAACTCTTCACGGTAAACAAGCAACTCCTGAAAATTCACCGGCTAAGTCTCCAAAATGATGCTCCAGAGGCAACCCCAAATCAGCCAGAAAGGCGAGAAATCAACTTCGAAGCAAATGTGATTGGCCGAGCCATTGATAGAAGCATTTCTCTACCGTCGGCGTCCATGCAACTGCCCTTCCGGAGAGAAGAATACAGAGTTGAAAGACTGAAGACATTTGTCGTCACTCATCAGACAAAGGAAATGCAGAAGAAGGGCGAAGAAATCAAGCCCATTGTCTTCTATAGGGGAGATCTGGTCCCCCAATTGCCTCCAGTTGATGATTTCGGGCGGAGCGAAGCACCACAAAACATCCTCCAACCCGTGGAAGAGATGGATGACATGCCTCAACATATCAAGAAGATGTGCCAGAAGCAAAAAATCTCACAGGCGGAAGAAGCTTCCCGGCGTGAATACTTCCAACAGATGTGGAACCCAAAACATGTCCGGGGGCAACCGCCCTTCTCCAAGAAAGACACGAGAGGGCTCGGGTATGACCGGAGGCCAGTCTTTGAGGTCTACCATGCGGTCAACACCCTGGGGGTTCTACCTCCGTCAAATGAGGAACAGTCGGGAGGGAAGCAACCTGACTCCACAAATGAAGAACAAGAACAGGGAGAACAACCCACACCAGTAAGTGTATCTCCGCCTCAAGAAAATTCTGAAGAAGAAAATCAGCAATTCTGGGCAAGTGTCGCCGACAATCTAGAACAATATGAGGTGCATGTTGCTGACTCAGATGAGGAGAAAGACTTCATTGATCTACAACCAGCCCCGCGTGAACTTGAAGATGGCGGACAGGCTACTGTAGATGAATTAATTGAACTCAACCTCGGGGAGCCGGGAGAGCCTCGACCAATATTCATAAGTGCTCTGCTCAATAAGGAAGAAAGACAGTCCTACAAACAACTCCTGACGGAATACAAAGATTGTTTTGCCTGGACTTACAAAGAGATGCCTGGCCTAGATCCTTCGGTGGCTGAACATGAGCTGTCAATATTCCCTGATGCTAGACCAGTGAAACAACCTCAAAGACGCATGCGTCATGAACTGGAGCTCAAAGTCAATGCTGAGGTCGACAAGCTGTTGCAAGTGGATTTCACAGAGCCATGCATGTATCCGATTTGGCTCGCCAACATAGTCCCTGTGAAGAAGAAAAGTGGCCAAGTCCGAATCTGCATTGACTACAGAGATTTGAACAAAGCCTGCCCGAAGGATGACTTCCCAGTCCCGATCACCGAAACCATGGTCGATATGACTACGGGACATGAGACATTGTCATTCATGGACGGCTCGTCAGGATATAATCAAATCCGCATGGCTGTCGAAGACAAAATGTACACTGCCTTTAGATCCCCCAAAGGGATTTTCAACTACAAGAGAATGCCCTTCGGCTTGAAAAATGCTGGCGCCACCTATCAGAGGGCTATGACCAAAATCTTTGATGAGATGATTCATGATCTGGTCGAATGCTATGTTGATGACCTCGTCGTTAAATCAAAAAGGCGAGAGAACCATCTGGCAGATTTGCGGCGGGTCTTTGAAAGGCTTCGCCAATATCAATTGAAAATGAATCCAATGAAATGCGCCTTCGGCGTGTCAAGTGGCAAATTCCTCGGCTTTATTGTCAGATACCGGGGGATAGAGATTGACCCAGACAAAATCAAAGCAATCCGAGGACTTCCCTCACCAAGAAACATAACTGAGCTGAGGTCACTTCAAGGCAGGCTAGCTTATATCAGGCGATTCATCTCCAATCTCTCAGGGAGATGCGCCCCCTTTGGCAAGTTGATGAAGAAAGGAGCACCATTTATATGGGATCAGGAATGTCAGAGTGCTTTTGATCAGATCAAGGACTATCTGCTTACCCCTCCTGTACTAGGGGTACCAATCAAAGGGAAACCACTCATCCTCTACATAGCCGCCATGGATGCTTCGCTGGGAGCTTTACTGGCACAAGTAAATGAAGAAGGCAAAGAACAACCACTATACTACCTCAGCAGGAAATTGGTTGGCCCTGAACGCCGCTATCCACCCATAGAAAAGGTGTGTCTGGCATTGGTTTTTGCTGTGAAAAAAATGAGGCACTACCTACTGTCCCACCAAGTGGAACTAATATCGAAAATAGATCCGCTCAAGGTTCTTTTCAATCAGCCGGTATTGTCAGGAAGACTGGGCAAATGGGCTTTGCTCCTCATGGAGTTCGATATCAAATTCATTCCACGAAAGGCAATTAAAGGTCAGGGGATGGCAGATTTCTTGGCAGCACATCCGCTCCCAGCAGACTCTCCTCTCAACCTCCAACTCCCTGAAGAAGAAACACTTTCACCTCACCAGGAGGTGGAAGGCCAAGCAGAAAGTTCTCCTCAGAAAGGTAAGGAGGCCCTCACCATCAATTTACCATGTTGGGAGCTCTATTTCGATGGCGCTTCCCGAACAATCAAACAAGATGACGGTTCTTCAGCGTTTGCCTCGGGAGCCGGCATCGTCCTGGTCACTCCACAGGGGGGAATCCTCCATAACTCTGTGCCCTCATGAAACCCATGACCAACAACGAGGCAGAATATGAAGCACTAATTGTGGGGCTCCAATTGGCGCTTGAAATGAACATCAGATGCATTAAAGTCTATGGGGACTCTCAACTGATTGTCCGACAAGTCACGGGGGATTATGATGTCCGAAAACAGGAGCTAATCTCTTATCATACCATGGTGCTGAAACTCAGGGAGAGGTTCTACCTGTTTGAGATAAGCCATGTACCCAGAAGCAAGAACTCTCAGGCGGATGCCCTAGCCAAATTAGCCTCTGCCATAAAGCTACCTCCCGAAGGAGAGCTTGATATAACAGTCAGACACAGGAGGCTCATGCCCAGTATGCTTGAAGAAGAACCTGAACCAGGAACTTTAGAAGCTAACCTGTTGGAAGAAGATAATGCCGCCCAAGAAGAAGATTGGCGTGAGCCCATCATCAAGATAAAGAATGGCTGGCTACCCCCAGACCGGGCAGAAAGGGTGCAGTTGCTACGAAGGGCGACATCCTATCAGCTAATTGCTGATCAACTCTATAGACTTGTTCATGAAAAAGACAGGTCTGTTCTTCTAAGGTGTCTCTCCCCGAAGGAGGCAAAAGCCATTATGCATGAAGTTCACTCCGGACTATGCGGCGCGCACCAAGCGGGAGATAAAATGAAGATGAATATCAAGCTGAAAGGGTTTTATTGGCCCACCATGTACGCGGATTGTAATCAATACGCCCGTTCATGTCATGAATGCCAGGCTTTTGGTACTATACCAAGGAGACCCCCCACCTCCCTCCATCCAACGGCACCCACATGGCCGTTCGCAGAATGGGGGATGGATATTGTGGGACCATTCCCACAATCCTCTAAAGGGCATAAATTCATATTGGCTGTAACTGACTACTTCTCTCGATGGGCTGAAGCAGTCCCCCTTCGGGAAGTGACAGGGGAAACAGTCGCCAGATTTGTTAGGCAACACATCATATACCGGTTTGGCACTCCCAGCAGAATCATCTCAGATAACGGCACGCCATTCAGAAACAAAAGGGTATATGCGCTGGCAGCCAAGTTTCATATAGACTGGAGGACATCAACCGTCTACAACCCACAAGCCAATGGCTTAGCTGAAGCCTTCAATAAAACCTTGTGCAAGCTACTGGCCAAGATAGTCGGTAGTCGCAAGCGGGAGTGGGGAGAAAAGTTACATGAAGCTCTCTGGGCATACCGAACAGTCTATAAAACTCCTACCAGATGTTCACCATTCTCCTTGGTATACGGAGCAGAAGCAATGATCCCAATTGAAATTGAAATGTCTTCCTACAGGATAGCTGTTCATACCGGCCTACAACCTCAAGAACAAGATGAGGCAGAAAGAAGGTTGGAAGAATTGTCAAACTTAGAAGGAAAAAGGTTAGAGGCCTACAGGCATCTCCAAGCATATCAAGCACAAATGACGCGAGCATACGACAAGCTAGTCAAGCTCCGCGTATTCAAGAAAGGTGACCTTGTCATGGTCAAAGAAAAAGAAGTCATGGCAGGCCGGTCAGCTGGAAAGCTCAAACCTAATTGGCATGGACCTTATGTTGTCTCAGAAGTCTATGAAGGGGGTGGATATACGCTCGTCGACAGCAAAGGAGAAAAGCCCTTTCCCCCGTTGAATGGCAAACACTTGAAAACATACTATGCGCCAGAACATGAATTTTCTGGGCGATCCTCATGAGATACATTTGCAAAAAAAAAATGGGGTTTAAAATAGAGGTGCCCCGGCGGACTTAGCCACGACCATCCTAAGTGTGGCTAAGGATAAAAAGGCCCAGAACCCGGCTGAGGCGAAAACCCGGAAGGGCGCCTCAGGCAAAAATGGGTAACCCCTCGACGTGAAAACCCACATGGGCGCGTTGGAAAAAGCTAAAGGGGGCCGACCGCGACGAAAACCCGAAAGGGCGTCGAGGCCGGTAATGAAAAAAGAAAAAAAAAAAAAAAAAAAAGAGAATGAATGAATCACCAACCGATGGGGAATCATCATGTACCCCACTCTGACATACTCATCCTTGTCCCACCATGGTAACCAGTTCCCAGATCTAGAACCACAAAAGCCAGCCAAGAGTTCGAATCCTAAATTCCAAACCTTTGGCCAATAAACCACGAAGGCGGGTCAAAGGGAAACCCCAAATCTCTAGCTAAGAAATTCATAAACCTCCCTAGATACCCAAACCTTTGGCCATCAAACCTTGAGGCGGGTCAAACCCAGGAAACTCATACCCTAAATCTATGTGAGCAAGGAGAAAGAAAACCCTTAGAATAGGTTGGGCTGGAACAAACCCTGAATCCTTGGCTATCAAAACCATGAAAGCCATTCCCCGAATTCCCAAGAAACAGACCCGAGAATCACATTCCAAACATGTAGATGCCAGGTCTTTGAAAATAAAAAAAAAATGAAATTTAAAATGGGGCTTAAAATAGAGGTGCCCCGGCAGACTTGGCCACTTCCCAAAAGGAGTGTCTGAGGGCAAAAAAGCCTAAAATCCGGCTGAGGTGAAAACCCGAAAGGGCGCCTCAGGCAAAAATGGATAACCCCTCAACGTGAAAACCCACATGGGCGTGTTGGAAAGAGCTAGAGGGGGCCAGCTTCGGTGAAAACCCGAAAGGGCGCCGGAGTTGGTAATGTGAAAAAAAAAAGGAAAAGGAATCTTGCTCATACCCTTGGCCAATAAGCCTTCATGGCCGGCCAAATCAAAATTTAAGCCAGAAAATCAAACCCTCGCTTTAGCCAGCAAACCACAAAGGTAGGCTAGACCGAAATCTGAATTATCCTTTAGCCAGCAAACCACGAAGTTAGGCTAGATCCAAGTGAAACCTTCCTTTTGGCCAACAAGCCACGAAGGTAGGCTAAACCCAAATGAAACCCTTCTCTTAGCCAACAAACCACAAAGGTAGGCTGAGCCCAAAAAAAAAAATCAAAACCCATTTTTTTAGCCAGCAAACCACAAAAGTAGGCTAACCCCAAAATCCGAATCACTCCCTAGCCAGCAAACCACAAAGGTAGGCTAATCCTGAAATCTGAATCACCCCTCAGCCAGCAAACCACAAAGATAGGCTATGCTTGAAATCTGAACTACTCTCTGGCCGACAAACCACCAAGGCAGGTCAAGCCAAAACCCAAAAGGTCAAACCCAGAACCCAAAAACTCCAACTGCTCAAAAAAAAAGGGGGGAGAGAAAAAAGAAAGAAAATGGGGCTTAAAACAGAGGTGCTCCGGCAGACTTGGTCACCCCCCAATAACAAGGGCAAAAAAGCCTAAAATCCGGCTGAGGTGAAAACCCGAAAAGGCGCCTCAGGCAAAAATGGATAACCCCTCAACGTGAAAACCCGCAGGGGCGCGTTGGAAAAAGTCAGAGGGGGCCAGCTCACGTGAAAACCTGAAAGGGCGCGGGAGCTGGTAAAAAAAAAAAAAAACACAAAAAAAGAAAAAAGAAAGAAGGATTCATGAAAGGGAGGTCTCTCTCACCTCGGAAAAGGCTGGGATTGAGTTTCCCCACAAATTTTATGATGAAAGGAAGATGTAAGAGTTGCCCATGACGAAACCACCCCTAGGTTCACTTTATAAGTGGCCAAAATAAGGGTCATAACTGAGGCAACGATGAATACGTCTTCCCGTCTTCATGAGAAATGTGAGGAAATTTAAACCCACCTCGGAAAAGATGAAGAAAGACAATACACCTGCCAAAAAAAATGGCAGGTGGAAGGAAAGATGTATATGCAACTTCTGGCTTCTCAAGTTTCATTTACGCAATCATGAGATAGGAGCCCGAGACAAGCCCTCGGGAAGCCCACAAAATACAGCAATGAAATGAAAAATGCTCAAGATGAAGAAGATATCTGCAAGTCCTCCATCACCGATTTCTTGGCGGCAAGCTCATGCTCAAGTGCCAACCTCGCCTCAACAGACGCCTCCCTGTCGGCCGTTGCCTTCCTTTTGTCCTCGGCCATCACTGCCAAAATCGGCCTCAACTCTGTGAGCCTAGCTGATGCGCGCTCGATTGCCTGCTCCAACAATAATATCTCTTCCATAAAAGCCGTGGAGGACGAATCTAACTCGGCCTGCCGGGTCCCAATCGCCGCCTCTCTCACATGAGCATCGGCGAGCTGATTCTCCAATGCTGCAATATCGTCTCCAAGCTAAAAAATCTGCAGGCCAACACTCTCCTATGCTGATTTTGCATGAAGATCCTGAACCTCTGCCCACAGGGAATCTATGCTCGCCATCCAGGGATCTCGAGGAAGCCCCATCAAGTGATATGCTTTGGTGCTTGTCGTCATGCGATCACGCACCTCGCCAATAGGGGGAGGAAATTCGGCTTCTATTATTGAGCGGATGGATCGAATGAATGACTCCGCCATAAAATCAAGCCCCCGAGCTGAACCAGTCTGAATGTCATCCGGCCATACTATGCCATGTGGCGGAAGACTGAACCTCTGAATGAAAATAGCCTTCTCTTCTGCCATGATGGAAGGAGTGATATCCTGAGAAACTGAAAAGAAAAGAAAGGAAGTGTGCTAATACATCAAGTACTGAAAAAGAAGAGAAGGCAATACATTAATACAATGGGCTATGAATAAGCAATGAAAAAGTTACCAGTAAGGGCGGAATGTACACCATCTTGTGCCAGACCTGAAAGACATGAAGTGTCACGAGTGGAGACCGCCCCAATAATGACCTGGTCATCCACCTGGTCTGCGGCAGAACAGGTCATCCCTGGTAATTAAGAGGTTCAAAGCACACGGCGATTCAGAAACATTCATTGCTGCCCTATGGTATGAAGAAAGAGAATGTGCATAAGTCATTCACCTGAAATCTCAACATCTACCCCGGCTTCCGGGGCGGGCAACCTTAAGGCCACCCCATCTGCCGGTGGGACATCCTCTGCGACCGCCCCCTCCGATGGTATAAAGGCTGAATTCATGAATTAGCACAAATAAGAAAAGAGAAATCAGCGCAATGCGATGGCCCGGGAGACAAATGAAATACCTATGGCATCATTATCTCCACCAATAATGGCTCCTTCAACGATTTCTTGCCCCTGGGAGGAGGTGCTAATCAATGATGGGTCCTGTGCTGTCGCCTCTGCAAATTGGCGTAACAAGCGATCAAAAAAAGGGGAAAACAAACCAAAGCAGTCAGAAGCCAGAAAACCAGAAGGGGAGGTCAGCTGTAAGAATATTTGGCAGAGAGAACAACATGTTTACCCGCCAATTCTCCTCCCGGACGATCACAGGGGAGATCCATTCTCCCTTCGGATATAGGCCCTTCCCCAGGATATGTGGGGTCTGCACCGGCTAAAGCCAAGCCTGAATGGAAGAACGGGTGAATTGAAGACATCAAGAAATCAAAGGAAGATTATATGAGGAGAACAAAGAATTCCCTTACCGTTCTCTCCCGGCGTTACTTCCCTTGGGAGTTCTCCCTCCTCGAGGGTCGGGAACCCCGAAATTTCAGCACCCGAGGTTATGATCGCTGGCAAAAAAAATAAAAGAAAGAGGTCAGCATACAAGAAGATGGACATATGGACGTAACCAGAAGTCAAGATTGCTTACTGGCGCTCTGAAGAATGTCCGTCCAGTCGTTGTCAGGTACGCCAACAGCGGTCCCCTCCTGGTACTCAGGCAATCCTGGATCTGCCTCTATTTCAAGTAAATCATGAAGTTCTTGAAAGGAGGCGGACATGTTTTCGTCATAAGAGGGAAAGTCACCCTGATCATCGCTCCCTATACGTGTCTCGCCAACACCAATGTCCTTCTCAACATCACCTGCAAGAAGATATCGAAAGGGGAGGAAAGAAATCATAACCCTCCGAAAAGAGGGGGACCCCCATACGTGAAGGGTGCGACAACTAATCATATAAAATTGAAAATAGCTGTCGTTCTCTTTACCTCTCCCGGGGTCACCTGCAACTGGAATACCCCCCTCATCCGGGGACGGGGCACCATCACGAACAGGGAGATAATCATCTGTCTCCATATCGCCGAACCCCTCATCATCCTGCACACCAGAGTCGGCTTCTACTACTATGGTGTCGGAAGGAGCTGGACGAGAACAGGCCAAAGTCAGCATCCTCTACTATACCAAATGTTGAGGCTTACTCATATGCAAAAGATATACATTCAGAAATTAAGCAATCCATGCTGAATCGCCAAAAAAAGGGAAATGATGAGTAAGTTACCAGGCTCCTCAGGCAGAGGGTCCTCAATGACGTTCTCCCGGGCTGCTCTCTTAGAAGCACCACAGTCAGATCTAACGGCTGGCCGCCTCTTCGGGCGAGGAGAAGATGACTTTTTCTTGATTGGCTCAAAGACATAGCTTGCTGAAAAAAAAAAAAAAAAGTCAGGAGGTCAAATCAGCAAGAAAACATAGCAAAAAAATCATCAGTCTCCCTACTTGGCAAATGAGACACATACCGTCGGGTACAGGCGAAAAAGAGGGTGGCAATACTACCGCCCTCGGGCCCAGCTTCACAACTTTCCCTGCCTTACTGACGGCATCCCAAAGATCCTGAAGACGGGTGCAATTATCAAGCTGAGAAATAAACTCCACTGGACCCACCCGAGCAATGGAGTCCTTCAAATGCTGCTCCCAATGCGGCCAAAGGTCATTGGTGTAGCCATCAGGAAGAATGGGGCTGGATAAAGCCGCATTGGCAGGATACCCACAATCTGAAAGCAAATGCTGCCACCAAGAGTAATGTTTCTGCGGGGGAAGGCTCTGTTTGTCCTTTCGACCAAAAACAGAAAACCGCTCCAAAGGTTTCATAGCCCCTGTGTACGCATGCTTCTCCGTCGAAGGGGGCTTCTGGGGTCCCTCCTTCTTCCGGCGAGACCCATGAAGAGACCGGTCTACAGCGGGGAATTGCTGCTTAAGAAAAGCAGAAGATATCGAAAGGGGTGGCAAATCCACCCTGCACAACCGCTTCTCCTCAGCCTCCTTAATACGGTCGAGCTGCTCTCTGAATACATTACTATGCCGGAACCACCAACGGGCATAATAAATATCAACCTGTCCAGACCTCTCTGCATCGGGTAGAACACATCCAAGGGGAGGACCGCGCCGAATATAGTAACACCACCAGCTGGCGGCCACCAAATGTCTATCACTACCCCTATACAATCTGGCACTGAGAGGAAAATCAGCATTCGGAGGGGTCGCTTGATCATACCCGAAGTTACGGGCAAACCGATTCGGGTAGTAAGGCTCCAAAATCACGGCCGTGCCCTTCCGGAACACAAGGACACTCGGCCGGACACTGCATAACCAGCCTTTATAGAAAGAAGGATCTGCCTCTGGCTGCCCAGGAAGGAAATACTGTGTAGCCCCAGGACCATTAACCCCGAAAGGGCGAAATCCCCAAGAACAGTGCTGAAAATTCAAACCCGCCTGGTCTCTAGAGGGCAGAAAAGATAAAGCTCTTCTGGCACTTCGCAATTGATCATAAGAAGCATGATTTGGGCAATTGCGGAACAAAAAAAGGAGAGGGGCTGAGGCATTCTCCAAATGCGTCTGCTGGCACAACCCAGGCAATAACAAACCGGCCCAGGCACTCAAATAATGTGTCGGCAACACCACAGCACGGTCCCGAGGCGTAAGACTGGCAGTCAAATTTCCCAAGCCATGAAAAATAGAAGCCAAGGCCACCGGCGCCAATGCAAGTTTCACTCCGTCCGCAAGGGCACAAGCCGGGTAAAGCACCTCCGGCCGAATATATCCATCCTCCCCGTAAGGTACAACAAATGTACTCAACCAATAGGCGAGATATGCCGCCAAATACGTCCTATCAGGCAGTCCACGGGGATTCCAACCTTTGTTTTTAGGAGCGGGCAGAAATCTGACATTTTTCTCCTGCTCAACCGACAACTGATAATAGTCACTCCACGAAGTGGTATCACCGGCAAAGCTGTTATAAAAGCAGAAGGGGCCGTTGTAGAAAAAGGCAACCCATGCATGGAGCGACACTCTCACACTGGACTTACATGCTGAAGGAGGCTCATCCTTGCCCGCCCGGGCCAGGTCTCGCCAGACCTTTGTCAGATACCTCAGACTATATGGGGTGCAATAGGATCCCTTGCCCTTCGAATTGTCACGATGGAGGTCATCTAGGCACACTTCTTCGTACAGACGTCCACAAATGGGCAGACCAGATATTCGGTGAAAAGCCCATAAATCAATGGAAGTCTCACCCTCTGCGGTAGCAAAAGTGTTGAATCGCCTGTTAAACCTCTCTGCCAAAGCTTGCAAGAGGCCAGTATGACAAGGATAGCTGTATAAAGCGGCAGTCACAGCATGACGAATCCCAACATGATCCAGCAAATCATAATAATGATGCAGAACCCCCATGAGCCACTCAGTTGCTCCAAGGCGGAATCGATGTGATGAAACCACTAACCATCCGTCGTACCAGCTCGGTATTGACTCCTTTAAAATCTGACCAAGGAGGCAAAACTGGGAATAATCATCTGATGTATAAGCAGAGCCAGAAGGCAGCAGACTCAGCCCTGGAAAAGAAAAGCCTGACTTTGGCAGTCCATATACCTCCCAGAGAGCAGGTATAATCGTCAACGTCTCTGTGACAGAATCAGTAACTGAACCGAAAAAGCCCAACTGCTCAATGTCTGGAAACTGAATAAAGGTAGGACAGTCTGGGGGAAAACTGAGATATGAAAAAGTACAGGTACCCATCATGCTATCGCGGCCTGACAGAATGGCCCGCTCCAACTGCTCTCTTTCTGAGACCACGGTAGCATCATCAGCATCCGGATCATCTATGGTAAGTTGTTGGATAAAGGGGAAGAGATGCTCATCCAGAGGGAAATGCTTTGGATAGCCATTATCCCTCAGATACTGATAGTAGCCGCCACGCTTGATAATCAAGTTCAAGTCAACCTGGCCTTCCTCAGGTGCCTGGGTGTCCAGGGGACCCCTCGCACAAGATAGAAAACCCCTATCAACAGAAAACAAGTTCTCATGTGTGATCATCCGCGGAGCCAGCTGGGGCATCCGAACCTGGGTAAGCATAGAAGTGCCAACCCGACTGCGCCCTTGATCAACGGCTCCGCGACCTCGAGACATCTCGCAATCTGCATGAAGAAAAGCGAACCAAAAAGGTGGAGATGATTAGAATAATTTCATGGGAGAAAGAAAAAAATTGCAAGCATAGAAATTGTCAATTTTATGGCCAAATAGAACACTATCCCCTCAAAAAAAAAAAAGAGGAAGGAGAAAGGCACGGGCCGCCCGCCGTCATGCTCGACGAGCAGCCCGCGGGGGGCATTTGTTGAATGAAAAATTTCCTCATGCCAAAGAAATACTTGTGTTAGATATTCAAAACAAGGACATGAGGAGGAAAAAAAAAATATTTGATCCAGAACTCTGGGTGAAAATAACCCTCAAACCCGTTTATTCAGAAATCTCGGAACGAGCGAAAGAAAGAAACTCGTTCCTCTGAATTTTCAAAATGGGAAAAGACAGCAAAAAAAAAAAAAAAAACAGAAATTTCGGGACACGTGAAAGACAGAAAATTATGTGTTCTGATTTCTCAATATGGGTGAACAGAAGTAGCCTTCTACTCATATTCGAATCTTGGATGGAGGTCATTCCGAATCGGGTTGGGGTCGAAACCATATAACCCCCAGTACTCTTGGATAGAATCCTCGTCGTCCAATCGTTCCAAGTGTCCGGAACAAATACGCGAAGGAAAAATATTTATCCGAGCCCCGATGAAAGGACAGCCCTCGAAGTTACTTATTCAGGAATTTTCAGAATGAGTGGATAGAATGAAATCACTTGTTTATGATTTCCCGGGTAAATCCGAGACAGAAGAAGAAATCAGTTCTGTGCATTGCCGAAGTGACGAAGAAAAGTCTCTCGGGGTTGACCAAGAACAGAAATCAGTCATTCCCGTACGCCCGTATGTCCGGAATTAAGCCCAGCATCGGGCGAACGACATTTAATGTTCAAAAATGAGAGGAGCCAATACCCATGGCACGGAAAAATGATGAAGAACTGGCCAAAAGCGGATGATCTGGACTCCACGGGGTGAAAATGACCCGTGGGGAAGAGCTTATAAAGAAGTCTTCATCAAAGGACCCGATGGGACCCCTATCGGGATTTCCGCAAATTAGCCGGTGGGAGTCCCACCGGCCTCGAAGCACCCGTGGGGGCTCCACCCGCACCGCGGCACTCGGGGGGCCCCCACCAGGGCCGCGGCCACCGGTGGAGGCCCCACCAGGGGCCGCGCGCCCCCGGGAGGCCCCTCCAGGGCCGCGGCCACCGGTGGAGGCCCCACCGGGGGTCGCGAGCCCCCTGTGGGCCCCACCGGGGCCGCGGCCACCGGTGGAGGCCCCACCAGGGGCCGCGCGCCCCCAGTGGAGGCCCCACCGGGGCCGCGGCCACCGGTGGAGGCCCCACCAGGGCCGTGGCCACCGGTGGAGGCCCCACCGGGGGTCGCGAGCCCCCAGTGGGCCCCACCAGGGCGCAGGCCACCGGTGGAGGCCCCACCGGGGTGGCACGCCCCCTACCCTGCTGTGCCCGATGGAGCCTCCCCCGGGGGGTTTTTCCTCCTCTGCTGCTTGAAAGAAAAGAAGAGAGAGGGGGGGGGGGGAGAAACTTACCTGGTGGTGACTCCCCCGGTGTCCTGAAGAATCCTCCGGTGGAATGCCCACCTCCCCCTCAAATATCCTATAAAAGGAGAGGAGCTCCAAGAAGTAGAGGAGGAACTCTTTTTCCCGGGAAGTGCTCAAGTGCCCAAGTGTGTGCAAGGAGGAAGGAGACTTGGAGGGAGAAAGGAGGAGGAGGTCGCCCCTGCCTCTCTTGTGTCTTTGCCAAATTCTGAATTATGGAAACTTACCTTGGATGGAGGAGATAAGTCCATCATTTGAATGTTTTGTAAAATACATCCGTATGAGTGAAGAAAAAATGACCATATGGACAAAAAATGATGTACATGAGTAATATGAAGAAATGATATTTTTTCTGAACAAATAAATTGCAAAAAAAAAAAAACCTGTCTTATTTTTATCTGTATAAATGGCCCGGATATACGATTGTTTCAAACCAATTAGATTCTATATCTGCATAAATGTCGAAAAAAATCAGAAATATTCTAAAAAAAAATAGGGACCCGGTAGAAAATTGCAAATAACCTTTACCTATCAAAAAAATTACAAAACAGCCCCCAATGTGGATAAATACATCGACGAGATGGCTATAATTCCACGTGGGAGGATGAATTCATGGTGAATGGTGTCTCCTTTGCCTATAATATGTTTTCGATAATCAGGTCTAGCCATGTATCAAAGGTGTTCGAGTTCTTCTCGATGTAAATAAAACGTCGCTTTATCGACGGGGAATGGTCCAGTACACGACACCCAAATCGCCTGATACATGAACGAAATTTGTCTGTTTTAACAGACTGGCACGCCCGCAAAATATATAAACATCACAATATATCTTTTTCTTCAAAAAGATAAAAAGATTTTGAAAGAATATTCAGCGTGTTTAAACAATGAATAACATACATCATAACCACATATGTATAAACAAGTGAGATCTATCCCTTTGCTTTGCAACTTAAAATTTTCTTTCCGGGGGGCTCTGCCCCCTAAAACCCCGCAAGGGGCACTGCCCCCTTGACCCCTGTGACCTGACAGCAAGTCAATCCGTGCGATCTGACCATGCAGATCGATCCGCGTGTGCATACCCACACATTGGAGAATTTAGGACCTCAACCTCCATGTTCCAACACTTAATGATTGTGATATATGTATAATATATACATTTACAATGATATACATATTAATTGTGTTTGTACATTAATATGATATGTATATGATTACATGAATATCGTGTGTAAATAAATATATATGAATGTGTAAATTTACATGTATAATTACACATATCATAAATATGTATATTGAAGACATTTTTCCTGATATTTTTATGAGCTTTCATGATTGTTTTATTTTTTATTATCTTAAAAAATATTTTTTTAATCTGGCCGATCCAGGACTTCCATTGGATCAGCTGATCCGGCTGATCCAATCAGATCCGGATTGGCCCAAGGCGATCCAAGGGCCGATCCGATTCTTTTTTCCATGCCTCCCTAACTGCTACCATCAAGAACAACCTCCGTTGTTTCCTTTGTCTCTATCTCCAAGCATGTGTCTTCATACCTCTTCCTCTCTCTTCTCACAGCTAGGGCTGTAAACGGATCCGGATATTATCCGGATCCGATTCGGATTCGTATCCGGTTAAGCGGATATTATCCGTTTAACATATATCCGTCAGATCGGATTTCGGATACGGATAATATCCGGATAATAAACGGAGCGGACACGGAATTGGGTGATCCGCTCCGTTTAAGATCCGCTCCGAAATCAAATAAATCATGACCGTTAGATCTTAGATCTAAAGATCTATATATATTATATATAAATATAAAAAAAAACCCTAACTACCCCACTCACCTGTCCCACTACCACTAGTCCGTGAATCGTGAGTCGTGACCCCCCTCGGCGGCTGGGCCCTCGCCGCTACGGCCTCATCCCCCTGATCGCCGGTGCCAGGCGATCTGGCTCTGCGATTCCGACCGACTGAGTGTGCAGGGCAGCAGGAGGGGCGACCAAGCGGAGGGAGGCGGCCCAGGCAAGCAGTGGCGGCGGCGGCCATCTGCGGCGAGTGGCGAGCGGGGGGACTGGAGGAAGACGACGGCGCCGACGGCCATCTGCGGCGGCCATCTTCTGCCGCATCTGAAGAAGATGGCCCGGTGCCGCCGCGGCTACCTCGCCCGCTTTCTCTCTCTATCCCCTCCCCTGCGACACCCCTCCCCCACCTGGGCTTCCCTCCCTCCCCCTCACGCCTCCCTCTGTACCTCTCTATTTCCCCCTTCCGGCGGCACTCTCTCTCTCTCTCTCTCTCTTCCCCCCCTCCGACAGTCCGACGAACCCCCCATCTCCCCCCCCCCACAGACAGCATCCCTCCCCGGACCCCCAGTCCTCACTAGTCTCAAATTTTCGAACCGGATAATATCCGGATCCGCTCCGAATCCGATCATTATCCGTCTAAAATATCCGCTTCGTATTCGAATTCTATTTGGAGCGGATACGGATTATCCGATTAAGAATTCGGAGCGGACACGGAAAACCCATATCCGCTCCGTTTACAGCCCTACTCACAGCATGTCTATGACTGTTTATCTAAGGCAGAGACTGCTTTTAGAAGACCAGATGAGCAGGGGCCTCCTAAGGCCCAGCCCACTAATTGGCATAGTTGTCAAGGCGCCAAGGCGCCCCAAGGCGTTCTTGCGGTCTTTGACTGCCTAAGCACGAATGCCTAAGCGCTTAAGCGCCCGCCTAGGCGGGACTTCGGCATCCAAGGTGGTGCCCAACGTGATATCTCCCTCCTATATGGAATTTAAGTATCTAAAAGTATATAATGTATGAATAATCAAAATACAATTATGTAATAAAAATGTTAATATGACATTATAATTAAAATTAGAACATAATACTCTAAACATATTAAAAGCATAATAAATTAAGATGGTTCTCGAATAATTAGGATTTTTTTAACATTTAATGACTGTGACAATGTTCACAATCTAACGTACAGTGTTGGAATATGGAGTTTGAGGCCTTGAATTCTCCAATATGCGAGTACGTTGAAGCGGATCGACCTGCGGGAACATTAAAAATTTCATAATTCAAATCAACTCCATGGAATACTAAAAATCTAAAGTCAGGTGAAAAAGGTCAAGCGTGCATGTCACTTCTCCAAGGGAGTCACTCTCCTACTGACGGGGACTTAGATGCTATTAGTAGGAGAGTAACCCCTTAGAGAAGTCACATGCATGTTTAATTTTTTTATCGGACTTTAAATTTTTAGTGTTTCATAAGATCTATCTTAATTATGAAATTTTTAGTTAGGCCAAATTATGAGGGATTAAAAAGTCAACATTTTGATAGAACCACTAAAATCGTAATTTTCTTCTTAGATGGGAGAGTTGATTTTTAATTGATAAGACTTATATTTTTTTTGATATTTTTATTGAATTCAAATGGAGAATACTTCCTTATTTAAATGTAATATCTTAAGTAAATGTAAATCATATGTAAACCATTTACTTGAATGATATTTAGGGAAATAAGACCCAACGAAGCATGCCTCATAGGACCTAGTTCACCCAAGGGGCCCAGGCGGGCCAAGGTGCTCGCCTAGGCATCGCTTTGGGACACCTTTTTGGGTCCCTATAAGGCGGACCTTCGCCTGACCCTCAGTTGGGTGTCTTCCCGCCAAGGCAGCGCCTTGACAACGACGCTAATTGGCGAACAATTTAATAGTATATAAAGCCTTTCCATAAGGATTCCATGTGAAATAAACCATAGAAAGCATGTAACAATTGGTGTTAAATATTTCAGCTGGAAATCTAAATGACTGCACTACAAATTTAGCCAGCTAAAGTGTCGGAAAATAAAATAGATAACAAATATTAGTTTCATTTATGACTGTCAACTTACACTTCATTTACGACAGCTCCTGACTTCATGCATCCTACATAAGCACTAGTTTGACCACGGTGGCTTTGGAGAATCTCAATCAACCCCTCTAAAACACCAAAAAGAAAGCCAGCTCCAAAATTAATCAGGTCAGAAGAAAAATTGAGTTAAGTTTGCAAATGTTTATGCATCGTCTATCTTTAGAACGACTAAGAAGAACAATTACCCAGGTCAAGGTTAATACTGTCATCAGCTTTAACATAAAATTCGGCATCCCATGTTTCAATAGCTGAACTAAAGAAAAATTTTGCTTTCTTTGGCAGCTCATCAATAGCTTCCTCATGACCTTCCTATAAGCAGAAGGATTATAGAAAAAAGCATTTAAAAACTAAAAGACAAATGCATGGAAAAAAATAATCATGAGTCGCTGACTGCAGCTTCATACCCATTATGTGGCATAGAGATACATAAAGTCGATAACATCAAATATCTAGCTCATTTAATCACATATCAGCATCTTAATCTGAGATATCCACAGACCGTAATTTGCTCTCTGGCATACAGGGGAAAAATAAACAAATAATTATACTTACAAGAATCAAGAAGTCATTTGTCCAACGATTCTCTTCGTCAATGATGCGATCTAAGCTATCACCACGATTCGGACTGCCAATTCCAAGATGCCCAAATACATATAAGAACTCCAACTTTTGCATGAAATAATGTACTCAGCTAACATCAACCTTGGCTTATAATAATTGAAAACGAAATATAAGTCTAAACTGTTGAAAAAAACAACCTCCGACCAATTACAAATCGGATGACAATGCCTCTCTCTTCCAGTTTCTTCAAAGCATCACCTGACATTGGACATAGGCCAAAGTGAAATGCAAAACTTACATCACATTTTCTGAAGATGAATAACAGAAAACATTTATCAGTGTCATATACTGGAAAATTATAATAGCTCATTGATGTTTTGCTATCAGAAAGAAACATTCTTTCCCCTTATCTCCGAAATATATAGATAGCACGGCACAGGGCAGGTTGATTGAACTTTCAGTAAGAAGAAGAATAGCTGATACATGGATTCCTTCATGCAAATGTGAACTCTTATGAAAGTGAAGGGATGGACATCTACTGTTTGTAATGTGAATCAGTCCAATTCTCCCCTTTTTACTTTGTTGGGGGGTTAGAGATAGCCTACCCAACTGCTGTGGATTGGCGGTGTATAGGCGGGCTGGGTTGTTTTTTGGGCCTTTTTGTGAGCCTATACTTGTACATTCTTTACCATTTCTTTTTTCATTTACATATATCAGTGGTACAATCCACTTTTAAAAAAAAATGTGAACCCTCATGGAGTTTCCCAGTTACTAGGATATGTCGTGCATAGTTCAGGCTGTAAGGAGTTCTGCTATATGGAGATAGGTTCATAAAATGTGCCATAAATCCCACTACAGTGTTCTACTAGCATCAGCAATTTCCACCATACGCAAACTAAGATCTTATATATAAACGCCATAAATCCCACTACAGTGTTCTACTAGCATCAGTAATTTTTACCATATGCAAACTAAGAACTTTATATATATATATATGGTGAAGTCTGTGGTGCGGCGGGGTCCGTTGGCCGCGCCGCACCACAGCTGGGCGCCCTCAGATGGGCATCCGAGGGTGCCAAAAAAATAATAAAATAAAAAAACGGGACGTTGCCACCCCCTGCCGCCGCGTGCTACGCGGGCGCTGTAGGCGCGCGTAACGGGCAACTGGCGCAATATCCCGTTTTTTTTTTTTTTTTATTGGCGCCCTCGGATGCCCATCCAAGGGCGCCCAACGGTGGTGCGGCAGGGCCGCACCAACGGACCCCGCCGCACCACAGACTCACTCATATATATATATATATATATATATATATATATATATATAATCATAGCATAACTGAGATCAGCACATGAACAATAAATGCAACAAAGATAGGCTGTTTACACACCTTGATAACAGGTTTAAGTCTTTAAGAAATCAAAGTGGATTACCTCTCGGCATCCAAGAACCCCGAAACGTATTTCTGTTGAGCCGGCTACCAAACCCAGTGTAGACCCCAATCACAGCAAGAAACTTCTTTCCGTATGAAGACTGATTCAATCGCATGTAACCCTGACTCTTGGCAAGGGTCAGGTCCATCTCGGCTTCCACAATTGTCTGTGCCAATTCTCTGGAATCAAAAGGAAAATACCAAAACCGCATAAAATCCATCTCATGAATTGAAAAATAACCAAAATGCTCATCAACACCGAAGCCAATAGAATTCCCAGGAAACAACTTTAAATACTCTCGAAATTGCAATCACATCAAATTCTTAAAAGACAAACCCAAATGTCAAGAAACAGAATATGGATTGAGACAGGAAATTATAACAGAAAAAAAAAAATCCTACTTGCAGCCAAGACCCAACAGCTTGTCCTCCAGAGTGAGCACCTTGGGACGCTACCAATGTTCAACAGTGTGGGAAAAAGAAAAGTAAGTAATAGAAAACACTGGTCAAAATGGAAGCAGTAAGGAAAAGAAGAAACAAAATTGATCGCCGGAAGACGTACCTGGCCAGCGCTCTTCTGGAGGATGCCAGATAGGAGCATCCGGTTCTCAGCATCCTGCCACAGCCTGTACCAAGTAATGACTCAGTGACAAAAACCCTAATCCACCGCTAATGCGGAAGTGACGAAGCAAAATGGGAAGATCCGCGGGTGGAAGAGAAGAAAGGGGTAGCACCTGCCAGCGACGTAGAGCCACGCGAGGCAGGAGAGGAAGCCCATGATCAGCGACACCCTGCCCCCGCTGCCACCGCCACCAGCCAAGAATGAGGAAAAAGGAGAAGAAGAAGAGGAGGAGGAGGAGGAGGAGGCCCCCCTGAAATGGGATCTCCATCGCCGCTCCTGCTTCATGGCGCTCGCCAGCGTCTCCCCGCGCCCCAACTCCATCGCCGAGAGAGGCGTAACCGGCGGGGGCGTCCCTCACATCCACCGGAGACCCCTTGCGCCCTTCGTCTCCCCTCTCCTTACTCACCCCCCCGTCTCCCCGCCGCCGCGGCAGCAGAAGTGGCGGCTTCGGAACGGCCACAGTGGGCGGAGCCCCCCCTCCAGGCCGGAGGAGGGTCGGAAACTTCGCAAGCAACGCGGGCGGTGGCGAGTGGGGTCCAATGTGCCATCACGTGGAAAGGGGAGCGCCTCTCGTCCGTCTGATCGCTGTGTCCCCTTCAAGTAAAGTACACGTGGCATTGAAAGAAGTGTGGTGATCTGATGGGTGGTGTCATTAGTGAGAAGCTAACAAAAAGCCCTAATTCCCCACGCTAACAATAGTAAGAGGACGACAAAAGAGGTTTGCAGGTTGGTGGACAACGCAATAGATCCTGGTCTCAACTCTTTTGTTCTAATCGATCTTTGACCTGTTTGGATGCACTCTATTATTTTTTTACTATAATTTTAGTTTGGAGACTTAAAAAATGAGCCTACCATAAATTCATTTGAGCTTATCATAAATTCAAAACCTCTCCATAAATATGTTTTCCATAAAGCTAGTATGAGTAAATAATTTATGGCGGAGACTCTTCTTTGAAGGCATAGTTTGGAGACGCTTTCAAAAAAGTAAAAATCTCAAAAAGTCGGTTTGCAGACCTCACGCGTACGGGCAGAGCTTTCCTGCCTCGGTGTCCGCGTCGACATGAAAAGTGTCAAAAAAAATCAGGAAAAAAAAGTTGCGTCTGCTGTAAGACACAAGAAGTCGGCTCGTCTAGGAATTTTTTAGAAGCGGTATCCTGGCCGCTTATAGAAAAGTGGAGAGAGAGAGAGCGCCCTCAATCTATCTCTCTTTTCTGGCAAAAGCTGTTGTTCACGGAAGCCGAAAATAGTTTGGGTCGTTTGATAATACACATGATTCTGTCAGAGATTTTAACCTCTAAAATTTTTTCTGAAGCGTCTCCAAACGATACCTAAGTAGAGTTGGGCATAAAAATATATTTAAATTTAAGAAAAACTAGAATGTTTATGATAATTGAGGTTTTCATAAACATATTTTTAATCTCGTCTCGAGAGAGGAAGCTCCAAGTTACTAGATATATAGATTTTTCTACGAATGGATGAAATGCCCTAGCGGTCAAAAGTCTTGCCTTTGGCAATGGTCATTCGGATTCAAACCCTACCTTTGCAGTGTGGCCTCTAAGGTTCTTCGATCCCCTAGCTAGGGTGTGGCTCGACTGTGAATTTCATTTTACTGCGCATTTAAGTCGGTGCATATGTAGGTGTCTCTCAGAGATGCTTCTAAGAGATATTAGGGCACACTTTCGGAGCCATAATATATCACAATCCTTTATTCCCTATCCAATTACCTTCGTTGTCAAACAAATAGAAGGAAAAAAAACAGTAGTATTTAGGTTTGTACTGAGTTTGAAAGGTTACAAGTTCAATTTCAGATCTACCAAATCTATATTATGTTATGGTAGACGCATAGACTTGAATATTATTTTATTACATTCTCATCATAAAAAATAGCCCAATTGTAAATTCGAATTGTTGATTGGGTAATTATAATTGACGGGGAGAAGCTAATTAAGTGGCAGAGTCAGGACCAAAACGACCTCCACACCGTGATGCAGGGGCTTCCCAACCTCAGCTCAAGATAACACAGTAGGGAAAGCCAATTTAAATCGTTGTAAGAAGATCAGCCCAAGATAAGACCAAATGGTCCACATGATAATCACTTCTAAGACTGAATATGGTTCGATAAATTTGAGCCTAACCAAATCGATTTAGATGTTAAATTGAACCGAATAGACTCTAACATAGGAACCAAACCAAATTGAAACGTTTGAGATTTAGTCGATTCAGTTCAATTCATTGATCTACATTTGTAGATCTTGAATTAAACGAATCGAATTGAAATTGTAAATTTTAAGTTTAGGGTTTGACCCAAAATATAAATATCCTTACTCACCTCCCCCAATATCAATAGTTTGTCTCACATCTTTCTTACATAGTCAAATAATAATAATAATAATTTGTCCCAAAGATCGATAGAGCTTTAAGAAATGCTACGAGGAGTAAAGGTAACACATTAGGGAGCTCCTAGCAAAGAGGAGGAATTCTCCTCATGCCCCTTCAATTAAAAGGTACTTTTAACTTTGCACTCCTACTCTTCAGCTTTGTGAAGCCACAAGCAACTTGGATAATCACTTCAAGAATTTCGAAATCTCTTTTCAAAGGGCCCCTGAAGTCATCAACGACCGAGCACTAGCCACCACTCTAAATAGAGGGGGTTTAAGTAATGGCGGATCTAAAAAATTTATTCAACAGAATCACTCTAAAAATTAAGATATATTTATAGATTTTATTTGCATTTTAGTAGAGTCACTCTTTTTAAAAAAAATCAATTAAATTAATTTAATAGAAAATTATAAATTCTTTAATAAAATTTTAAAAATTCAGTGAGATCGTATAACTCCGCTAGACCTAAATTAGGTCCGTCCATGGGTTCAAGTGTGGCTTCTAGCCGTTTTGAGAGTCATTTTACTCTTGGACGTATATAAGTGTAAAGAGAATAACTTAGTCCACTTGAGTTTTGTACTTTGTATTTATATTATTTAGTTTTTATTGGATAGGTGTATTGTGCCCTTTTTTTTATTGGCCAATGAAAAAAAAATATAAGTGTAAAGTGTAAAATTCAAATACACTAAATTCTTTTCAAGTGTAAATATATGGTTAAAATTTAATGGACTTTGGAGTGATGATATAGCTAATCAGTGTTGTAAAAAAAATTTCAGATACCCGACCCAACGGATGAAGTAGCGTTATCCTTAGATTACAGGAGGAACATTCTTTTTTGTTTCAAAACAATTCAGGTTAGAAATTAAGTAGATTAAACTAATTTACATGGACATCTTAACCCTACAGGGGCACATCTTAGAACATTAGCAGCTTCCAACAACTTGGTAATCTTTTAATGAAGAGCTTGACAAAACCCCAAGTCCCAATTAGCTTATGCTATTAGTAATGAACATAGTTACTCGGTCAAATTATATATTAATGATATTACAATAAACTATGATTAAATTAAATACAATAATGTAGGATTATCATTATATTACTTTGGCAATTAACATATTACTATATTTCAGTAAGTAATGAGAGCAATACAGCCAAATCATGAATAACATCTCAATAAAGTATGATTAATCTTAATGTAATAACGCATTAACCCAATGGTATTTTTACATTATTATAGCAATTAACATAGTAATTATCAACTAGTATTATTACTATGTTTTTATGTTATATATAACTCTGATAATTAACATAATACTATGGTCAAACTAGTGATAATGTCACATTAAACTATGATTAGACATACTTAATGTAATAACATATTAACAGAATAGTATTATTACATTACTATAATAAGTAATATAGTAATGTTGCTATTATTAAATATTACATATAACTATTGTAATTAACATTGAAAAATAGTCATTAATAATGTTACCATTTCTACATTACACATACCTATAATAATTAACATAGTTTATATATAATAGTATTATTGATGGAAGAAGGGTAAAAAATAAGTATTATCCCTATGTCTATCCCCGATTCCACCAAACAGGAAATAAATTTAAAAATGAGGATAACTTAGTTAATATCAAATAATATGAGGCTAGATGATAAGAATAATTTACATTAATCTTTTCATATTACGTTAAAGAATATCGTCTATCTTACTACGCACGTTGATAATTATATCATTGAATATTATAGACATTTTATGTAAATGATATCAAGATTTACTGGAAGTGATATAAAAAAATATATTCTAAATAAAAATTTATGTTAGATGGTGTTCTTTATTGTAGCAAGAAAAGATTAATACTGTAATAAGAAATAATATTTACTGTAACAAGATTTAATGTATATTATAAAAAGTGCTCAATATTTATTGTAAAAAAAATACTGTAGATAATAACATTTTTGTCACACAATGTGATATTTATTGTAATATATAATAATATTTACTGTAAAGAGACTTATCGTATAAAATATAAATGATGTAAAATATATATTATAAGTGAAAAAATATGACATTAAGACAGAAATTTCAACAATTGACGCTAAAAAGGTGAAAATCGTCTCTGTAGGTTCATAAATATTGAAAAAAAAATAGAGATTAAAAATTAAGGGAAATGATTGATACCCGATGCGGCCCACCCCCACTGGCCAATCCCAGCACGGCCGGGTGGGTGCTTTACCCGACCACCTGGGTAAGAAGTCCAACCCAAAAATTAAGCCATATAAAAAAGTAAAAATTTTGTGATTTTTTTTTTACATAATTGAGATTTTTAATTAAATTTTTCAACAATGTTTATAAATTATTAATTAAAAAAGAGGGAAGAATTTTGATAATACCTCTCAGCTAATAAAACTATAAATCTTGTAATCCACATAATTTATTGCAAGACTACTTTTCTAAAAATATTTCTCTTCAAAAAAAAAAATTGGATGCATAAGAATGTGATAAACCGTGTGGTAAATTGATCTAATAAGCATGAAGTACATTCTTGTGCATTACACTTTAAAAAAATGGAAATCACTCGTTTAAAATTTACAAAAGTTAGAAGTTTAACCGTCTAAATAATGAAAACAATGAGATAATTAGGAATAAAAAAACCCTTCATATAAAATATTTTAATTTTTGAATGGGGGTCTTTCATATAGGGTTTTATGTTGCCCCCTCTCAGAAGTTACTTAACTCCCTTCCTTTTGGGTAGCAACTAGTGTGCTTTCTATGCTAATCGCTGCAGGTGACGTGTATTTACCCTAATGAATTCAAATCATACTTTCATACGACAAGATGATATCTACAATCTGAACTGCATTGATTTTTTAACTTATTTTTTAATATAAATTAATTAAAAATCTCGAGGGTCTATACTGTAATAAAACTTAACGTGTCCTGTAACAAGAGATAATGTGTATTGTAATGAAGTGAAGAACTAAAAAAATAAATCAAAAAATTGATAAAGATTTCTAATTAATTTCTCCTATTTTTTTAACTTTTATATACTACTAAAAATCTCACATTTACATGTGCAGGTTGATTCTTGAAGTACTAAAAGTGCCGCAACACTAAAATTTTTGTGGGCACTATCAGATGCCAGTGGATTTAAATAAGGCAACACACTATGAGCTCCATCCTCCATATATTTAAACATATATATATATATATACCGATATATAGATACATATAACCACATCAAGCTTTTATAAATAGTCCTTAATTGCATCTACTGTTCATATTCTGTTGGAGAAATATTTAATATATTTATGCAAGTGTATTTATTGTACTTATGTGTGACCCTATGGAATGAGTAGATTGTGTCGGAGTCGCTCACAAATATATATAATAAATACATTTGTTAAAATATAATAAGTTTTTTCTCTTCCTTTTGATGTAATCTCCGTGAGGAAGTGGGCAATGCACTACGTAGACTGTATGTATGCACTGTCCCCACGGACGAATGTCTCAGCATTTACAGATCTTGTAAGAAAATTTCATGCATCTTGTGTCCGGTTTCATGTATTTTAGCATATCTATATCTCTAAGTGATTTATTTATAAAAAATAACAATATGTGAAATAATTTAAGAATAAAAAATTATAAATATATATTTATCTCCTATTTTGACAACCTTACGTCAATTAATCATACAAAATTATACTTTTACCATTTTATCAAGAGAAATATTAGTTATCCACACGCTGAATAACTGACATGATGTGGCAGTGTCGCGCGTCCGACTTAATTGTTTAGATGCGGGGGCCCCACAATCGAGTATGTCGTGGGGCCCCCACACCCGAATATGCCGTGGGGCCCCCACATCCGACCAATCAAGACAGTGCTTCCACGTAATGTCTGATTTGATTGGTTGGATGCGGGGCCCCCACAATCACGTATGTCGTGGGGCCTCTGCACCCGACCAATCAAATCGGGCACACGATACTTCCACGTCATGTTCGATTTGATTGGTTGGGTGTGGGGGTCCCATGACATACTCGATTGTGAGGGCCCCACGCTCAAACAATTAAATCTAACGTAGGACCACTTCCATGTCATGCTAGTTACCTGATCGTCCGAGTAACTAGCATTTCTCTTTTATCAATTGCTTCACACTCCAACGTGCAGTGTTTAATTAGCCAAGGATTTGAAGAGTACAACACAATATGTAAACTTTTGATGTATTTGAACAAGAGAAATACTTAGTAGGGTGTGCCATTTGTCTTTGGAATTTGAAAAAGTGAGATAGAAGAGGTGTGTAGATCCGGGGTTTTTCTGGTCAAGTGGAGTAAGGGCAATATGTGTACACGAAAAGTAGGAGCTATCAAGTCCTGATCTTGGAGTTCACGAACACCAATCCCTGAGCTCACAAAATCACACGGGACGAAATTTCTTCGTTATCAAAAAATATATAATACCTCCAAAGATAAATATCACATCCCTAGGAGTTGGGATCCTCCCAGTACATCGGAGGACCCAACTCAATAAGTCACCAATCACATGAGGGGGTGGGGGGGGCGGGAAATTAAAAAAAAAACATTTGTCTATAACTTTTTCAGATTTTAAATTAGGGTTTTTTAAAATTCCCCCCCCCCCCCCCCCACCACCACTCATGTGATTGGTGATTTAATGAGTTGGTCCTCTCATGTACTGAGAGGAGGATCCCAACTCCATCCGTAATAGGTATGTCATGCTTAGTGCACACCAAAGTGTGTACTAAGTGTTTCTCTTCAAACACATCGCCCATGAAAGCATCTCCCATCTTCTATCACCACAGTAAATTAATAGAACCCCAAATGGAGGAGTACTTGGTGTGTTTAGGGAATATACTTCCCATAAAAACGTCAAGGGAATATTTGGGTGGGAGCTGGAGAGAGATGGAGAAACCAGGCAGCCCCCGGCTCTAGGGGCATTATGCCGGAATCTAAAACGCCAAATTCCTTCGCTCATGGTGGGCCTCCAAAGCTCCTGTTATAACCAGCCCCCCCCCCCCTGCTCTGTAACGGGAAGCGCCATCGCTCCTACCTCTGCGCTGCCTCTGCTCCATCTCTCTCTTTCTGTCTCTCGTGACAGAGAGCTGAGGTGGGCACAGCCAGTCATGGTGATATCGGTGGGGTCGCCGACGGGGGGAGGGCGGACGATCCGGGAAGCGGTGCTGCAGAGCGTGCTGGCCAAGCCGGGGGCCTGGAGCCTCCGGTCGGTGAGGAGGCGGTGCTCCTACTCCGACGGGGGGGAGGAGGACGCCGGCGGCCGCGGCTGCTGTGAGGACGAGGCGGTGGAGGGGGTGGCGGGCTCGACGGAGGAGATGCAGCAGCTGGGCGCGGAGAGGTCGAAGAACGTGCTCATCCTCATGATCGACACCGGCGGCGGCCACCGCGCCTCCGCCGAGGCCATCCGCGACGCCTTCCGGATTGAGTTCGGCGACGAGTACAGGGTGAGCAAGGGAGAGGACCATTAGCGACAGACCCCATTCACTAGTTTCCTCTCTGCTCTCTCTCTCTCTCTCTCTGTATGAACGATCTGAATGGCCATGCAATTGCAGGTGTTTGTGAAGGACGTGTGGAAGGAGCACGCAGGGTGGCCTCTGAACGACATGGAGAGGTCGTACAAGTTCATGCTGAGGCACGTCCGGCTGTGGAAGGTCGCCTTCCACGGCACCTCCCCTCGCTGGGTCCACGGCCTCTACCTCGCTGCCATGGCCGCCATGTACGCCAAGTAAGGCTCCCATCAATACCATTTCCGTCATCTTATTGCTCTCTGCAACGTACCTGGGTTGGTGTGTATTAAGATTTAAGAACATGGCGTTACAGACGAATCATGTGTGTTGCAGGGAGGTGGAGGCCGGGCTGATGAAGTACAAACCAGACATCATCATCAGCGTGCACCCCCTGATGCAGCACATCCCGCTGTGGGTGCTCAAGTGGCAGGGCCTGCACAAGAAGGTCGTCTTCGTCACCGTCGTCACCGACCTCAACACCTGCCACCCCACATGGTAAGCTCCCTTGGCTGCCACAGACCAGCTCTACATAGTACATATCTATAGACGGCAGTAGTAACAGCAGGGAAAAACCATTGCAGGTTCCACAGCGGCGTCACCAGATGCTACTGCCCTTCGGAGGAGGTGTCCAAGAGGGCCTCCTTGGACGGCCTGAGACCGTCGCAGATACGCGTCTTCGGCTTGCCGATACGGCCGTCGTTTTGCCGAGCAGTTCTCTCCAAGGTCTTCCTTTCCTCTCCAAGGCCAATCCACTGTGTCAAAAGCATGATTTGCCTCTCAGCGGAAGCGTAACCGGATGCTGTAAATTTATCTGATGCTACGCAGGATGAGCTGAGGAAGGAACTGGGTATGGATCTGCAGCTGCCCGCCGTCCTCCTGATGGGCGGGGGTGAAGGGATGGGTCCTGTCAAGAAGACGGCCAAGGCCCTGGGAGAGGCCCTGTTCGACGCGGAGCTCGGCAGGGCCACCGGGCAGATTGTGGTAGTCTGCGGGCGCAACCAGGCGCTGGCCACGGCCCTTGGATCACTCCATTGGAAAGTCCCCGTCAAGGTGATATAGGCCCTGCTGCTTGTTCTCAAATCACAGCAACTGCACATATGATTGATCAAACCACATCGATCGCCTGACCCATGTAGCCATCGATCATCTGCGGCCTGTTGCAGGTACGGGGATTCGAGACCCAGATGGAGAAGTGGATGGGGGCCTGCGACTGCATTATAACAAAGGCATGCTCTTTCCTTGTCTTTTCCTTCTTTCCTCCTCCTTTTTATGTTCTTTTATCATGTTACTGTGCTGAATCATCTGGTATTTTTCATACTGTTTCAAGTGTCCTATATCTGTGCTTCTGTTTCTCTTATGAAAATTTCCCCACACTCTGCAGGCTGGACCTGGCACAATAGCAGAGGCTTTGATAAGGGGGCTGCCCATCATCCTAAATGACTTCATTCCCGGCCAGGTCAGTAATGGATCGAACATGTTCCTCTTTAAGAACAGGGAGAGTATTGTCGTTAGAGCTGACGATAACTTGTAAGATCAAATGACATCAGGGGGACTCGATTGAAGGATCGAGAGGACTCTTTAATACTTAAGTCAGGTATAACCGTAGAATATGACATATAGAGAGGGGTTCTTTTGGTGTGTGATCTCCCATGTGAGTGATTGTGAGGGTTAATTTCCCTTATCTTTGTACGAAGGTTACCGTTCTTTATATAGATATAAGACCTAAAGAATTTGAACACGTCTCCCAAAAATGATATACGGAGGTTGCCACTATTGAGTTCTCAAGACGGAGTTTATCTACTTGAGATGTCCCCTAGAGTTTCGCGCCATGGCTATTCTAAGTTGTGGGAAGACATGTTACACTGTCTCACTGAATGTTGTTGAGAGGCTAAAGGTCATTTATCATGTTTGCTATTCGAAGGCGTTGAATAAGAACCTGTGAACTTGCTCGGTGAGGCTTCTCGATGTTCGGTAGCCTCCCGCTGTTCGGTGCGGCCAAGTTTAGGGTTGCCCAAAGATCTCCAAAAATAGATCTTATTCGGTGTCTAGAGACACGTGACTAAATAATCGTTATTCTGAATCTTTGATGAGCTATATAGATCTATAGACTTAAGAGGCCAGAAATGGCCTCTACACGTACCAATGATAGTTCTAAGATAGGGACTTTATAAGGACGGCAAATACTGACACAGTAGGACGAGGAATACAGCGATGTGACGCTTAATTTTTCTCTAGTTCCAACACTCTGCTATCGATGTGTTCCAGTTCTTCCCTTGTGCGTAGGGGTGTCAATGGGTGGGCTTGGGCTGGCCCAATTCAAACCCAGTTCAACCCAACACTAAATAACCCAACCCAAGCCAACCCAAATTTAATGGATCAAAGTAAAATAAACCCATGCTAGCCCATTGGGACCTGTTTCAGCCCATCAAACTAATATGTAAATAGATTCACTATTTTAATTTAAGCATGTTTTAATTAGAGAGAACTATTGGTGTCGTGAAAATCGGTTTTTTTATTTAAGCATGTTTTTAATGCATGTGTAGGTATGGTGGTTATGATAGGTACGGTGGTTATTGATGTCTCTTAGCCCAATGGGCTAACCCGAGTCCAACTCATCAAGTGATGAGTTTGACAAATGGGCTTCAAAAGAGATCCATGGGCTAACCCGAGTCCAACCCAAATTGAGTCTGGAGTGGACTGCCCATTGAACTTCAAACTAACCCAGCCCATTGACACCCCTACTTGTGCGGGGGTAGTCTGTGATATGTGTGAGATCTACAGCCGGATAGGTTATCAAGAATAGTTTATCAGTAGATAGAAAAGTTCATATTTTCTTTCTTTCCATTTTGACAAAAATGGTATGCGTATCTTAGTTGTGCAGGATAAGTTCGGATGGGATATAAATGCCCCCCAAAAGTGCACAAACAAGTAATTTGAATCTCCCTTGTCAAAAAAGAAGAAGAAGGGTAATTTGATTCTCTTATATTCGGATTTGCTATTTGTGCAAATAGGGCATTATCCTTATAATGGTAGATTTTTCTATCCGCCATGTCAAAGCAGCTGGATATAGAAGTAGTTTGATTTAGGGAGAATTAATTAGAGGTCACTGTCAGAGTGTTGACTTAATTTTCTAGTCACTGTCAGAAAATCAGAAGTCATATAGTCCTTACTTTTTGTGTTAGTTTAATTTCTAGTCCCTGCTTTTGTTGCTCAGCATTTAATGCGTCTTGGAAGACGGTCGTCCTTTAATATCCACTTTTTCCTATTTTACCCTTCCTTATTCTACTATTTCCTTATTTACATTCGTTACAGTTGTCTTTGTATCAATTACAGTAAACTTTTATGTCAGTTACAGTAAGCATTATATCTGTTATAGTAAGTCTTTTTTTCCTTATGCTCGTTACAGTTGCCTTTGTATCAGTTACAGTAAGTCTTTATATCTGACAGTAAGTCTTTGTAACTGTTACAGACTACAGCTATAAGCTCTTACAAAAGAAAAAAAAACTTTATTTGTTTGCAAGTGCTAGGATTCGAACCCAGTCTTCACAAAGACAACATGAGATACCCTTACCACTAAGCTACAACTACACATGTGTTACAATATAATATATAATATATTAATTAAGTATTGTAGTCTGTACAATTCTCTATTACAACCTATGTTAAATCTTGTTACAGAAAGTATCATTCTCTGTTACAACTTATGTTAAGTTTGTTACATAAAAGATATGTAGGCTTAGCGTAAGTGATATAAAGACTTACTGTAAGTGATACGAATGCTTTCTGTAAGAGATATAAAGCTTACTGTAAACGACATGTACACTAACTGTAACGAATGTAACATAGCTTAATGTAACTGATATAAATATTTACTGTAAGTGATACGAATGCTTTCTGTAAGAGATATAAAAGTTTACTGTAAACGACATGTACACTAACTGTAATTTCTGCACATCTCTTACATCTTCCTTCTTCTGCTCTTTCTCTATGTACACTTACATTCGTTACAGTTAGTGTGTGTATCGTTTACAGTAAGCCTTTACATCTCTTACAGAAAGCATTCGTATTACTTACAGTAAGTTTTATATCACTTACATAAATCTTTACATCACTTACATTAAATCTACATATCTCTTACAGAAAAATTTCGTATCACTTACAGTAAATCTTTATATCTCTTATAGAAAATTTTCATACTTATTACAGTAAATACTGGTATCAGTTAACAGACACATCATTTCCCTATTAGTAACATGCATTAACATACGTGAGTTCAAAAGGACAGTCTTAGAAGAACCGGTTACAAGTGTTTTTTGCTTCTGCTCGTCTGATCAGATTACCGCAAGGGAGACGATACATCATACACATGTAGAAGGGTACGTAGTACGAGTTTCTGCAGAGCTCCAGACGAGGGATATCTATCACCCTACTCGTCCTCAAGCCTTCCCACCACCCACACTCATCGCCCACCCCAACAATGGGCACTCCACCCCGTAGTATACATTGTATAATCCCATATCAGATATCTAAAGGCACTTATATACAACATATTACATTAAAACACAAGATATACAACATATTACATTAAAAAACATACATGAAGTAGTTCAGTAGTCAAGATCCCTGGATTATAGTCCCGTCCCCACTTGCCAATCAAAGAAAAAAAAAGTTACGAAGTGTTGTACATCCCTGGATTAGTTGCATGTTTGTTGCTTGAAAACACGCATAGTTTGATTAAAAAGGAAAACGTCCATGATGATTTCTGGGCAAATTTATCAATATAAGCTGCAGTGTGATCGTCAACTATAAAGATATGATATTGTAACCCATGATGATTTCTGATCGTAATTTTTTACAAACTTGATACTGTAACAGAGCTTAACGTATACTCTAATAGAATTTAACGTATACTGTAACAGAACTTAACGTATACTGTAACAGAGCTTAACCCTTCTTCTTCTGCTCTTTCTCTATGTACACTTACATTCGTTACAGTTAGTGTGTATATCGTTTACAGCAAGACTTTACATCTCTTACAGAAAGCATTAGTATTACCTATAGTAAGTATTATATCACTTACAGTAAATCTTATATCACTTACATTAAACCTATACATCTTTTACAAAAAACTTCCGTATCACTTACAGTAAATTTTTATATCTCTTACAGAAAGTTTTCATACTTATTATAGTAAATACTTGGTATCAATAACATACACATCATTTCCCTATTAGTAATTAACATGCATTAACATATACGTGAGTCCAAAAGGACAGTCTTAGAATAACCGGTTACAAGTGCTTTTGCTTCTGCTCGTCTGATCAGATTATCGCAAGGGAGACGATACATCATACACATTAGAAGGGTACGTAGTACGAGCTTCTGCAAAGCTCCAGACAAGGGATATCCATCACCCTACTCGTCCTCAAGCCTTCCCACCACCCACACCCATCGCCCACCCCAACAATGGGCACTCCACCTGTAGTTATACATTGTAATCCCCTAATCCCATATCAGATATATAAAGGCACTGATATACAGCATATTACATTAAAACACAGGATATACAACATATTACATTAATAAACCTACAGGAAGTAGTTCAGTAGTCAAGATCTCTAGATTATAGTCCCGTCCCCACTTGCGAAGCAAAGAAAAAAAAATTACGAAGTGTTGTATATCTCTGGATTAGTCGCATGTTTGTTTTGCTACAGATTGTTTGAAAACAAGCATTAGTTTGATTGAAAACAGGTTTACTGTAACAGATATAAAGACTTACTGTAACTGATACAAATACAAGCTGTAACAGATATAAAGTCTTACTATAACGAATGTAAGTGTGCATAGGAAAAGAAGACTTACTGTAATAGATATAAAGACTTACTGTAATTGATACAAAGGTAACTTGTAACAGATATAAAGACTTACTGTAACGAATGTAAGTGTGTATAGGGAAAGATGGCTCATAGGGAAAGAGCAGAAGGATGAAGGGCAAAATAGGAAAAAGTTGATGTTAAAAGGACGACTCGTCTTTCAAGACGCATTAAATGCTGAGCAACAAAAAGTAGGGACTAGAAATTAAAGTAACACAAAAAGTAAGGACTTTATGATTTCTGATCTTCTGACAGGGACTACAAATTAAGTCTAACCCTCTGACAGGGACCCCTAATTAATTCTCCCTTTGATTTATAACATTCTTTGCTGTAGAATAAGGTTCCACTTTTGCTCTCTTTTTTTTTTTTTGAAAAATGATTTGTTACATGTACGCGATAAATAATTATTTTATATCTACCTTTACACAGTGTGGATGGTGGTTCTTACCGTTATGTAAAGGCAAATATTTTTATGAGATTTTTAAACATTTCTCTTTTGTTTGTAATATTTATTACTTGGTTGGACATACCAAGAACATATATGATAAAATTCCTCAATTGCCCGTGTCGTTCCTTCTCTCTCGTGCTCATCTCCACCAGGAAGTGGGCAACGTCCCTTACGTCGTGGACAACGGCGCCGGGGTCTTCTCCAGCAGCCCGAAGGAGACGGCGAGCCTGGTGGCCCAGTGGTTTGGCCGGGGCGGGAAGGAGATGAAGAGGATGTCCCAGAACGCGCTGAACCTGGCGCAACACCACGCTGTCTTCGACATCGTCCGGGACATCGACGAGCTGGCCCGCCGGCGGAGCGCCATGGACCGGATATCCTACTCCCTCGTCTCCTCCTTCTCGCACCCAATATAGATAGACCACGGCGACCAACATCCATAACGATAGGCAGCATAGTGTCTGCTGTATGGTCTGTGGTGTATTCGACGAAATGTCTCAACATGTACAGATTGTTTACGTAGGGTTGGAGTTTGGCATTCTTTTGGCCCTGCAAGTGGGGGCATCTTCTGTTGAGCAAGATCATGTAAGAAATTTCTGTTGGGAGGGGGAACCTCCTCCTGTTCTTGTTTCATGTGTTTTAGTTTGTGGAGAGTGATGAGGGGGTTGGTGGGCATAGCCTTCTATATAAGCTAGTGCATCTACTGTTCATCCCCCACACTCCTCACCTCACTTCTGCATATGCCATCAGTTTATAAATTTCATTGCTTCTCCGTTTGTGTACATACCCTTCCAGCTGCCTATTTGTAGATGGTTTATATATGTTTAGGGTCACTTTATCAAAGGGATAAACTATCTGTTTATAATGGAGGGATAAACTATTTGGGATAATCTACCTTCTTAGATGTTGTTGGAACATGTTCCATGCGTGGCACTGCCATCTAATAATTTTTTTTAACGTAAACTCACATTCTCAATGTAAAAAATTATTTATATTTTTTTAATTAATTATTTATCACCTTTGAGTGACAAAGAGTCAAATAAGGGGGAACGAATAATTTATTCATGTTGAAGTTATTTGTCACTATTATTGTTAAAAGTCACAAAGAATTTTAAGAGGAAGGACACATGAGTATTTAAAGAGTACCTCTTGTAAGGTGGGGCCCACATGCTAGCATGTGGACCAATCAGATGATTTTCTTATAATATGTCAAAACTTGCAACTAGAATTTCTCCATTTTTCACTTTCCCACTTCACATTTGGCATTTCTGGGTTAAGAGTGGTTAAATAGTTTGAGCAGAAGATGTAGGATTGTGTTGCATGCATGCTTTGAAACATTTGCAAATGTAATTTTAAACTATCCCGGTACTCAAAATTAATAGCCATCCGAAAAGGCGAAAACATGTGAATGCACTTAACAGATGTCATTAATTTATACTTATATGTATTGCATATTTTTACACTAATTAGTCAAGATAACAGAACTTTTTTTATATATTCTATTAGATTTTAACTTGAGTGAGGTATACTCGTATGCAGGTGAACGATCGCTATAATCCCCACTTTCACAAGTTATATGATCTTGGAAACCCTATGAGGGGGGTCTCAACTCTTTCTACTTCACCCCCATTCTAATAATCTTAACGAAACCATTACTTACTCCGCATTGATAAGATCCCATCATGTCTTCAGATGTCTCCATGATGAGTGTTTTTATGATTTGTAATGAAAATTTTATAGTTGTGACGTGCATACTATGCACTCTTCAGGAAACATATGTGTAGATGGATAGATAAATATAAATTAATGGGTCATGTTGTTCAAGGCCAACGCCGTATCTCTTAGGAAATTTTGTTGGAAAACTATCTTTGTAGAGAAAGTTGCAAAAATATTTTGGATGTAAGAAAACTTTCCTACACATCATTGTTGATGCTATAGGTTTGACTGACTATAATAATGTGACCAAGATTTATTGGTCGACCATGACGATGAGGCCAAGATTTGGCCGGCTTGAAACTTCAGCTAGCTGAGATAGATGTTGGCTGAGAAGAGGGGCTAGACTTTGTCGAGATTTGATCGACCTGAGAGTTCAATTGAATGAGGTGGATGTTGATCGAGATGGATGACCAAAGATGATCTAATTTGAAAAGATAGTTAATCTTTGGAGATGTCTTATGGCTAACCCTCAAACGA
>CM024764.1:3912874-3915663 GCA_014218235.1 Colocasia esculenta | reverse complement strand
ACAATTCTCCCTCCAGTTGAGTTGCTCTGTGCGTATTGCCGCCTGTGACCGCTGCTGCCATGGTCCAGCAGCCCAACGCGCGCAAAGGGACTCCCAATAGTCCGTCCGCAGACAAACAGGGCCGTAATCCACCCAAGCCATAGGATCCGGTTCCCTGTGGTCTTCATTGCCTGTCCCGTGCCTCCCACATCGACTTTCTTAAATTAGTCGGCCATAATCTCCCAGACGGCCGAGCCCGAGGGAGATCCTCGGGTCTCGTGAACGCGAACCTCCACTGTAAAGAAATAAAATTAATCAACGTTCTGCAATAAACTAAATTATAATAATTGAATAAATGACTTCAACTCTTCTAAAAAATAAAAATACCATAAACATGTCAAATAATAAATCCCGGACTGGCACGGGAAGGTCTCTCCATGCATCCACTGGTCCTGGAATATGTGCGGGACCAACGTCGTAATATAGACGGGAAGCAGGACTGGGATCTATCTTCCCCCTGCAATTCCACATTAATTTCTACATGAAATGTATATCCTAAATAACAAATACAGTAACACTGAGATGATGAACTTTACCCTGAGATCCAGCAATGGTTGTCGTCCTGGTAGCTGAGGCCCTCCTCAGCTGCTGGATGCTGGCTCTCCACCTCTGTTGAAAACAATTTAGTACACTTTTATTGTATAAATTGCAAGAGACCAAATATACTAATCTATTGAAACATATGTTTACCTGTGGTGAGGAAGAAGACGAAGGTGGCGTGGATGGGGAGGCATTCCCTGCAAAATTCATACACATTAGAAATTATGAATTTCAAATAAAACAAAATGTAGAAAATTACCTGTCGCTGGGACGAGGGCGTGGACGGGGAGGCAGTCCCTGCAAAATTTCATAACATTAGAAATTATGAATTTCAAAATAAACAACAATATAGAAATTTACCTGTCGCTGGGACGACGGGCGTGGACGGGGAGGCAGTCCCTGCAAATTTCATACACATTAGAAATTATGAATTTCAAATAAACAACAATATAGAAATTACATGTCGCTGGGAGACGGGCGTGGACGGGGAGGCAGTCCCTGTAAAATTGTAGTACGTTAGTTCTCGTGAAATCAATATAAACAATAATACCCATATGGTTTTTTGTGTACATATGCATATACCTGTCGCGGACCTGGAGGCAGACGTGGACGCGGAGGCAGTCCCTCTGCCAACAGACGTCGCAACCCTCCGACTGCGTCCTCCCAGTACCATATCTCTATTGATACAAATAAAGATATAGCAAGTCATCAGCACTCAATTTGAAGTAGCAATTATATGAACATGTAATGAACAACAACACAATTTCTACAAAATAGCAGTATATTATCTATATTCATCATCAGATGCTGAAGACATGTTTAATTCAGCATCATCTTCATCATCATCCTGGAATTCATCCTCATCATCTTGGGAGTCTTCCTCCACATCAGACTCCACCTCCCGCTCAGCGACATTTGGGTCAACTTCTTCTTGTTCGTTATCCTTATATAAGGAATTGTTTCATTATATCATGAACATGTACTGCGTAGAAGCTGTCAACTCTCGTGCGTCACTCCGATCTGATTTGGAAAAAGTTGTCATTAACACCTTCGAGCTCATCATCAGTCGGGAGAAGCTCATACTCAGGGAATAGTCTTGATTTCACTCTACATGCAGCCCACCAATCTCTTAATTTGAGGGATGTATAATTTGAATAATAAACTGGTGGGCTTGTGCCGCCAGGATGAATGGCTCATATGTACTCAATTTGGACTTATGCTTCACATCGATTAATCCATATGTTGTGTCATGACGAATAGATGGGGTCAAACTAATGACACTTGAACAGAAATAATTGTTGTCTTGTCCCAAAAATTGCAGTTCAATGACTTCTTCGAGAATGCCGTAATAGTCAATTTCATTTTCATTATAGGCACTTCCCTTCACACATACGCCGCTGTTCATCGTAGACTTATTCCGTCCATAATCTCTCGTGTGAAATCTGTATCCATCACAATGTAGCCTGGATAGACACGTACAATCTTCGAGGGGCCAAAACTAATCTGTTGTACTCTTGAATCGGGAATGAAGCCTTGTTCAACCTATTATGAGATAAATAGACAAACATTGAATAAATGACTTCAACTCAGTCTGCATAAAAACATAACACTTATGTTTCAAAATAATTAGACACATACTTGAGATCTTAACCAAGTAGGAAAAGACTTCTCCCATTCCTTTCAACCTGCACGTCAGTTAGACGTGGATTCGTCGCAATATGACCGAGTCAAACTCTCTGCAATGTAAATGTCACACAACTGTTAGGTTCTGCAGTAATGCACGCAAATGATGACGAATAAGCGTGGAGAGCTTATGAATGTAAGGGTCTAGTTCTTCACAATTCATGAACACGTAGATCTCCGCAGCTACCAACTCTCTGTCTTGGAGTGCGCGAGTAGATGAAGATCCGAACGCCGTCCGGCACACTTGAATACAGAGAGTCGGTCTGACACCTCCGAATCTCCACAATCATCATTACGTGGAGGTTGAGTGCGTCGGGTTCGTATTTCTGTGTCAAAGTACATCGAACAGAAGTTCGATATCTCCTCAATGAGGTACGCCTGAGTAATGGAGCCCTCAACTTGTGCTTTGTTACTTTAACCAGTCTTTTCCAATAACATGTACATACTAGCACACCAACTGCGTCGTAAGATTAAGAATATCGCACTCTTTTTCATCTTGAACAATAACAGATAATCCACTTTTATTT
>CM024764.1:3745374-3902874 GCA_014218235.1 Colocasia esculenta | reverse complement strand
TGTGAAATGTAAAAGTGGCACATGGTAAGTGCAAGTGATGTGATAAGTGAAAGTGCAAGTGAAAACTATGTGAAAATTATATGAATCATGTGTAAGTGAAAGTGAATGTAATGAGAAAATAAAATGCATGTGACAACCAAAGTAAAAATGCATATATTCATATCATTCATGTGTTAATATGTTAGATGTAATATCATGTTTAATATCATGTTATGTAGTTTAATAACATCCATGTACTAATGTTATGTGAATATGAGCAAATGTGAAAAGTGAATATGTGTAGTGTAGTATGAATGGATTAGCATGTGAAAAGATGTAAATTCAGGTAAATGTGATTTATTCATATTAAAACAGCAAACTAAATGTGTGAAAAAGTATTATATTTACATGTGAAATTGGTTAGATAACATGCTATGATTGTAATTACCATGTACCTAGATCCATGTTTTAAATTGCATAGAATTGTGATGTAAATGAATGAATTTAGAATCTTAAATCATATTAGACAATATGTGTAGAAAGCATGCTATAGGTCATTCAGGGATGTTTGTTTATTTTAAAATATGATGGACACAAGTTATGAGTTGCAACATGAATCAAGTCACTTATCATGTACATGAAGTATGTGTAGGTGTATGTTAGTATATCCATGAGTTAGTAATTACATGATGTGTGTGTATATAGTATCACGTTATAAATTGAACATAAGCCATGAGTTAATGTTATATGAAAATAAGAAATGAAACCACATGATTATAGAAATGCTCTTATGTTAGTAAATCCATGTTGTAGTGATCATGATGAGAACCCTTATCTTCCATATGCTAGTATAGTCTTGAATAATAGATTTCATGTTTAGTATCCATGACCTAGAACGAGCATGTGTTAGCCTAAAGCATGTTTAGGTAGTTTATGTATGTTGTTGATTGTTTAAAGCATGTGCCATGTAATTCGTTTATGGTTTAAGAGATAGTATGTGTTTCCCCATTGTGTAATAGTTTAGCATGTGTGTGATGTGTGTAAGAATAATATCTATAGATTGCTTGCTGGGTCTTTTAGACTCATACTTGCTTCGGAGTACAGGTGAGACATGTGTTCCAGCACTTGAGGAGAGCTTAGCGAGGAGCGACATCGAGTGAGAGGGATAGCTGCTTGTGGAGTTTACTAGATAATTACTTTATTTCATAGTATGAACAATGTTATTTCATATGGACAATGTTATGGTCAATGTTTTCATTGGAATTGTAATAATGTGGACTTTTGTCACTTCCATTTGCTATATAGATTGTGGAATGATGTGATGATGATGGAATGAGAATGAGAATTGCATTTTATTTCCACTGTATTTCATTGTTATTCATGTACATATCAACCTATCGTTTAATGTTGGGTTATTATCCCACTGTAATGACGTCCTTTGTACCGATAGGGATTGGTATAATCGTACCGGTATGAAGAGGGTCGTTACAGTGATTTCTATATTATGTATGGCCGTGCCTAAGGGCACATCGGTTGAAGTAGATTCTTCTTTTTATCAAAAAAAAAACCTTCCCAAACTATACAAGCTTATTCCAAAGCATACGACTTTCTAGATGTATATGATGATATCTAGACAGATGGATTTTATATCAATCGTATAATATAGGCTCGAGTCAGACATCAAATTGCTTCGATTTGAATTATTCGGAGCATACCTTCCTTATATATATATATATATTATATATATATATATATATATATCAATATCCAAAATAAATAAAAAAAATAAAAATAAATAATTTGATATTTATCAAAATATATATATATAAATGAGAAATAATAATATATAATAAATAAAATGATATTATATATATATAATATATAGAATATATATATAAATCAATCTAAAAATCTAAAAAATAATAAAAATCAAAATATAAATCTAATAAAAGATGTACAATCAAACTTATTTCTCGATTCAATAGAAGCCAAAAGTTGTTAATATGGTACCCAAATAACGATAGATATGTCAAAGGAGGTCGGTTTACACCCATTATTAATCCTAAATAGAATGTCACGATGTAGAGATCCATATGTAAGCATACTATCTATTTACATATGCATACGCTCAAATGACCCTTCTCATAATGAGAATGTACATAACCCTATTCCGGTCTGGTCCGGTATGGAATGAACTTATAATCTGATGATTGAGTTGATTCCATGATATAAGTTCATAACACCAGCCCATTCCCGTTTTGGACAGAACAGATCTAATAATTCTTGTATTCCAGTTAGTAAGAGGGATCTTGAACTAAGAAATAGACCCTAGAAGCTAAAAGAGGGTATCCTGAGCAATTGCAAGAATTGGGTTCATTGATATTCCTGGTATAATAGCATCATATTATCCGAGTCAGACATCAAATTGGTCATATAATCTATACATAGAAACCCCTTCGCTGGAAATAACATGCCCAAATACTCAACCTCTGAAACAAAAATAAACTTGGAAGGTTTAACAAACAAATGATTTTTTCGCAGAACTTTGAGTACTAACTGTAAATGGTCCAAATGCAATTGCCAAGAAGGGCTGAAAACCAATATATCATCAAAAAAAGACCAAAATAAATCCCCTCAAATATTTCCTAAATATATCATTCGTCAAATTCTGAAATGTAGCAGGGGCATTTGATAAACCAAAAGACATCACAAGAAATTCATAATGGCCTTCATGAGTATGAAAAGCTGACTTATGAATATCATGTGGGTGCATACGGATTGATGATAACCCGATCTTGAATCCAACTTAGAAAAATATTTAGATCCATGCAACTCATCAAGTAAATCATCTGTGAATGGATTGGGTATTTATTCTTCACTGGTGTTGATTTAAGCACAGTAATCAATGCACATTCTCCAAGTGCCATCTCTTTTTGAACAAGAAAGACTGGAGCAGAGAATGGGCTATTAGAAGACTGAATATGGTTTTGATTCAGTAGGTCTTTGACTTGGGTTTCAATAATGTCTTCAAAAATGGGGAATGTCTGTAAGGAGGCTGAGAAATAGTTATGGTTCCATCAAATAAAGGAATTTTATGATCACAAGATCTAGTAGGAGGAAGACCTTGTGATTCTTGGAACACAAAAGCATAGTTTGCAAGACATGAGCAAGATCTGAGGGATATTCAATGGAGGTGGGTGACAATGTAGTAGAAGAGGGCTGAGCATCAATAAGAAACAACTGTAAGGTGTGTAAGGATCGTGCTTTAGAAATATCCTTGGAGAATTTTTTAGCAGAGACAACCTGGATATCAGACTCAGGGACTCCTTTCAGCATAAAGTCACGTTTCTGTAATGTAAATTTCATGGTCATATCAGAGATATTAAAATTTCTGAGGTGAAATAGAAGGCTCCACTGCAACACCATCAATATGAAAATCTGAAGTTTCATGATCTGCAACTTCAAAATCAGAGTTCTCAGGAATCAATTGTAGCAAAAACAAATTTATGAGGCTGACAAGTATGACCCAGTGTCCATTTTTCATCACCGTTAAAGCAAATCCCCTTCAACTTCCTCTCCTGTAATTGTTGAGTGGACAACCATCGAACAGGTGGTGTGGGTACCTTGGATGGAGCAGATAATAAAGGGGGCTGAGAACTCGTAGAGGCAACTGATTTAACTGAAGAGAAATTAAAATGTGAGGGCCCTTTCCTATGGAAATTGAACTTTGCCTCTTGAATTCTAGCCAACTCCATAGCTCTAGGAAGAGACTTGAGAGCAAAAGATCTGACTTCACATGCAATATCCTCCCTTAATCCACTTAAAAATATGGCCAACAGATGATCCTCTCAAAGTCCCACCACTTTATTACAAAGACTTTCAAATTGATTCTGATCTTCTAGAACAGTACCCAACTGGCATAGCTTGCTTAAAATTCCCAATGACTCTTCTAAACAAATAAAACCAAATTGGCCTTGTAAATTCAGTCCAAGTAACAGAAGTTTTAGTACTGGTGAAATAACAGTACCATTGAAGGGCTGCACCCTCCAAATAGTAAGAAGCTGTGGACAACTTGTGCCCTTCAGGAATTTGGTTACATAAGAAGTAATGATTGGTTGTTTACAGCTGTGGAGTGCATTGCCTTTATTCCTTCAGATATCTAACTGGTTGTCACTGGAGAAAAGGGAACTTAGGAAACTGTTTTTTTATTTTCTGATTGAACAATTCAGATGCATATATTATGCCTGGTGAAGAATTTATGTAGATGTACAAAAGTTCTATTAAACAAATTGTCTGTATTATAGCTTTTCCTAGCTTATATCTTAGCTTATAAGCAGAGAACTTTCTGTTGAACAAAAGCCACAAGTTGCAAACCCAAACTAGGGCAAAATTGGGAATTTTCTTTAATTTCCCGAAATTGATAGATGTGCTTCTCATGTGATTATACAATTGGGTCAATTGAGTGATTGACACACTTAATTGACCTTCAATTGCACTAATTGAACAAGAGTCCTCCTTGTTAAATCTTATTAGGGCAAAAGTTGGGGATTTTCTTCAATTTCCTGAATTACAAGATGTGAACATGATTATATAATTGGATCAATTAAGTAACATTGTCTTGATGGTGTCGCCAAGGCGACAAGGTGCTGGCCAACTGCCAAGTTGAGTGGTTGTGGAGGTGAGCAGCCCAATAAGACTAAACAGTTGCATGATTCGTGAACCACAGCAGCCCCTGTTGTGTTTTTTTTTGCTGGATTCCCTAACTATACATATAGTTTAGTCATTATTTATCTCTCTCTTTTAATTTATTATTTTCCTAGCAATGTTTCAGGTTAAATAAAACTCTTTGTTTTTTTTTTGCATAAATATGTAAATATTGGTTATGCCAAATATATCCCTCATTTGAGCATATTATCAAAAATATCTTCTAAATATATTTATAGGTTGCAGTTATACCCCTACCATCACTCCTGTAGGCTTTACTCGAGTTAAGCTCGGGGTAGGAGGGAGAATTACTAACCTACCCCCAATGAAGAAAACAACACCCACACAGAGGTATACCCTCATTTGAGCATATTATCAAAAATATCATCTAAACATCTTTATAGGTTTCTGTTATATCCCTGTCGTCACTCCTATTTGACGGTAGGGAACCACAGGAATATAACTGCCACCTATAAAGGTATTTTAGAGGATATTTTTTATAATATGCTCAAATGAGGGGTTACATTTGATATAACCAATATTTATAAGGGTCTTTATGTAAACCCCCCCCCCCCAAAAAAAATTTATCTTGTTGACATTTGACAGGTAAATGTTCAGATTCCGATTGATTATCTTATTATTATTAATATTTTGTTAATATTTGTTATTTCTTCTATTATATGACCTTATACACATGTGCTAAATATTTGTGGGTTGCACTTTTGTATTAATAAATAGAGAATATACATAGTATAAAATATAGGATTTTGGGTACTTTGTTACATAAACTAGGCACCGTCTAGGCATCTTGGTGTTTGAGCAGTACTGTGGTGGGCCACCGCCTTAGTCGCCTTGGTCACCTTAGCAACCAAGTGATTAACAGACATTATTGACCGTCAACTGCACTAATTGAACAAAAGCTTCTATTTTTAGACCCTAGTTAGGGAAAGAATTGGGGATTTTATTCAATTTCCTGAACTTAGAAGGCATATTGTCTTTGATCGTGCATTCCAACATTTTAGACTCCAATTGGACATGCAGTGAATGAGTGTTGCAAATTTTACATGGTCTTACATAAATTTGAAGCATTGTTTTAAACATATGTTCAAATGGTGGATTTCTCAAGAAAATGATGAATCATCCTTTGAAAGAAGATCTCAAGAGTTCTTATGAAAACTCTCCAAGATCCCAAGAAGTCAAGTCTTGAAGATCTCTTTTTCCTCCTTTCAAGTTTCTCCTGATGAAAGTTGCAAACTCGAGTCACAGAAGTGGCTGTAGTGAATGGTTAAGGAGGGGGTGACGGTGTTTGGCTGGTCAGGGTAACTGGAGGGACTGGCTCTCTGGGGAAAGAAGTGGAATCTTCTTTTCTTGGGGGGAGGGGGTGTGAATTGAAGGTTCCTCGATATCGGGCCCAATCTGGGTGAAACATTTTGAATTGCAGATTTTGATTTGCTGGATTGGCCAGGAATTCACAGATTCTTTCTGATCTGAACTGATTCCGGTTGTGGTGGTTTCCAACAAAATTTTCCCATTCCTGGCTGCTACACCGCTGAGTGGAGTCTGGTTGCCACTTGTAGGACTGCAACTGGGTCAGATTTGTAACCGAAAATAGCAGTTTCTGATTCCGATTCTGATAACCAAAATATAATTTCGATTCCGATAAAATTGGAATGGTTAATTCCGACTCCGGTTACGTTATTGGAACCAAAATTCCGATAAGTTAAGGGACTTACTATGGTTTTGTCTTTTAAATTTGTAGATAATTTATCAGAATAATCGATACCGATTCCGATTATTTTTCAATTCCGATTCCAATAACTTATCGGAATTCCGATACCAATTCGATAAGTTATCAGTATCATTTTTCAATTTCGAAATGAATTATTTTTATCGGAATCGGATTGGAATATCAGAATTTCAGATTCCGTTTGCAGCCCTACCACCTTGTGATTCTGACACTAATCAGTCAATTTTGATCTGTATCAGCCGGTTCTACCAATCATGATCCCATTGCATGGAAATGTGTTTGTGGACCTGAGAGAGGTGGACCTAGTTTCAAACCCAACTGGTGTAATGACTTGGAGAATAAAATATGGGTGATAAGGTAGTCTGGAATGAATTTGTCAGATCAAAGTATCAGGTGGCTGATGGAGTTGGTTCATGAAGTTGAGCAAAATCATTTATTTGAATGTTTGGAAGAATATTTCGTCTAACAAGGATTTCTATGATTGCTCAGAGGAAATTCAGTGGGCAATGAAGGACAAGTTTCTGGGAATATCCATGGCTGAACAGTAGGATGCTGTTGGAGGCTTTCCAAAATCTTTTTGGGATTGCATGCAAAACTGGAGTTAGAATAGACAATGTGGTCAGAATTGGAAAGACCTAGTTGGAGGGTTCAGTTCTGGAGAAACTTAAATGATGTATGTTGTGGTTTAGTCCCATTTTGGAAATCGATGGAAGTTCCACTCTGTACATTTAGAAGATTCCCTAAACTCAATGCGTAGGTTTTGGGTTAGAGTTTGGGCCTTTAACAAGGTGCTTTTATACAATAGGAGTGTAATCCGTGAAAAGGGATGGTAGGTGATAAAGTAGGGAAAACAAAATCAGGGCTTTTGTTTTCTCAGTCAAATTAGCCATTACAATCCTTGTAGGAGGAGGTAACGCAACTTCTTGGCAAACTGATGTGGAATATGCTAATCACTGTCGAAGCCAAAATTTTATTGTGGACAATTGCATGGAAGAGATTTTCAACAGCAGGCAGAGTTGTGAGGTTTAAATCAGATATCAGGTGAACTTGTATTTTCTGTGGGTATTTCCAGGAAATTTGGACATACATTTCATAATTGTTGCATTATGGAAACCCTACTGATTCAATTTTTTAAAGGCTGTTAGATATAAATGAAGAGTAAATGTAGTAGATGTATGCCGATTATTGTATGGACAATATGGAGAGTGGAGGGAAGTAATTGAATTTAGAAGGACGAATTGAAGCACCCAACAACCTTTACTTTGAACAGTAGCATCTCCATCACTGGAACTCCAGAGTGCTGGAATAAATTCTTTATATGTATTATCATATTTTGTCTTCTTGCATTGATGAATTCCTTGTTTTCTGTAAACTTTGTTTTATCCCTGAATCGTGGCGTTTTGATCACCTTCCAGAAAAAAATAACACAGACTAAATCTATGATCCCTCAAATGCCTCAAATTCAGTGTAGTGTGAGTTTGCATTGAGAGTTTCAAGTGTATCCATTATGCCTATGCATTGAGCATATGGTATCCAACCAAGAACTTACAGATCACGTTAAAGTAATCATAATATTTATCCATTACCATCATTCAAATCGGAATCTTAGCCACCTCATTCTTCTCCTGCAGTATGAAAATGAGATCGAATGTTCCTATATGTAAACTTGTGTGGTTGTTTGATCAAATATCCCAACTTATAACATGCAGCGCATCACTAAAGGCATATGCACATGAGGATACGTCAGTGGGTTCATGGCTGATGGGCCTTGAAGCAACCTATGTAGATGACAATCGTCTTTGCTGCAGCAGCTCTAGACAAGGTGAGCTGCTTTCACCATTCTTGTAACAGGGTGCCGCTCTCATTTGCTTGCCCATTTAGTGTATGGGTTGTTTCCATACCAAAGAATCGTTTGATTGTTTTCTATGCTAACACAGTTTCCTACGTTCCTTCAGATAAGGTCTGTTCTTTGGCTTGAGGAGGAGACATTTCATTTGTGTGTTTTTCACCCCCTATAAGAAGTTGTCAAAGGTGGAGCTTCCCTCTGACATCAAGGATATTCTTCACTGATGACATTGAGTCCAGGAAAGAGAGATCGGGCGATAGATAAATTCTTGATTATTCTTTCACATCATATTTTTGAGTGGATTAGGAGCAATCAATGATAGCAATTTCAGCTGTGCTTGAGTGAAATCATTGAGGTACATGTTCAGTGCCTCTTTTGAAGTCTGGTTTAAAAAGTTGCTTGTTGACTGCCATATGATGTATAAATGATCTTGTAATGTCATTTGTAATTATAGTTGTTTCTTTTGCGTGTGAAACTGGAGAGGGATCTATCTCCTAATTGAGTAGTTTTCTTGATGCTTTTGGTGGGTATGTTCTAAGACATGGATAATTCCATTTGACCTTTCAATTAGTATATTCTACTTTATACACCTATACTCTTAAAAAAAATTGGTAAATACGCCCATAAGGTGTAATATTTCATACATTTAAGGCTTAAAAAATAGTAGTTTACCCTTGTTTAATCTTATCCTGTTATTATTACTATAATAACATGTATGTCCCTGGAATCTTTTATAATATCCCCTCATGATAGAATATTCTGTTGATTTGGTCGTGTTAGCCCCTGATGGCTATAGCAGAAACAATTTTGTATTTGTGAAAATATGAAATATACAACGATATCCTTAGCTTAGAATACGTATTATCTAAGGGGTGTGTTTGTAATTATCCTTATTTAATAGCTCTATTAATAATAAAAATTAAATATTAATACTACTATTAGGCCTTCGGTTATGCTCTATAAAGTTTGGCATTTTGTTAAAATGTATCATCATAAAATGCTCAATAAATGACTTGTACTGCTTTGTTAAACATTTTTTTTAAAGTTATTTCTCCCTAAAAATGAATGATGTGTCTGTTTTTAACTAAAATTTCAAAATAAAAAAACAGTACAAGGCGTTTGGTGGAGGTAAAGATAACAGTATGGGGGGGGGGGGGATCCAAGGGGAGGAGGAGGGGGGGGCGCGGTGCAGCCAGTGGGCGGGGGGGGGGGGGGAGGCGGGCAGCGATGCGATGTAGGGGGGGAGTGGGGAGGAGGAGGAGGGGGTGTCGGTGGGGGGGGGGGGGGGGGGGGGGGAGGAGGAGGAGGGGGGCGTCGCGTGAGGAGGGGGGGTGCCCCGCGGCGCAGGGGGAGAGGAGGAGGAGAAGGGGGGCGGGGGGCATAGGGGAGGGCCGCGGCGGGCGGGGGGGAGGAGGAGGAGGGCGTAGCATAGCCGGTGGGGGGGAGGAGGAGGGGGCGTTGGCGCGAGGAGGGAGGGGGGGTGTTGGCACGGGTGGGGGGGGGGGGCGCAAGGGAAGGAGGGGCGTCGGCGGGGGGAGGAGGTTGGTGGGGCGCAGCTCGGGGTGGGGGGAGGAGGAGGAGGGGGGCGTCGGCGTGGGGAGGAGGGGGGGTGCCCCGCGGCACAGGGGGGGGTGGAGGAGGAGGAGGAGGGGCGCCGCGGGGGGGGGGGGGGGGGGGGGGGGGAGGTGTGTCTTCTGGGAGGGGGGGGAGGGGGTGTGGGTTGGTCCGAGAGAGAGTGTGTGAGTTGTGTTAAAAAAAATTGGTTCGGTTTTATTTTTTTTAGAGAATTTTATATAGGATAATTTTTTTCTTTTAAATAAAAAATTATTTACCAAACGTGTTTGTGCATCTGTCCTTTCTCTTTTTTTAAATTTAAGAGAAAAAAAATAATAAAAAAATACAACCAAACACCTTATACATGCTAAAATTTAATCCCACAGGTTGAAAAAATTTCTTTTCCTTCCTTATTTTGTACTCTTAATTCTCTTCCCCTTTGACCGTCTTTCTTCATATCTATACTATTCTAATAAAACTCAGTTCTGGAGCAGCCACGTGGCTGCACCAGAAGCAGAGTTTTCCCGCTTAAACCTCCCCATTAAATCTATCTATATCGCAACTAAATATGGTTAAGCAAAATCCGGGTAAACAAATCTTAACATATAGCAGTTAACATAAAACAATAAATCTATCAACTTTAACACACCTCCCTTAAGGCAAGTCTCAAACATTAATTGTCACCTAAATCAACGAAGAAATCTTTCTAAACAAGGTAAGATACTCATAATCTAAAAAATCTTGCTAAACCGAGTAGACCATAACTTTTTAGAAAAAAATTAATTTTAAGCCTACCTTCGTGCAGTCCACCTTCCTTTGTTTTAAGAACAAAATTTTCCTAATTAGTTTAACAAAATTTTTGTAAAAAAATTATATATTTTTATAAATAATATTTTTTATTTATTTTAATATTTTATAAACAACTACCGTGCATCGCACGGGTTTTCAACTAGTTATTCTAATACCAATCTTAATATTAATGTTTTCAACTTCAAAGGGATTAGTATGGAAAGCCAAAAAGTCACAATATATCATAATTACATGCCAAGTGCCAACCCAACGGATCCTTAAGAGAGCTAAGAGAGCTAGCAACAACAAAACAAATCATTTAACCTACTTTATCTTGGGCGAATGTTTGAACGTGTAGTGCTTAGAAATAGACTCATTTAACTACATAATGTTCTAACTATACATGTTGCTTGATTTTTGTAATGAATTGTAACCACAAAACTCATAGCTCCATGTTGATTTTAAATAGGGAGAATTAATAATTGCTCACTAGTAGATGACTGACATTATTTTTCAATCTCTGTCAGATTTTTCAGCACCGCATGATCCCTCTTTTTTACAAGATTTATTTTTAAATCCCTTCTTACTTAACTATGTAAGTATGTAACTATGTAAGTTATGTAATTATGTAAGTATTTAAGTATGTAACTTGTACTTCACTAACTATGTGAGTTACATAATTATGTAAGTACTTTATAATTATTTAACTATGTAAGTTAGTATGTAATTAGTGAAGTACACGTCATACACTTAAATACTTACATAATTACATAATTTATATAATTATATATTTACATAGTTACGTAAGGAGAGAATTAAAAATAAGTCCCGTAAAAGGTAGGGACCATGCGGTGCTGAAGATTATGACAGAGATTGAAAAATAATGTCAATCTTCTCTTAGAGAGCAATTATTAATTCTTTCTTTTAAATATCATACTTGAATTTGAATAATGTCGGATGATATTTTGTATATATATATAATATATATAAACGCAGAAATATTTGCTCCACATTTGGGTATACAGTAAAAAGGAATGAGGCAAATTTTCTTCAATATGATTGGGCAAGATAGGAGTGGACAAATGAGAGAGGGAGATAAAATGTACTCCATGACAAGGACTTTTTATGGGGCAGCTGATGGATCGAGTTCGGGAGTTTGAACAGAAATATATAAATATGCACATACATATGCAATGGTAGGCTTACAACTGCAACAAAGAAATTTTTAAGGATTAACCTCACGAAATTAAAGACGGCTCCCTATTGTAACCAATTAATTAAAAAGATGTAGAAGAAATAACATTCATATTAGCGAATCATGCATGCACCACCAGAGAGACTTGCAATGCTGAAGCTCCCCTTTATGTAGGGAATTGAAACAGTGGCTGGCATCTGTTGTAGAACAACTGACTAACCCTCTGGAAGAGGTGGTCAGATGCCGACTTGAGTTGTGGTGGGGATGTTTAGGGCGTCGGGACCTCCCTCTCGGTAGCGCCCTTCCAGCAACGGACATCCCCTGATCCACAGCTGCCTCAACGAGGGCAAGCGGAGGCCCCCATCTGACAAGCATTCGATGGCAGGGCAGTCTCTATGGCGAGGACTTGGAGCGAGCGGAGGTTGTGAATGCTCAGAGGAAGGCACTGGAGGTTGCGGAACCCACGGATTCCTAACTTTCGGAGTGCAGTCAAGTGCGGCAACATTTGAGAAAGGGAAGGTAGCTTGGGACTGTTGTCGTCAATGTAGAGCTCCTCAAGGCTGGAAGGGAGCATCCATCCACGTTCATCATCCCCTTCCTCCTCCGACCACGCCAGCTCAGCACATTTCTTGATTTCTATCATTTTCAGATTGGTCGAGCGACGCAAGATTGGAGTCAGGGATGCCAGCTTGGGACACTCTTGGATGCTAAGCTCCCGAAGGGAAGGCAACACCCATCCACATCCATCCCCTTCCTCCTCCAACGACGCCAGCTCAGCACATCCACGGATGACGATGTAAACGAGGTTGGTCAAGTGGCGTAGGACTGGAGACAGAGAAGGTAGTTTGGGACACGAGTCGATACGGAGCATCCTAAGGGAAGGGAACAGTAGTACATGTCCATGTCGTCCCCCACCAGTACCACCACCACCATCACCATCCATCTCCCCAGCTGCCGGCACATCCCACTCCTCCCATACACTCATTTCTCCAAGATTTAACCACCTCAAACGTGGGAAATAGACTCTGCCACCCACGACGTCTGCCTCACCACCGTAGAACTCGGAGCCGATCTTTCTCACATGATCTGCCTTTTTTATTGTCAGCTTGCAAGGGATGGCAGCTGGCCCAGCGTCGGAAGGCATTCCCGGTTAGTGAAACAGCCATCAAGTTCGATTTCCACCAGAGTGGAGGGTAGCAGGCGATGACGCTCCATCATCCAACTTGGAAGCTGAGCTCTGCGCACAGTTAGAAGAGAGTCTTGAGATATGGGGATGGAGACTGGCCCATGTCTACTGCTTCCTCTCCGCATCATTCATCGCATGTTCCTCCTCTACCTGCACATATTTATTATTGATGTCACTTGTAATATATATATATGCAAAGAAGGGTGAATGCTATTTGTTTATGGAGAGTAGTATATACGCACTATGTATTTTATTTTGGTGTGCAAATTAAATGAAAGGTGAGGCGGTCTAAACACTCATGTATAATCTTTTAGTCTAAATAGGGTAGGGTGAGATGACCATGACATTAGGCGAGCAAAATTTTACTAGGAAAAGTGAAGTTCATAACTACATCTGTCTCATTTCTTTTTCACAATAGCTGAATCAGTCGTGTACAAGAACATTACTCTTTTATGTATGGATCTTTTTATTTTCCCGTCTCAAACGAAATATAAGCAAATTAAGGGTCCGGAAAACCCCACTAGGAAATGGGTCATTTGGTATCTTGATAATTAAAATGGGGAAAATTTTATCCTGAAAATTTCAGATTTTGGACATCCGTGGTAAAAGCCGGAATGCCATTTTCCAGTTTTCAGCATGTGCCGTATTGTTGTGTTAGCTACAGTTACAATTTGTTTTCACACTATTCATTTAAGTAGTTTTTTTTATTTTTTTTCCCTTCATTAAGTCGTTTTTGTCAAATCTAATTATTTTTTATTTGTTGTTTTAATTTTAATTATTATTAAAAAATCCGTAGAACACTATTCATTCAAGTTATGTTTTTATTTTATTTCTCCTAATTTAAATTATCTTTGTCAAAGTTATTTATTTTCATATTTTTTATTTTTTATTTTTTATTTTTAAAAAAATTATCAAAATAAAAAATAAATAAAAATAATTTTTTTATGAATAGTGCACTAGGGTATGTGGTCCCCTCTAATTGGAATGGACCATAATATCCTATGTGCTCTAATACAACTCTCTAATAAAAGTTTACATTTATACGGTTGACTTTTCACAATTTTTAATCTTTATTTACATAAATAATCAGTGAAAATATTTACTTAAGAACCAAAAGAGATTACGATTTTCATTTTCATATAAAAATTATTCTGTGAAAAATTATTTTCAATGAAAATATTTTACATGCAACAAATAAATCCTAAAGTAAGATGTACGTACGTACCTGGCTGTCGACAACAACCGATTGTTGTACACTTGAGATTATTTCCTGATCATCTTCTGCGTCATCTTCTGCTACTCCCCCGTCCATATCAGCTCAACACATCCTCTGATTTCCAGGCGTTCGAGTGTAGTAAGGCGGCGTAGCATTGCGGAGAAGGAAGCCAGTTTGGGACATCAAGGACTGTGAACTCCTGAGGTAGTTAAGTGACGCAAGATTGGAGAGAGGGTGAGTAGTTTGGGACACCTGTCGATATAGAGCTTCTTAAGGGAAGGGAACAGTACATGTCGTCCACCACCACCACTACTATGGATCTCCCAGCTGTCGGCACATCCCACTCCTCCCATACACTCATTCTCCAAGATTTAACTCCTCCAAACGTGGGAAATAGACTCTGCCACCCACGACGTCTGCCTCACCACCGTAGAACTCGGAGCCGATCTTTCTCACATGATCTGCCTTTTTGATTGTCAGCTTTGTAAGGGATGGAAACTGCCTAGCGTCGGAAGGCATTCCCGGTTAGTGAAACAGCCATCAAGTTCGAGTGTCACCAGAGTGGAGGGTAGCAGGCGATGACGCTCCATCATCCAACTTGGAAGCTGAGCTCTGCGCACAGTTAGAAGAGAGTCTTTGAGATCATATTGGGGATGGAGACTGGCCCATGTCTACTGCTTCCCTCTCCGCATCATTCATCGCATGTTCCTCCTTACCTGCACAGCATTTATATTGATGTCACTTGTAATATATATATATATGCAAAGAAGGCTGAATGTATTGTTTATGGAGAGTAGATATACGCACTATGTATTTTATTTTGGTGTGCAAATTAAATGAAAGGTGAGGCGGTCTAAACACTCATGTATAATCTTTTAGTCTAAATAGGGTAGGGTTGAGATGACCATGACATTAGGCGAGCAAAATTTTACTAGGAAAGGTAAAGTTCATAACTACATCTTGTCTCATCTCTTTTTCACAATAGCTGAATCAGTCATGTACAAGGAACATTACTCTTTTATATGGATCTTTTTTATTTTCCCCGTCTCAAACGAAATAGAAGCAAATTAAGGGTCCGGAAAACCCCACTAGGAAATGGGTCATTTGGTATCTTTGATAATTAAAATGGAGAAAAATTTTATCCTGAAAATTTCAGATTTTGGCATCCGTGGTAAAAGCCGGAATGCCATTTTCCAGTTTTCAGCATGTGCCGTATTGTTGTGTTAGCTACAGTTACAATTTGTTTTGACACTATTCATTTAAGTTGTTTTTTTTTATTTTTTTCCCTTCATTTAAGTCGTTTTTGTCAAATCTAATTATTTTTTATTTGTTGTTTTAATTTTTAATTTTTATTAAAATATCCGTAGAACACTATTCATTCAAGTTATGTTTTTATTTTATTTCTCCTAATTTAAATTGTCTTTGTCAAAGTTATTTATTTTTCACTAATTTTTTATTTTTTATTTTTTAAAAAAATTATCAAAAATAAAAAATAAAATAAAATAAATTTTTTTTATGAATAGTGCACTAGGGGTATGTGGTCCCCTCTAATTGGAATGGACCATAATATCCCATGTGCTCTAATACAACTCTCTAATAAAAGTTTACATTTAATACGGTTGACTTTTCACAATTTTTTTAATCTTCTATTTACATAAATAATCAGTGAAAATATTTACTTAAGAACCAAATAGATAATTACGATTTTCATTTTCATATAAAAATTATTCTGTGAAAAATTATTTTTCAATGAAAATATTTTACATGCAACCAAATAAATCCTAAAGTAAGATGTACGTACGTACCTGGCTGTCGACAACAACCGATTGTTGTACACTTGAGATTATTTCCTGATCATCTTCTGCGTCATCTTCTGCTACTCCCCCGTCCAATATCAGCTCAACACATCCTCTGATTTCCAGGCGTTCGAGTGTAGTAAGGCGGCGTAGCATTGCGGAGAAGGAAGCCAGTTTGGGACACTCAAGGACTGTGAACTCCTTGAGGTTAGTTAAGTGACGCAAGATTGGAGAGAGGGTGAGTAGTTTGGGACACCTGTCGATATAGAGCTTCTTAAGGGAAGGGAACAGTACATGTCGTCCACCACCACCACTACTATGGATCTCCCCAGCTGTCGGCACATCCCACTCCTCCCATACACTCATTTCTCCAAGATTTAACTCCTCCAAACGTGGGAAATAGACTCTGCCACCCACGACGTCTGCCTCACCACCGTAGAACTCGGAGCCGATCTTTCTCACATGATCTGCCTTTTTGATTGTCAGCTTTGTAAGGGATGGAAACTGGCCTAGCGTCGGAAGGCATTCCCGGTTAGTGAAACAGCCATCAAGTTCGAGTGTCACCAGAGTGGAGGGTAGCAGGCGATGACGCTCCATCATCCAACTTGGAAGCTGAGCTCTGCGCACAGTTAGAAGAGAGTCTTTGAGATCATATGGGGATGGAGACTGGCCCATGTCTACTGCTTCCCTCTCCGCATCATTCATCGCATGTTCCTCCTCTACCTGCACATGCATTTATTATTGATGTCACTTGTTAATATATATATATGCAAAGAAGGGTGAATGCTATTTGTTTATGGAGAGTAGTATATACGCACTATGTATTTTATTTTGGTGTGCAAATTAAATGAAAGGTGAGGCGGTCTAAACACTCATGTATAATCTTTTAGTCTAAATAGGGTAGGGTTGAGATGACCATGACATTAGGCGAGCAAAATTTTACTAGGAAAGGTAAAGTTCATAACTACATCTTGTCTCATCTCTTTTTCACAATAGCTGAATCAGTCATGTACAAGGAACATTACTCTTTTATATATGGATCTTTTTTATTTTCCCCGTCTCAAACGAAATAGAAGCAAATAAGGGTCCGGAAAACCCACTAGGAAATGGGTCATTGGTATCTTTGATAATTAAAATGGAGAAAATTTTATCCTGAAAATTTCAGATTTTGGCATCCGTGGTAAAAGCCGGAATGCCATTTTCCAGTTTTCAGCATGTGCCGTATTGTTGTGTTAGCTACAGTTACAATTTGTTTTGACACTATTCATTTAAGTTGTTTTTTTTTATTTTTTCCCTTCATTTAAGTCGTTTTTGTCAAATCTAATTATTTTTTATTTGTTGTTTTAATTTTTAATTTTTATTAAAATATCCGTAGAACACTATTCATTCAAGTTATATTTTATTTTATTTCTCCTAATTTAAATTGTCTTTGTCAAAGTTATTTATTTTTCACTAATTTTTTATTTTTTTGATTTTTTTAAAAAAAATTATCAAAAATAAAAAATAAAATAAAATAAAATATTTTTATGAATAGTGTACTAGGGGTATGTGGTCCTCTCTAATTGGAATGGACCATAATATCCCATGTGATCTAATACAACTCTCTAATAAAAGTTTACATTTAATACTGTTGACTTTTTATAATTTTTTTAATCTTCTATTTACATAAATAATCATTGAAAATATTTACTTAAGAATCAAATAGACAATTACGATTTTCATTTCCATATAAAAATTGTTCTATGAAAAATTATTTTTCAATGAAAATATTTTACATGCAACTAAATGAACCCTAAAACAAGATGTAAGTACGTACCTGTCTGTCGAAATCGACCGATTGTTGTACGCTTGAGATTGTCTCCTGATCATCTTCTGCGTCATCTTCTGCTACTCCCCCGTCCAATATCAGCTGATCACATCCTCTGATTTCCAAGCGTTCGAGTGCAGTAAGACGGCGTAGCATTGCAGAGAAGGAAGCCAGTTTGGGACACTCACGGACTCTGAAGTCCTTAAGATTAGTTAAGTGACGCAAGATTGGAGAGAGGGTGAGTAGTTTGGGACATGAGTCGATATCGAGCTTCTTAAGGGAAGGGAACAGTCCATGTCCATGTCGTTCCCCACCACCACTACTATGGATCTCCCCAGCTGCCGGCATCTCCCACTCCTCCCATACACTCATTTCTTCAAGATGCAACTCCTCCAAACATGGGAAGTAGGAATACCCCTTGTTGTTGTTGATCCCTCTGCCATGCATGTTGTCGATCTCACCATAGAATTCAGGGCCGATCTTCTTCACACTGTGTGCCTTTTTAATTGTCAATTCTTTGAGGGATGGAAATCGGCCGAGTGTGGGAAGGCATTCCCATTTACAACAGCCATCAAGTTCGAGTGTCACCAGACTAGAGGATATCGGATGCTCCTCCATCCAACTTGGAAACCTTGCTCCGCGATTGTTGTAGATCCTTAGCACCTTGAGATTTGGGGGTGGGAACAGGCCTTCTAGTACTTGGCTTTCCACATCGTTTCTCACATATTCCTGCACTTGCTGTGAGACTCCGATATCATTTTATTAGCATATATATGCAATGTCGTTTTTGTGGACTATCTTCTAACTGATCAGTTTTGTGGGATAAGAATGCACACAAAATAAAAAATGAACCATTTGTGCAAGGGATCAAAACAAGTAAGACATAACAACATGCTTTTATTAAAAAAAAAAATAGAAGCAAAATAAGCAAAGCATACCACAATAACTCTATCGTCCTATTTTTACTATATTAGAGTTAAGGATATTTATGTTACATGTTTTGGTTATAGTGTGTCTAGGGTACAGCATACTGTGTACTTTCTTGTATTTTCTCCTAATCAGAATTCAATTAATCCTTTCCCAAAACAACATACTTAATCAATCATATATATACGAATGTATCTGCCCCTGCAAGACCTAGTGTTATTAACAGTTTATTTATCTTCCACTTCATTGAAAAAATAAAATAAAAGCAAATTAAGTGAAACTAAGGATACCTGGCTGTCAACGGCAGGTTCTTGTTGTACGCTTTCTCCCCAATGCAATTCCAACTCCTCAAGGTACTTCTTGCTCTTTAAACAAGCTTGATCCGCATCTTCCTTACTTTTGACATGTTCAAGACCACGTACAACAAGTTTTCCGTGTAGATGTTTCAAACCCTTCAACTCTGATATCTTCCATCCTCTTTTGTTCTGTACTTGGAATATGATGCGTTGTCCTTGGAGATTGGTCAACTGCCCGATCCCTTCAAATGGTGGGACTCCTCCATATTTGTTTCTATAAATCTCAAGTTAATGAGCTTATTCATTCCTCCGGCAGTGCACAATTAGATGGAAATTTCAAAAATTGAAGATTAACCAAATCACACACTAATTCAGGCAATGATCTTATTTTGGTACTTGATATGTCCAGGTATCGAAGACTCTTCAAGTGCCGGATTGAATCTGGGAACTCTGTTAGTTTGTAGTCATCTAATACCAATAGGCGGAGATATTTGAACTGGGCTGGCACATCCAAGAGGGGACCAATAATATAATTGGTAACATCCGATTCAAGCATCAGAGTGCGCAGTTTCTTAAAATCGAGCAATCTCTTGAATTCTGGTGGCCCTGTTCCATTACAGTGGAATGACAAATGGCGGATCTCCGCAAACGATGTACCATCCTCTGTGTGACGGATCTCCTCTGTGTCACCCGCATCCATCTGACATCCTTCTGTAAAGACCTTTTTGGCGAAGTCATGAATTAAGTCATGCATTATGTAGTCATCAGGAAAGGCTTCAACATTTGGTAACTGGAAGAATGATCTCTGGCACAGATCATCGAAGTAGGCACTCCCAGTATGTTCCATCAACTCTCTCCCAAAAGGCCGAACATAACCTTGAGCTATCCACATCCGAATCAAGCTCTCCTTATCAAATCGGAAACCCTTGGGAAACATAGCACAATAAGCAAAACACGGTTTCAGATGTGGGGGCAGGTGAAGGTAGCTTAACCCAACGACTCGGTCAACCACGTTTCCTTCATCTGTGTCTGGCCAATCTACATCACTTGCGATGCTCACCCACATCTGCCGGTTGCCGAGATGTTTGTGCAGGAATCTTCCCATCATGGTCGCCGCCAGAGGATTGCCTTTCAACTTCCCAACCACCTTCTCGGACAACCATTCCAAATCCGGGTAGCGCTCTGCTTGCTGCCCCATGAACGCCCATCTTTTGAAAATATCCATGCACTCTGTGTCTGGCAACGCCGTTAACTCCTGCTCTAAATATCCACACTCATGAGGTATTGCCCATGCAACTGCCTTATTCCGAGTCGTCACGATCAAGGCATGTGGTTTGGCTCCATTGGACAGAGAGCTCTGTAACAAGTCCCAATCTTTACTGTTGGTGTGCCAAGCATCATCCAGGACAATCAAGAGACTTTGATCTTTGAACTTCACTCGCATTGCTGAATGCAGATCATCTTCACGCACGAGCTGGCTATTCTCACCAAGGAGTTCATTCATAAGCCTCTTGAGGTCAAATTTTTCTCCCACATACAACCACTTTCTAGAGGAAAAGGCCTTCGCTACATCCTTGTCAGAGAAGATATTGTGCGCAAGGGTCGTCTTTCCCATCCCACCAGCTCCCACTATGCCTATGACAAATAACTTTGAACATGATTCTTTGGTGCTAGCTGCAGCATAACTCAGCAACTCCGCTTTTATCTTGTTCTTGGTTTCACTTCTCCCCATCATTGGCCGCTCTTGGTACTGCCACAAAGAAGGCCCCAAACTTCTTGTGGAATCTGATTCGTTGCCTTCACCAACCATACCTCCATCAAGGCTCAGTTTTGCCTTCCGCTGGTTTATCTCGACCAGATTCCTGTTTATGGATCGAAGCCTATGTGCTATCTCTATGCGGGGGTGAGGGGGAATGGAATAATGTCGAGACAGGACAAGGGGATGCCACACACCAGGCAGAGGGCGTCCTTGGCTAGACTCATCCACCGTGTTACAACTCCTTGTCCATCCTCAACTGAAGCCATCACGACCCTGTAGTCACATAGCACATCCTCCATGTCATAACCAGAATTCTTGAGATCTCTAATCCACTTGCGCACATCTTCGTTCTGAAGCTGCTTCTTTTCTGCATCTTCCACCCCGTCTCGGATTGTCTCCACCAACTCAGAAGTCCTCTTGATCTCATCCTTCAAGTACCACACACTCTGGAACTCTTCCTTGGCCACGGAGAACACATAGTTCTGCACACCATCTACCGAGGCGGAGATGATCGCTTCTCCGGCTACAATAATAGCTGAGGCAATAGCCATTGACAGAAGGCAAATGGGCACGCTGCAGCTGCGAGGGTGGATATGCCACCAATAATTAGTATACAACATTCCACATATAAATCACGACGAACGGGAATGACTTTTTTTTTTGAACAAGGGGATAACTTTTCATTAAACCACTGAAATTAGTTGCGTGCAAATTTGAGAAAGATGATGATGAAAGATTAACATTACTTACTGCTAGCTACTTGTTGATGTGTGAGATCGGTCTTGATCCTCAAACGGTGTAGTTAATAGAACTCCAATTGCAAAGGACAGGGTCGCTATAAGAAGGATGCTTGGATGCTTTAGCACCTGATATGGTTTTTGTCAGTTCTGCAATAACCTGGATGTTTGCTCTCTTTCCTAGAACCTGCGTTCTCCATGAAGCACCTGCCCATTTTTGGGGGGATACTTTTCCTATTGAAAAATTCTGTTATATCATACACCATCCAATAATCAGAAAAAAGGGGGATTAACAGCAAAGGTCAAAGTGTTAGCATCATTTATGGTGGATCTATTGGTCAAGTGCTGGATCAAATCAAAGGGCATATCCATAATTAGCTAGTTTTGCTTCCCCTCGAAGACATGTTACCTTCAAGAACTCAAGAGGATGTATGGATCAAAAATATCTAAAAGTCATCGTTCCAACGACCAATTCCCCAATCTTCTCAAGTCTTCTAAGATTTCGATTTTTCCTTCAGAAAGAAGCACATATTAACGAAGAACATGATAAACTGCATGTCACCCAGTCACTAATATAACAAGAGTTGAGAAAGGTGGAATAACTGCAGGCGGAATTCAGAAGAAATCAAGAAGTGCATCATCATCATATATACACACAACGCGGAAGAACAAAGAAGAAACAGCTTCAGCACCTCGTGTTGGCAGCTGATGGAAGCCCTGGCCTCAGTGTGCATGCACGGAGGGGCACCTGTGATCCTTGCAAGCTCCGAAGATCTCTCTCTCTCTCTCTCTCACACACACACACACACACACACAGCCAATTAAGCAGAACGATGGTACCCCAGGAGCAAGCGACCTTACCCACATGTGTACGTGAATAATTAAGGGTGAATAACTCGAATTTTTTACTCAGGTTAAGTAATATCTGATTTTGAGTAGAGTGTATATATTATCTATCTCATAAAATATGTAATTTTTTTTATGGTCGACATCCAGACAGACTAGATGGTAATCATGCAGTCTTAATTTTGACAGTTGATTCATTTGCTTGGATATGTTAAAACGAGCTCATGATTTTTTCTTTATTTTCTTGGAAAATTTTATCTGCGGCAGCATGCATGATCAGGGTGCAGACGTGGATCAGAATGCACATTCAATTCACATACGACATGGCCATAAAAATATAGTACGTGGAGGTAGATCATCATTAATCAAGAAGCTGCCAACGGGTTAGATGACTGGCCTCGCGGGTCCATGGGGTAGCTTCAACATATCCATGAACATGTTTCAGTAAACCCACATTTAAATCGGCAGTTGAGACTTTTATGTACTTGTGGGGTCTCCCAATTTATTAACTTTGGAGCCAACCTGTGTATATATTGCTGATGGCATTAAATATTCTTCGAGCATGGCCCTCTACTTTATCACAGTACTGATCTCCATGCATGGATCTGATCTGCTGCTCTATTCAGGCCTTTTCATACACATTTTTTTTTATAATTTGCTTAGTGGTTACTGATCTCGGGAGCACCGGGAAAAATCGTGGTCTGCCTATAGTGGTCTGTAACCACTAAGCAAATTAAAAAAAAAATGCTTCCATATATGTTGAGGAGATGTGATATCTGAAATTTTTGCTCCTCCTACGTACCAGCCAGACTTGTTGAGGCGGCTCCTCTAGGGTCCATATCTTTTACATGAAACTAGTCACCACAGGATGAAGAGAATGTACAGCCGTCTACAAAAAATTTTGTACATAGTTAAGAAGCCATCTAACACCCTTCTACAAAACATTAGTCGACAAAGTTTATGTAGACAAATAGATAGCCGAAGCTGTTTACAAAAAACTGTTTATGAATACGGCTACAAACTGTGTTACTGTGTTTAGAGCTAGCATACTCTGACTAGCCGTGGAACATAAAATAGGGATGAGTTTGCCAGTGTGCATGAGGCAGACACAACATTTATGTGTGTGCTGACCCACCCTTAATTTTGTTTTCTTATGCTCTTTTGGTTCCATCTGGGCGACTGAGGACTTTTCCATGATGCTTCTTGTTTTGTCAAGTCTTCCATTGCAATAATGATGAAGAGGGGATCAAATGCGGAAGCAGTCCCATAGCATGGCTACGTCTCCGGCATAAATGCGAGGAGGATGTATAGCTGATATAGGATCTTGTGGAACAGGATTGATTCTGCGAGTGGTTCGGTACGAACGAAGAAATTTCGAACAAAAGGATCGGAACTCGCTGATAGGAAAAGAGAGAAAAACAAAGCAATGCCAAGTTCCCAATTATCAAAGATAGCAGGATGTAGGGGAAGTTTGTCGAGTATCTGTGTGCAGCTCACCATAATTCGTTTTCTGATGCTCTCTGTCATGGCGCCTCTCCTTTAGAGCCCCTCTATTTTTTTTTTTCATTGGATTCATTGTTTCAAGTAAAATCTCATGTTAGAAAAGATTTTTGAAAAAAATTCATACAATAATCTGTTTGGTACAATTAAAATGTTAATCTATGAAAATCTTTTCCCTAAAATCATAGATTTTGGCATCTTTGACGAGAGTCCGTAAATTATTTTTCTGAATTTCTCTTTCAAATATGATTTTTATGAGTGTGACTACAATCTCTACTCTAACTCTTAGTGTCCGATTCTGAAAACCAGCGTCCAATGCCTGCGGCCGACGTCTGATGCCTGGTGTCCCGCGCCCGGCTCCCGACATCCGACGTCTGGCCCCCAATGGCTGACGGTCGAAAACGCCGAATCTGGCTGACGGTCGAAACCGACGCTGACGTTCGACGTTTACCGACCTACACTCGATAGCTGATGTTGAACAGTCAGTGATCAAGTGGTCGACATATGACATTTTATTTTGTAGATTTTATTTATTTTAAAAATATTTCATCTCATAAAATAGGGATGAGACAACATTTATGTGGGTGCTGACCACTCTTCCGTTTCTTATGCTCTTCTGGTTTTATAAATAAATAAATAAATAAATATATATATATATATATATTTACGGTGTGTTACTGTGTTTAGAGCTAGCATACTCTGACTGGCCGTGGAACATAAAATAGGGATGAGTTTGCCAGTGTGCATGAGGCAGACACAACATTTATGTGTGTGCTGACCCACCCTTTTGTTTTCTTATGCCCTCTTTTGGTTCCATCTGGGCGACTGAGGACTTTTCCATGATGCTTCTTGTTTTGTCAAGTCTTCCATTGCAATAATGATGAAGAGGGGATCCAATGCGGAAGCAGTTCCCAATTATCAAAGATAGCAGGATGTAGGGGAAGTTTGTCGAGTATCTGTGTACAGCTCACCATAATTCGTTTTCTGATGCTCTGTCATGGCGCCTCTCCTTTAGAGCCCCTCTATTTTTTTTTTCATTACGGTAAAATCTCATGTCAGAAAAGATTTTTGAAAAAAACTTCATACAATAATCTGTTTGGTACCATTAAAATGTTAATCTATGAAATTTTTTTTCCTAAAATCGTAGATTTTGACATCTTTGATGAGAGTCCGTAAATTATTTTTCTGAATTTCTCTTTCAAATATGATTTTTATGAGTGTGACTACAATCTCTGCTCTAACTCTTAGTGTTTGATTCTTGGAAAACGGCGTCCGATGCCCTGCGGCCGACGTCCGATGCCTGGTGTCCCGTGTTTGGCGCCCAACGGCCGATTGTCGAAGCCTGGCACCTTACGTTCGATGTTTAACGACCTACACTCAATAGCTGACGTTGAACAGTTAGCGATCAAGTGGTCGACATACGAAAATTTTATTTTGTAGATTTTTATTTATTTTAAATAAATATTTTATTGAAAAATATATATCAAAAAATCTTTTTCAGGATAAATATTACGGGAGTACCAAATGGATATTTGTGTTTTTAATTTTTCTGGAAAAGTTAATTATTGAAAAATAATCCCTATGAATATATTTACAAGTAACCAAACGGACCCTTTGCAGTATTCGATCTTTTTACAATTAATTTTTTGTTCAGTTTTATTTCTATTTTTATTTTTAACTCAAAATTGGAAATGCATGGGAAGTGAAAAACTCTCTTTCTTTTTATTTCTTCTTGTCTCTAAAACTTATTATAGATAGAAAGTGGAAACAAAAGATGCCACTTCATGTTTCCGTCCACCCCCTTCGTTATCTTTCTCCATCGGGCCTTCTGGTTGGATGGATTGAGGATTTCTGTATGCACCTTTTTGGGGAAGGGGGGAGCTTAGAGCTCCATTCATTACTTCAAAAAGAGATGCATAGATCATATATGCGGACAGATAAAACCACTCAACATCCGGGGTTGCAGAGGGAACTATAAAGTAGAGCGACTGCAGAGTTCAGATAACAACAAACATAAGGATGGAATTGGAGATGGCCAACATAATACTAACATCCATAGAAAATAACATGGAAAAACAACCTGCCAAAACAAAAGGGTCTTTCTTTCTCAGATCAGCTCCTGAGAAGATGGGTTGCATTTCTTTTTGGCAGCAAATCAAAGTTGATAATTCGGAAGACGCATTAATAGAGTGGGGATGAACCGCAAATTACATTAGAAACACCATAACCCCATACTCGGGGGCAATAGAACTTGACGATCTTGACATCAGCACGTCGAAAACTTGAGAGACCGCAAACCAAATGGAAGTTTGATCCTGAAAGAAGAGTGAAAGACCAACAAAATAACAACAGTGAAGCCAGGAATAGTGAAGGATGGAACGCCGCAGGACGCAACAAGAAGTAAAACGGGGTGAAAGATTTCATGCCCTAACAAAAATAAGCCCTATAGATGGAGAGGGAACGGGGAAGAGAGAGGGAATCTTAAGATCTTAAAAAAAAACACTGTAAGAAGGGAGAAAAGACGTACTGTGACGAAGGAGGGAGAGGAGAAGGCGGCTATAGGAGAGGAGGGGAACGAGGATGGATGGGGAAGTGGTGGTGGAGGGGGCACCTTTGATGATGAACTATTTGATGATGGTAAAAACAGTTTGAGTACTTGCTCTTAAGTACTTGCTCGCCATCTGTGGCGAGCAACTTCACAATATTCAGTCACATCTTGGAAGAGCCTAGCATTATAGTGATCTTGATATTTGAGGTGTGTGCCTTTGCACAGTGTGTTGAACATCTTAGCCACCTCCTCGTCGCTGCCCAACATAGTCTCGATGATTCTGTGCTTTCGTAGTATTGCGACATCACTTTCGGTGTTGATGATGTTATCCATCAAGATTCCATAGCTGGTGAAGTAGCTTCCAACTTCGGGGTAGCATTGTTCAAGGGCTATGAAGTTGCGAAGCCGTGTACTGGTCGCAGCTTCCACAGACAAGCGAGGGATCCACCTCATTCTTTTGCCTGAACTTGACTCCGGCCTGCCGCAGCTCCGTTGCACATGGGATCATTCTCGGCACATTTTGTTTCTTCATGGATAAATAGCAGTTGGGCTTCATGTCAGCGAACTAGATCTTCTAAGTACATATATATATATATATATCTAGGCTGTTAGAATAGTTCTACATTAGAAAGAGATAAAATATTTTTTCTTTATGTTCATTATATATATATAGTAGCTAGTGTCCTCTTCAGTCTTTGAATTGGGAGGTCCAATCTAATATAAATCTATACTATACATGGTATCCGAGCCCAAAATATGATTTGGGTCAGATATCCTGTGTTTGTGATCTACCCTGACAACATTTAAAATCAGCCTGCATGGAGAGGGTAGTGCATTAGAATAATCTTATATTAAAAATAGATAAAATATTTCTTGTGCTAATAATAATGATGTACTCCGTCGCACCTATAACCTTTAAGATTTTCAATTGGAAGAGAGAGGAGTGGTAGGACCCCTTTCATGAGGAAAATTTCCTCAATATTTTTGGAGGTTAATTATAGGGGTGAACAACGGTTCGGTTCGATCCAGTTCACCCCTACTTTTGGGGGAACCGAACCGAACCCCTTCAATGAATCGAACCAAATCGAACCGGTTCGGTTCGTTTCAACCCGAAATCAGGTAAAAGCAAGTAAAATCTAGCAAAAAGTGGCGTTGTGCGCGCCTCGCGCAGGCCTCCTTCCACTACGCTATCGGCACTTTTATGTATAATTATATTATTTGGTTAATTATATATATATATATATTCGGTTCATTTCAATTTCTCAGTCTGAAATTGAACTGAATAGTGAGGCCCATGAAACCGAACCGAACTGAACCGGCCGATTCGATTTGATTTATCAGCTTGGACCATGTAATGAACACCCCTAATTAATTAGGGTGTAAATTATCCCACTTCGGTAACATCGGGAACGTTCCTACCAAAATAAGAGGCTTCTTATATATAACTTGCATAAATTAAATAAGGTGTTATTCTATCTAGAAGAAGAGAAAATTGATATCTAGTAGTATAGTGAGAATCTTTCTTATAAGTTGAAATAGATATCTTCTTTTTCCCAAAACTAACATAACCTTATTCTATAAATAAAAAATCCATGCCATATATCAAAGTGGATAACTAAGCTAAATTTGCGCGTTCATCGTATTCTCTAACCTTCTCAAATTTATCAAAGAGACTAATTATAAATAAGTGAGAAGATTAGTAAAAGGGTGAGGATGCCTGATCAGTGGAGCGACGCGGTAGTTGCTCTGGATTCAGACAGTGGTGGTGCAGGTGAAGCAGATGAAGCACATCTTCTACTGGTGGGCGGCTCGCTTCAACCATCTTGACGCCGAGAAAAGCGAGGGCGAGATCCATAAGGGTGAGGGGATTCTCACGCGAGCCTTCGAAAGGGATCTCGGATTGCTCGAACAATTTTACCAGGACGAAGAAAGGGATCTGGTTCTCCAAGAGCATCAGATCCCTACGCAGGTGGGCGAAGCCCCACCTCACGTTGGCCAAATGGATCTGGTTCATGAGACTTTGATGTTGTGAGGTCTCCCAATTTATTAACTTTGAAGCCAACCTGTACATATATTGTTGATGGCATTAAATATTCTTCGATCATGGCCCTCTACTTTATCACAGTACTGATCTCCATGGATCTGATATGCTGCTCTATTCATGCCTTTTCATACGCATTGCAAGTGCTGCGTTGGGTGGGGTGCTTCCTAGGTTCGATCTCGGGAGCACAGGGAAAAATCGTGGTCTGCTTAGTGATCTGTTACCACTAAGCTGTGCAACCACAAAAGAATAAAGAAAAAAATGCTTCCATATATGTTGAGGGGATCAGATATCTGAAATTTTTTATTCCTCCTACCAGCTAGATCTTGTTGGGGTGGCTGTAGAGTCCATATCTAAAAAATAGGGCTGTCAATGGGTCGGGTTGACCCGACAGATCTGCAGGCTTGACCTGATTTAAGGTCGGATTGTAAGACTCTTTTCGACTCATGAGTTTTTAGTAGGGCTTAAAAGTTCAATCTGACTAGATCCACGGGTCGGAATCGGACAACCAATTAGTATTTTGTTAACGTTAGGGAAGGGAGAGTACAGAGGTCTCCTAGGACTAACCAAATTCTTTATAGATAAAGTTTTTTTGGATCTGATTGAATAATTGTCAGGGAGACAGTATGATATTAATCTCCACCGAAGACTTTGTGACAAATTTCCGATCTTGAGAAGTTTATAACCAGGTTGGTCGTTATACTGTGGCTAAATAGGAAGAGACACTTATTGCAAGACACCTTTTGCAATAAGTATGAGGTGGATCACAAAAGAGCAATCGTATTAGGTAAGCACTTAGGAAGATTTAATTTGTTGAGATCCTCTCTCGTATCAAACAGAGAGTTCATCCAACCAATTAGTTTACATAACCTCAACGTTTATACTATAGTGCTAATCAAAGATCATAGAGGAATCTGTTGGGGATGTGTACCTGATGCGGAAGTCATCTCACATGTGAGAAGGAAGACAATGCCGAAAGATGAACAACGTGTACGGACACCGAGAAGGGAGATGCGTAACCCGCTGCAATCTCCTTTTGGTTTCCTCTCTTTATATGTCTGTAGTCTATGTATGACCTGATGGGGAGTCACACATATATATTTATAGAGAGGAGGGACCAGTCCCAATGGACCTGAACAGGATCCCACCCATAACAGAATCCTAATGGACAGTTAATGGGTTAAACCCAATAATATGTTCCTTTAACTGGACCTCATGGTGTGTCATAAGATGTGCAGCCCAGGACAGTGGACCACAATATCGGGTAAAACCCAACATTCTCCCACTTGGTCCAACTTGTCACAAGTACATCAAATTTCTTTGAAAGTATACATATAATATAGACTGATATAGTTTTAAAAGGACTCTTGAAGATTTGATGTCTTGGACTTGCACCTGAAGGGAAAAACACGGTACATACGCGCATGATTAAAACCAAAACCACACACCACTCCAATTAATGGAACCTGAAGAGTTCAAATATAGTAAATCAAATGACAGGGGCTATGGTGGTAAATGCATTCAAAACACACACTATCTTCTATGTACCACAATGCCACCAACTCACTATAATTGAACATCAAACCTAAAATTATAGATAAACTCAAACTTAATGTTTATCTGCTGGTCACCACTTAAGTATGCATTATGTCAATCCATAGCCAACATGTATACACAAATAAATGGAATAGGCAGAAAATATAGAAGAATCATGACATTGATGTGATCACAAATAACAACATAATGTCAACTGAAAGTGTCATAACATATCGAGAGAGCTTACAAGACCCATCTGAATCACATGACTACAAAAGACGCTAGCATGTAGTCCTTTAGTGAGAGGGTCAGCAACCATAAGATCTGTCCCAATATGTTCTATACACACTTCATGGTTCCTCGCTCTGTCTCTAAGAGCAAAATACTTTATATCTAAGGCCCTACCACCCTTGGATGCTTTATTGTTCTTAGAGAAGAAAACTGTAGCAGAATTGTCACAGTAAATCTTGATAGGCATGGAGATGAAATCTATAAATGGTAGACTTGTGAGCAAATTCCGCATCTGAATGGCCTAACCACTAGTCTCAAAACAAGCAATAAACTCAGTTGTCATAATGAAAGTCACTGTAACACTCTGCTTTTCACTGCACCAGGTAATGGCTCCCCCTGCCAAGAGAAACACATAACCCAACGTGGACTTCCTCGTGTCAAGACAGCCACCAAAATCAACATTAGAATATGCAATGACCTCCAGATGATCTAGCCTTCTATATGTGAGCATATAATCCATTGTGCCTTTCAAATTACGCATGACTTTCTGGCAGCCTTCTAGTGATCTATGCATGTGTCACTTTGGTATCTACTGAGCATACCCACAACAAAAGCTATATCTAGACGTGTACAAGTTTGAAGGTACATCAGGCTCCCAACGGCTGAAGCATAAGGAATAAATTCCATTTGCTTCCTTTCTAAGTCATTCTTGGGACACTGTAATTTACTGAATTTATCACTTTTAACAATGGGTATTTTATCGGGTGCACAAGATTGCATGTTAAATCTTTCTAAAACCTTTGAGATATAAGTCCTTTGGGAAATACCTAAAGTGCCTGATGGTCTATCCCTGGTGATCTCAATGCCCAACACATATTGAGCTTCACTAAAATTTTTCATCTCAAAGTTTTCAGAAAGAAAAGTCTTTGTTTCATGTAATAAACCAAGATCACTACTGGCAAGCAAGATATCATCTATATACAAAAGCAAGATAATGAACTTACTCCCACTGACCTTTAGGTATAAACATTCATCAATAATGTTTTCCTTAAACCTAGAGGACAGTATGATCTCACTAAACTTAATGAACCATTGGCGGGAGGCTTGCTTAAGTCCATAGATTGATTTCTTTAATTTGCATACCAAGTGTTTTTTCCCTTCAACATGAAACCCGTGAGGTTGTTCCATATACACTTCTTTATCCAGGTCCCTATTAAGAAATGTCGTTTTCACATCCATTTGGTGCAACTCTAAATCAAAATGAGCCACCAAGGCCATGACTATCCTGAATGAGAGTTTTTTAGAAACAAGAGAGAAAGTCTCATCATAGTCAATACCCTCCCTTTGAGTGAAACCCTTAGCCACAAATCTGGCCTTATATCGCTAAACTTTATCTTTAGAATCCACTTTAGTTTTGAATACTCATTTGCATCCAACAAGTTTGGTAAGTTGACGAGTTCCCAGACTTGATTTTTAGGCATTGAGTCAAGCTCTTCCTTCATGGCTTCAAACCAATAGGTGGAATTTTCACTTTCCATGGCTTGTGAAAACGTCACTGGATCATCAATATCACCCCTATCTAAACCATCTTCCTGTAGGTACACTAAAAACTCATCAGATATGGCAGGTTTCCTGACTCTCTGAGATCGACGTATTGTTGGCCCCTAATCCACCTGAGGAGGTGGTAGGTCAACATGTGTGATATCTACAGGTTGTGAGGCCACTTGAGGTGGACCAACTACAACTTCTTGTTCCCCCAACAACGTCATTCTGAGGAATGAACATGGGAACAAAGTTGTCAGTCGCTACAGGTATTTCAGCCTGATCCTATAACTCCTCAAAAAAAATCTCTCGAGAAGGTCCACTCCAACTAAATCCACCATCTTCAAGAAATCTTGCCTTATGTGTCTCTATAATGATGGGAACATGCGATGGACAATAAAACCTATACCCCTTTGAGCTCTCTGGATAACCAATGAAGAATCCACTGGTTATTCTGAGATCAAAAGCCTTCTCTTGTGGATTGTATGGTCTAGCCTCAGCTGGACACCCCCATATGCGCATGTAGCTTACTGAAGGTTTCCTACCACACCATAGCTCAAAAGGAGTCTTAGGTGCAGCCTTTGTAGGAACCTTGTTCAATATGTGTGCAGCTGTCTTAATGCCCCCCCCACAAAGACAAGGGTAAGGTAGAATGACCTAACATTGTCCTGACCATTCCTTTAAGCATTCGATTCCTTCTTTCTGCAACTCCATTCTGATATGGATTGCCAGGGATAGTATATTGTGGTATAATACCCTCCTCCTTAAGGAATCTTGCTAATGGTCTGGGCCATTGTCCCATCTCAATGTACCTACTATAATACTCACCACCTCTATCAGTCCTGACTATTTTGATTACTTTTCCTAATTGTTTCTCCACTTCCTTCTTGAACTCCTTAAAGACATTGAAGACATCTACCTTTTCAAGAAGTAAATAAAGATACATGAATCTAGAATAGTCATCTATAAAGGTGGCAAAGTACCTTTCGCCAGACAAACTGGGTGGAAAGTGACCACATATATCAGTATGGATTATTTCAAGCACTTGAGAACTCCTAGTGGCATCCTTATTAGGCCTGTGTGTTTACTTTCCTTTTATGCAATCAACACATGTCTAAAAGTCAGTGAAATCTACAGTAAGAAGTACTCCTTCTCCCACTAACCTCTTAAGTCTCTTAATGGAGATATGACCCAATCTCCTATGCCACAACATAGATGAGTTTTCATTAACTCTACCACGCTTGTTGCCAACAACAACTGAAGTATGCAGGGTATGATGAGATTGCTCATTTACATTGCTAAGACACATTTATGTAAACCATCGGATAGAGAACTAGTACCAATGACAATGGAATCCTTTATTAATTCAAATGAAGAGTTTCCAAGACATATACGAAAACCTTCTGAATCAAGTTTTGATACTGAAACTAAATTTCTACTAAAATATGGTACATAAAAAGTATCTTTCAAATCTAGAAATAATCCTGATCCCAAAATAATCCTATAAATCCCTATAGCCTTGACTTGTGAGCGCATCTTATTTCCTGAGAAGATGCTTCGCTCACTCTCATTCGGAGGCCTTTGGGAAAGAAATTCCTGCATAGAAGTGGCAACATGCACAGTAGAACCTGAGTCAATCCACCATGTATCTTTAGGAACATTCACTAAATTAGACTTACAACAAACAAACCATGTCTTCCTTTTCAGACAATCTTTCTTAACATGTCTAGGTTGTTTGCAGAAGAAACACTAGTCATTTTTGCCTTTATTGACTTGTTCTTCTTCTTGCCATTCTTCTGGGCACCCTTTTTTTTCCTAATTCAGTAGCTTTATGAGAAGTAAACATAATTGTATTGTTCCTCTCTCCTCTTAACCTCTCCTCCTCTTGAACACACATGGTGATCAATTCATAACAGACCACTTCACCTGATGTGTGTTATAGGAGATCTTGAATACCTCATATTCATTTGGCAGAGAGTTTAAGATGAAATGGACTAGGAAAGTATCTAAAATGGTAATCTTTATGGCATTGAGTTGTGTTGCAATATCTCTCATCATCATGATATGTTCCTTAATGCTACCACCGCTAGTGTATTTCATTGAGGAAAGCTTAGCCATCAGAGTGCTAGCTTTAGCTTTATCTAAACTAACAAATTGTTCCTCAATTACCTTAAGAAATTCACTAGCTATGGTCTTCTCTGGGATAGATCCCTTAATGTTTTGCCCCACATATCTCTGAAGAAACACGAGGCATAAGCGGTTGGCCCTTTCCCATTTATCAAAATGAGTCTTCTGTTCCTGAGTGCTTTCAGTTGTAATAGCAGCATGTTTATCCTCACGCAATTCTAAATCTAAGTCCATGCACCCTAATGCAAACATTACCCTTTGTTTCCATTCAATAAAATGTGTCCCATTAAGATACGGTACTTGACCAGTGAAAGGGGCAAACAATGGAGAAGCACCTGAAAATAACCAAATACTCATATAAATGATGACTGAATAACAAGTTTTGAGACAGTGAACTGAAGTAAAGCAATTCTAACAACTTAATGAATTACTTTAACTAGTTGTCCTGATGCATCATTATAATTCTTCTTTTGGGCAGTAATTACAACACGCTAGTAGACAACCTCCCCAAGAAAATTACTTAAGTGATAGAACTAAAATTTATATACACTTTGATGTAAAGAGATAGTACCTTTGGGTACATACTCTCAATAGTTGTCATGCACACAAATTCCATTCTACCCTATTCATGGCATCAAACTAAAATATTTCTTTGGGAGTTAAATTTCACCTTCAAGCCAAGAACACAAAAGTTTGATGTTATTTTAATTTCTTAATGAGAATACTTCATTATCCTTCATGCATAAGGCCAATTTGGTGATCTACTTATACATTCGGGATGTAGAAATATCCTCCTCACCAATTAAAATGGCAACAAACAAACCATAATGCTCATCATTGATACTATCAAAAACTTAACTGAGTGCACACTAGCACCGGAGAAGTTCATGGTACAACATGTTTGTTGGCCATGAGAGAATCCATGGCCAGAGGAGACTTATGGAGGCCTTGGACAAGGAGTCACTAGTCCGGCAGAAGGAATATCCGACGGAGAGTTCATCCAAGCCAATAAAAGGGTACCTATTTTTGCAAGTGTGAAGAGAGTGCACGGCGAGAGCTTAAATTTTATCATTCTTTATGATTAGTGACACTTTGGTGATCTACCTAACCATTTAGAAATAAAAAACTCTCACCAGACCTCATAATAGTATCAATGTAACCCTTAATATATATGAGTAAAAGGACATATATACAATAACTATTAAAATCTAAAAATAAAAATATTCATGCATAAATAAAATGGTAATGAGGTCAAAACTCAAAAGAATATCTCTAATGATTATTGCAACAATTATCAGTCCATAAACAAGCTTTATTCATGCTAAAACTAAATTAAATTGGGTTAAAAACACAAGTTTAAGCATGTTGTTACATAAATACTCCTTTCTGTTTGCAGAAATTATCAGAGAATTACAAACATATCCCCAGAACTATTTCTGTATCCACTATTTTGCAGAAATGCCCTGATTGCATAACAATTCAAACTAAAAGGACATAAAAATAATATTAGATACTAAATGGATATCATATTAACGTGGATTTGAATTCTTAATGGTATCTGGATACGGATCCTAAATGGGTCTGAAATGACCCCAATATCCAAACTTGTATCCAAATCCGATATCCAAAACTATATAAGAGACCCAAAATCGGATCCATTAAACTTTATTGGATCCACTAGCGGGCAAGACTGTAAATATAGTCATCTTCCCCACCCCTTCATGTTTCTCCCATGGAGAAACACTAGCCGCCGCGACCATGGGCGTTGCGGCAAGGAAGAGCCGACGGCCCCCTGCCTCCCTCGCTGGCCGGACATGGCGTCGGAGGCGCCGTCCGGCGAAGGATGGGCCGCCGCCGCCCAGAACCCTTTTTTTTTTTTGTTCTCTCCCTCGGCTGGGCAAATGCCCAACTAGCCAGCGGCGGCGAAGGACTCTCGCGGCGTCGGGTGGGGTTCTGGCCGCCTACCCCCCCCCTCCCAAACAGAAAACCTTTTATTAAAAAAAAAAACTTTGCTTGGCTGAAACGCCAACCCGCCGGCGGCTGGGAGTGTGGGACAGCGACCCCCCAGCCCCCCTCGTCGGCGGAAGCGGCGCCGCAGGCACCGTCTGGCGAGGAGGGGTCATTGATGCACTCCCAAAACACCTGCAGGGGCCCCTTCGCTGCGGCTTGTGGAGGGGGGCCAGGAACTACAGTTCGCGGCGGTGGCTCCCCCGAGATTACGTGCATCCATTGTATGAAACTCGATAGATCAGAACGCAGTCTCTGATACCACATGTTGGAGATGTTAACCTGATGCGGAAGTCATCCCATATGTGAGAAGGATGACGAACAACGTGTACGGTCGCCGGGGAGGGAGACGCGTAACCCGCTACAATCTTCCTCTGGTTTCCTCTCTCTGTATGTCTGTAGTCTGTGTATGATCTGATGGGGAGTCACACATATATATTTATAAAGAGGAGGGACCAGTCCCAATAGACTTGAACATGATCCCACCCATAACAAGATCCTAATAGACACTTAATGAGTTAAGCCCAATAATATGTTCCTTTAACTGGATCTTATGGTGTGTCATACGATGTGGAGTCCAGAACAGTGGACGATAATATTGGATAAAATCCAACAGAATCTCCCTATGTTTTTGTTTGACATGGTGTTATTCCAATCGTTGATGATAGTTCAAGAACACAAGAGGATGTATGATTTTTTTTTCTCCTAAAAATCACGGTTCCAACGATCAATTCCCAATCTTCTCATGTCTTCTAAGTTTTCCATTTTTCCTTCAGAAAGAAGCACATATAAACTGTCACTCTATGGCTAAAAGTTGAGAAAGGTGGAATAACTGTAGGTGGAATTCAGAAGAAATCAAGAGGTGCGTCATCGTCATACACAGAACATGGAAGAACAAAGAAGAACAGCGGCAGCACCTGGTGTCGGCAGCTATTAATGGAAGCCCTGCCCCCAGTACTGTGTGCCGAGGGGGCACCTGTGACACTTGCAAGCTCGGAATCTCTCTCTCTATATGCATGCATATGACTCTTCCACACCACCTGTTCCATCTCTCTCTCTCTCTCTCTCTCCGTGTGTGTGTATATGCATGCATCTGACTCTTCCACACCACCTGTTCCATCAATTCTTTCACTGCAAATAATGTTCAGGAAGGACCCCACGAGGGAGACGCAGCTCAGAAATATCAAGAAGGCATGAAGCTCGAGGAGTCTGTCCACCATTAACTTACATATTAATGTGCCGGTCCACCCTTTCGCTTTCTGATGTTCATCTCGTTTCATTTGGGCGGCTTAGGACTTTTTCCACGCGGCTTTCTGTGTGCAATAATATGAAGAGGGACTAAGTATATATCAAGACCGCAGGAAGTCTGAGGAGTTTATATGATGTTCTCCCCTTTCACGCCTTTTTTTTTGGTTTCATTAATTTACTTACACTTAGTTGTATTCGATCGATATTATCACAACTGTTTTTTTTTCAATCTCGTTTCTATTTATGTTTTTAATACAAAAGTACGCGGAAATGGATGGGAAGTGAAATTTTTTCCTTTTTTTTGTTCCTGTTTGTCTCTAAAATTTTTCTTATAGGTGGAAAGTTGAAACAAATTAAAGATGCCACAAGTGTTTCCGTCCACACCTTTTCCATCTGGCCTTCCAATTTGGATGAGTTGAGGACTTCTCTGTGCCCCTTGTTCCCTCAATTCTTCTCCCCTTCAATAATGTTGAAGAGGGTCCCCACTAAAACAGATGCGGCTCAGAAATATCAAGACATGGAGGAAGGCACACACATATAACATATACATAAATATATCTTTTATTATTTTTTTCGAGCTTTCCTTAATTCTATGTAAATCCAATAATCCCAAACCCGAACGCAAACCTTAAGTCAAATAAATCAACTTCAAAACAAGTTTGTAAGTTACAAATCAAAGCAAAGAGTTCTAACAATAATTCTAAATTAAGTCGAACAAGGCAAATAAATGTTGCCTTTGTCATGCATCAAGCATTATTAATCGCATATGTCTCGGTGTCTTTTATTTCATACTTCTTGTCCTCATTTATTCTGATAATTATCTAAGAATCTTTTCTCTAAAAAAATATATAATTAATATCGTTGCGTCTAGATGACGTGGGTCTTGGTCCCAATAAGAAAACAACACCCACACAGGTCAGGTATACCCCTCATTTGAATATATTATAAAAATTATCCTCTAAATACCTTTATAGGTTGCAGTTATATCCGTGGCGTCACTCCCGCTTGATGGTAGGCAACCACAGAGATATAACCGCGCCGGTAAAGGTATTTAAGAGGATGTTTTTATTATATACTCAAATAAGAGATATATTTAATATAATCAATATTTATAAGGGTCTTTATGTAAAAAACAATTTTTTTTTGTCTTGTTGACATTTGACACAAGTAAATGTTCAGATTCCGATTGATTGCCTTATTATTGTTAATATTGTTAGTTTTTCTATTATATGACTTTCTTATACACGTGTGATAAATATTTGTGGGTTGCCCTTTTGTATTAATAAATGGAGAATATACATAGTATAAAATATGGATTCTGGGTACTTTGTTACATAAACTATACCCCTTTTTTTTTAAATTTTTTCTCCACATCTAATATATGTAGGGGGTTTAAATGATGTCTAATTGAGATAAAATTTTAAACATAAATTAATTAAGAAATAATATAAATTATGATAATTTTAATTTAATTTTTTATCTAGTAAAAATTATCTAAAAAATTCTTAGGTGGATTTAATCTCAATATCTACGCATCAATAAATTTTTATATTTATATTTTTAAAATCATTATATTTTTTTGATAATTATGATGACTTCAAATTTGATTTTATTTTTATAATATAATATCATTTTATTGAGACATGCATGACCAAAATCGTGCCGAAATCAGAATTGATCGTACCACGACCATACTGCCGACACGTACTGCCATGTACCACGAGTTATTCTCCACCGTATTTTAATGATACCATATCATATGATATCAAATACGATACAGTCAATCCGCTTGATACGATGAACCATGAATTAATATCCAACGGTAGTCCGCACGAGTAGTTAGAAAAAATTAAAACCCCCCGCCTAGACATATATGCATGCATATGACTCTTCGACGCCACCTGTTCCATCAATTATTTCACTGCAAATAATGTTCAGGCCAAGGACCCCACAAGGGAGACGCAGGTCAGAAATATCACGATACGAATGAAGCTTGAGGAGTCTGTCCACCATTAACTTACGTATGACAGAAACAACTAATTGTGTTAATTTTTTAGATATTATTATTATTTTATTAAAATTAAAAAATTTCTATACATAATACGGATAAGAATTAGTCATGTCATATATGACACGATCGGTTCCCCATGGCCCATGCCACCTGTTCTGTCAATTATTTCACTGCAAATAATGTTCAGGAAGGACCCCACGAGGGAGACCGCTTGAGGAGTCTATCCACCATTAACTTACCATATTATTGTGTCGGCTCACCCTCTCGCTTTCTGCCGTTCGTCTCGTTCCATTTGGGCGGGGCTTAGAACTTTTTTCCAGGCGGCTTTCTCCCGGTGCAATAATGTGCATGCTGACTCAGCTCCCAATTTATGTATCAAGACCGCAGGAAGTCTGAGGAGTGTTTGTCCACCATTTGTTTATCTGATGTTCTCCCCTTTGAAGCCTTTTTTTTTGTTTGGTTCATTAATTTACTTACACTTAGTTGTATTCGATCGATATTATCACAACTGTTTGTTTCTTTTTCAATCTCGTTTCTATTTATGTTTTTAATACAAAAGTACGCGGAAATGGATGGGAAGTGAAATTTTTTCCTTTTTTTTTTTTGTTTCCGCTTGTCTCTAAAATTTTTTATATTAGATGCCACATGAGTTTATTACCTTGCACATTACATTTTAAGTGTAATGTGACTAGATAATAACTCATGTGGCACTCTTCACATGAGGAGTGATAAAGTGACAATCAAATTATTAGATGTCACATGAGTTTATTACCTATCGCATTGTACTAATTAATGTGCAATGTGAAAGTGCAATAAACCTCTCTCAACAAATTAAAGATGCCACAAGTGTTTCCGTCCACACCCTTTCCATCGGGCCTTCCAATTTGGATGAGTTGAGGACTTCTCTGTGCCCCTTGTTCCCTCTATTCTTTCCCTTCAGTAATGTTGAAGAGGGTCCCCACTAAAACAGATGCAGCTCAGAAATATCAAAAATAACGTGGTCAGTTGAAGTTGACAAGTATCAAAAATGTGATACTTGTTGGGGGTTCTGAACTACTAGGATAATTTTCTTGCAATCCACCTCGGAAGACCTTCCTTGCAAGAAGCATTTCTCAAATGGGAATTGCATGAGATGTCCCCTCTTATTCTAATGATCAATTCTATGTAAACTTAGAGGGTATGGACAGAAGCCTTATCTAAGATTATATAGTATAGGCACCATGAACACCAAGTTCCATTCATGCATCCATAATGTGATAAGACGTAGACACAAAATTAAGCATCCTCTACCATAGAAATTAGGTAAACAAGGGGCAAGAAAACTTAATTTGAAGAGATCATCTCTAATTTGAACTGAGTCCATCCAACCATACACAACACTTAATGGTTATGCTGGCACCAATCGAGGACTCACTATGTTAATTGTTTGACAAGAGATACTTAATTGTAGTGCTTGTGGCTCCCTATTAGGTGGGCACACAAGACAAGACCACTAATCCAATGACCAATAACACAAGTGTAGTAAGTATCTCTCTTACTTGACATAGTGTTACCCCAACTGCAACTGATAGTTCACGAACTCAACATGAAGCGTGGAAAAATATCTAAATAACTCCTCCAATTTGCCTCCATCAATCTGCATGGTCTTCTACCAAAAGATATGATCAGACTCTCTCCATAGGGGACTACACCCACCTAAGGCCCATGACCTACTTCTATTTGTTCACAGGCAAGGGCTCTAATCATATATAGATCGACTTCCATTTTCATCCACCCTAAAAGATATAGGTTTTGGACAAACTCATGATTAATGAAAGCAGTTGTTTTTTCCTTTCTTTACTTGCACACATTTGATTTTGAGCCATCTGTTGGGGGTGTCTGATAAGAAGTCACGGCCTACCTTCATGGTGCAAATAATGCAGTGTTGGACAAGGTGTGCACCTTGGATGGGAGATGGGAAGAGGTCTCATGCCCCTCCATCGCCTGGAGTCACCTCACTACCTTGGCCTTTTTGCTGCACCAGGAAATCATGGCAGATCTCACTATCCTCAATACACAGCCTGCCTATCTCCTTAGGCTTCACAGAATAACACAAATAAGTGGACAAGGAGAAGGGACCAATTGAGGGTTAGACACCTTCTCTCAACACAAAAACTCTCTCAAGCCAAAAGGTAGGGCTGTAAACGGATCCGAATAATATCGGGATCCGATTCGAATTCATATCCGATTATTCAGTTATTATCCGATTAACAAATATTCGACAGAGCAGATTTCGGATACAGATATTATCTGGATAATAAATGGAGCGGATACAGAAACAAGTAATTTGCTCTGTTTAAGATCTGTTCCGAAATAGAATCATTTTTTACCATTATATTTTAGATCTAATGATTCATATATAATATATAAATATATAATATATCTAATACTAATCTTTTGTCTAGAGAATATTTTTGACATTTATATATATATATATATTATGATTTTTAGACCACTTAATATCTCTTATTAAGTTTATATTTTCGAAGCGGATAATATCCATATCCGTTCCGAATTTGAAAATTATCCACTCTGTATTCAAATTTATTTGGAGCGAATATGAATTATCCGATTAACTATTCAGATCGGAAGCGAAAAATTCATATCTGCTCCGAATCCGCTCCGTTTACAGTCCTACAAAAAGATATGCAATTTCTTATAAATAGAGCTTTAGGCCTTGGGGGACCTTAAATATTAGGTGGGTGGGTGTAGTCCCCAACCTTCTTGAACCTAAGTTAGCCTAAGGAAGTGGGTTTTACCGCCATAAATCCCTTTATGGTTTCGATGGTTGAAAATTATTTACCAAAAATTTAGTTTGAACAAATTCCACGCAAAGGCTTTTATAATCTATCATGCCTTTGGTTAGATATGGAGATAATATATTTCAAATATAAAATAGCCGATATTTCGAAAGCATATGCATTTGGTAGTCCATGGTTTTAAATATTAACTTTTACATAGTTCAAAGTTCAAACACAGGATCAATAGGCAGGGGTGAAGACATTACCAATATTCATTCAGACAACTGGTTTCATATGTAGAGGACAAAATATGTATCCCTGGGAATTTAACAGCAGTTTACTTCCTTTAGGATACTTCATTCAGACAACTTGGAACTTTGCATCTACGTTTTCAGAAGATTATTGATAACTGGATTGTAAAACTTCCTAAGCTCAATGCAGCCACTAAGGATGAGGAGGATATATATGGAGCCCAGGAAGACATTAATGGCCGTTTCAGTACTAAAAATAAATAATGCATACACATGGCTAAGTAACAACAGTGGTGAAGGCTGTGATAGAAGTGGCAATGCCGTTTGTGGAAGACTATTAATTTGGTCCTGGCATACCCAACAGAGAATCAAATATTTCCTACTATGGAAATTGGCCCAGGAAAGAACTCCTACAAGGGTGCACCTCAGAAGCTCCGTCATCTCTGGGAGTTTATCATTAGGGGTGAACATAGTCTGGTTCGGTCCAATTCACCACATTTATTGGGTGAACCGAAACTGAACCGAACTTTTGTTCAAATCAAACCGAACCGGTTTGGTTCGGTTTGAACCGAAAAAAAAAAAAACACACATATAAACGCGGACCGCCCATGAGAAATGGAGAGCACTAGCCCACTGGACTAAACTTTCCTTTATGATATTATTTATTATTAAATATATTTAATATATATTCAATTCATTCAATTTTCTAATAAAGAACCGAACTGAACAGTGAGACTCTTCAACCCGAACCGAATCAAACCGGTCAATTCGGTTCAATTTTTCGAGTTGAACCATTTAATGAACACCCCTATTTATCGTTGTGGGCAACCTAAGAAGTCCTCTTCTGTTGCAGCCTCAATTCCACCATCAAGTGAACTTTGTAGAGCTTTACATCAATATTATTGTCATTTTAATATAGGTATGCCTCTAACAAAACTGTACTCTAAAAAGTTATATGTATGCCTCTAAAAATTATATGTATGGATTTAAGTCGTCATCTATACTCCGTATTTTATGAAAACTCACTGACTAAGGGTCCGTTTGTTTATCCGGTAAACTTGGGTTAGGAAATAATTTTCGGGAAAACTTTTGTTTTTAGATCATTTGGTACCATTGTAAAATAAAATCTGGAAAATAATTTCACAGAAAACTGGGATTTTGGCACGTTTTCTGCTGCGCGGATGCTTCTGCTGCAGTAGTTTTAGGCGCACTATTCATCTAAGTTATATTTTTAATTTTTTTCCACTTATTTAGGTAGTCTTTGTTAAATTTAATTATTTTTCATTAGTTATTTTATTTTTTACTTTTTTATTAAAATATCTGTAAAATACTATTCATTCAAATTGTGTTTTTATTTTATTTCTCCTACTTTATATTTGTCAAAGTTACTTATTTTTTATTAGTTATCTAAATTTTTTATTTTTTAAAAATATTAAAAATAAAAATTAAAAATTAAAAATTTTGATGAATAGTGTTAATACACAAGGAGTATATGACTCTCTCATTTGAGTAGATCATAAGATCTCATACTCCTCCATACAACTTTATATTTTCCTAACAACCAAATAGACAATTACGTTTTTATTTTCACGTAAAAATTTTTCCGTGGAAAATTATTTCCCTCTAAAACTATTTTACATGCAACCAAATGGACCCTAAATAGATTGTCAAAATCTAAGAATTTTTTTGCTTTGAAAATAACGGAACCATCAAACATGTTTAACCAATCTAAAATACCCTTACTCCACAACTGCCAATAACTTTTCAAAATAAAGAAAGAAATATACATATTACATACCCCTAAAAATGCCATATGGTATTGCAAGTGCATCTAATCTTCTCTCGTCTCCATATGTATATCTTGTATTCTAACATATTGGATCAAGCATTCCCCTACTGTTTGGTTCTGTTAATTTGGCACACCCACGGTTGAATTTAATGGCAAATTGACTAAGCCAAACCCAATCTCTCTCTCTCTCTCTCTCTCTCTCTCTATCTCTCTCTCTCTCTCTCTCTCTATATATATATATATATATATATATATATATATATATATATATAACACAGTCTTAAAAAGCTGACGTGTCAGCAGCAGAAAAATTCTACAAAAAAAAATACCGCCGCAAACACGCCTCTCCGTTACGCAGTTACTCCGGAGAACGTGGAAGATGTTTTTACCGCCTAAAAAATATGTACACTTACAACCGCCCCACCGCACAACATGTTTCATTTCTTTTAAAAAATAGCCGCGCAACATTTTATTCTTGGTCGCACAGCAAAGTCTCTGTTTCCTCGCCTCCGTGCCGTGTTTTCGTCCCCGGTTCCGCACCATGGCCACCGTTGCTACACACACAGCAACCCGCACGCAGGCGATCAAAAGCCCAGCCTGAGTGCCTTCAGCTCGGGCGCCTCCAAGGCCCTTGAGCGGTGCAGTTTCGACACCACTGGCCGTCGTTTCCATCACCGATCGACCCTCTGATCTCCGGAAGTGCCGATCGACGTCATCTCTGCTACAGGTGCCGACGCGGTTGCCACTTCCCGCCGTGCGTGTTCAGCGCCACAATCGTCGCCAGGTCGATGTAGCCGTCCCCGGCGTCGCCGTGCGTGTTTAACACCAATTGTTACATGTGGCGGAACGCCTCGGCCAAGTCCGTTAAACCGATAACGCACTTGATCCGAGTCCGCCTCCCGCGAACGGGCCGTAGCCTCGCAAGGGATACCAAACCACAGTCCGTGTAGACACAAAGGAACACACCACATTTTATATATATTTCACAAGTTTACATAGCCAAATTTTCACTAAAACTGGAAGAATGTACAAGAGCCTGGGGCATACCCCGAGGTACAACAGAAGAAAGTAAACAACTACAAAACTACACTGCTGGAGCTACTCTGCTGGAGGTGCTGACCCTGCACCGCTACGACGCGGCCCGGAACTGGACGTCGGACGAGAAACGTCCTCCTCGCCCTCACCTGTGGGGGAAGGGGGTGAGCCTCTCTAGTCATTGGCTCAGTAGGGAACTCCCCCAAAGCCGAGCAAACCACAAACCATAGGTACGGAATAGTAAACAATACCAACAACATTTGTATAACAGCTAAGCAGGTAAGTAAAGCTGTAGAGGTACTCACCGTCTGCCAACTACGAGAAACAGCTGTAATAATTAAACGGCAAACCCAAACAGGTGTACAAGCTAGAGTAGAGACAGCCAACACGAGCCACGTAAACTGGTTCGCGACACCAGAAACTGACTCGGACAAACTAGCACAGGTCTACCTCTCAGTCTCGCAGCTACGGACGAAAGGTCCAACTGCCGCTCCACGTAAAAAGACAAACAACTGTGGAGACCAACTAAACCACCACAACCTGCAGACCACACGGTCACAGGCCCATGCCTGACACCTCTAGAGATCCTGGCCCGGAACTCTCTAGAGTGAGGCACTGGAAAAGGACTAGCTGGGGTCCAGTACGTCTACTGGTGTCCGTACCCCCAACTACGAGCGCGCTACAAGTGACTAAAAACAAGCTCACGTGTCACTGTCCCACTGTCGTCTTTCCCTCAACCGGACGTGCTACTCAAACACAAGAGTGAGGGTGTCCAGGTCAGACGACACAGACCTCGACGGTACAGCACAAGTACCGGGACAAAGCCCCGAGCTAACAGCCTGGCTCACAAAGAACCTGGGGCACCCAACTGGAGAGGTAACCACGGTAGGCGTCGTACTACTCGCCACGTACACAGAACCACGTGCACGTCACACACAAACCACGTGAAACCTCACGTAAACCACGAGTAACCACTGGTCCACTACACGTGAACCCAACTGACTCGCGTACACAACGCGTAGTCACCGAAATAAACAACTATCAGCATACCTTGTATGCTAAACACGAGAACCATGTGCACTCAGTGCACCTCGTATGTTATCATGCATGCATTAGCGATAAAATACCATAAATAGCCATTTCTGTTCATAACCAGTAGGCGGCAACATCGACTGCCGCTTACACCAAGTCAACGGCAAGGGACCTGGCCGTTAACCTCCTGGCTGAGGATCTTGGCGGCAAGCGATATTGACGCCAAGTTCTCCGGCCATAAACCCTGCAGAAACCCTAATCCGGCTCTGCGGGTTTTCTAACTGTTTTGACTACTGAAAAACAAGCAAATGCAATTCCTTTAGCATGCTAGAACCCAATATAACCCACTAAAACATGCTCTGAACATTAAATAACTCAAACCACCCTTTATCCTGCATGGTGCAACTCTATTCAAACGTGGATTATCATGCTGGTTCAGGTGGTTATGATGTGTTTTAATGTTTCTATGAAACTACCAGGGTTCGTCCCCTACCTCAGAACGCGTTAGAATCTCCTGCAATCCCCCGGTTCACGCCGAGCCCTCCGCGAGCTCCCACGCGAATTGCACCACGCCGCGACGTTTCCTCGCGTAATTCGGCGACGCCGCGCGTTCTATGATCGTCCAACTACTCCTCAGAACCTGTTAGAAGCTTCAAAGGCTCGGGGGCAGCAAGCTAGGGCAAGAGGGAATGAGTGAGAGCTGAGAGAACTGCCCTCGGGTGAGCCTATAACCTGCACCATTTTCAGGTTGGCGTCAACCCCCATGCCGCTAATAGCAACCGCCACCCTCTGTCCACACCTACTGCCGCCAAGTTCATGCAGTAAACGTCCATGAATCTGGACGCCAACAGTCAACGGCCACCCCTTGGCCGCCAACTTCAACAGAACAGCAGCATGTCCTGTTTCAATTCAGGACCAACCCTGCTCTTCACCTACTCAAGCCACGCATACACATTACACCTTCTACACAACTGACTCACACTGGCCTCACAATGGCCGCCACATTCGCAACACACACGATCCGCATGGATCCGAAAAGCACGCGACGTTACATTACTATCATCTAAAAAGAAAATTTCGACCTCGAAATTCATAACACAACATATAGTCACACAATTCTATAAGCACTATCATCTAAAAAGAAAATACATAAACTTACATAAACAAATAGGGATACCCTTTAGCCATTTCTGCGGCCAACTCCCAGGTATGCTCGCCTCCTAATCTATTCTCCCATCTCACTTTAACTAGCTCAATCTCTTTATTCCTTAGCTTCTTCATCTTCCGATCTGTGATCTGCACCGGATATTCTGGCATAGTCATGTCCGGTCTAAGGTCACCACCTTGATACCTAATTATTTGCGCTGGATCCTCAATACATTTTCTCAACATAGAAACATGAAAAATATCATGTACATCAGCAAAATCTGCTGGTAAATCCAGCCTATAAGCGGTTTCCCCAATTCTTTCTATCACCTGGAAAGGTCCTACATACCTCGGACTCAACTTTCCAGACTTGCCAAATCTCATGATTCCTTTACTCGGGGAAACTCTCAGAAAAACAAAATCTCCCACCTCAAACTGAAGTGGTCTCCTCCGCACATCTGCATAACTTTTCTGCCTACTTTGGGCTGCTTGCAATTTCTCTTTAATAAGTTTTACTACTTCAGTGGTCTGCTGAATCAATTCAGGACCCACTAACTGCCTTTCTCCTACTTCATGCCAGTTCAATGGAGTTCTACATGGCCTTCCATATAAAACTTCATAAGGTGCCATCCCAAGACTGGTATGATAACTATTATTGTAGGCAAACTCAACCATACCCAAATGATGCTCCCAGCTGCCTCCCCAAACTAAACAACAAGCTCGCAACATATCTTCAATTGTATGGATAGTTCTTTCTGTCTGACCATCTGTCTGGGGATGATAAGCGGAGCTATACCTCAACTCAGTACCAATCACCTTCTGCAAACTTCTCCAAAAACCAGAAGTAAATCTTGGATCTCTGTCAGATACAATTGTCTTTGGAATACCATGCAGTGGAACAATCTTTTCAACATAAATATTTGCCAACTTGTCCACTTTCCAAGACATACTCACTGCCACTAATCTGCACACCTTAGTCAATCTGTCAACGAATACCCATATTCCATTATGCCCTGAACTCGTCCTTGGTAAACCTGCTACAAAATCCATAGCAATATCATCCCACTTCCACTGTGGAATGGGCAATGGTTGCAATAAACCTCCAGGTTTCTGATGCTCTGCTTTAATTTGTTGACAGATAGCACATCTTGAAACGAATTCTGCTATTTCTTTCTTCATAAGAGGCCACCAGAAATGCTTTCTCAAATCATGGTACATTTTTGTACTACCCGGATGAATAGTGTACCTTGATCTATGAGCCTCTTCTAATACTCGTTGCTTCACCTCTCTTTCTGCAGGAACAAACAACCTGCCTCTGAGTCTAACCACACAATAATCATCAATAGTGACTCCTTCCATTTTCACAATTTCAGCCAAATTGGCATCTGCTCTCTGGGCTTCAATAATTTGCCAATATAAAGATGGCTCTACTGCACTAGCAGCTAGCACTGCTCGACGCTGACTACTAGGCACAAACAAGGAGTTTTCCACTACCTCTTCATACAACTTCCACTCTTTAATCATCATCAAATTCATATATGCCTTTCTGCTCAAGGCATCAGCTACGACATTGGCCTTACCCGGATGGTAAGCCAAACTGAAATCATAATCTTTCAAATACTCCATCCATCTACGCTGGCGAAGATTTAAATCTTTCTGCGAGAAAATATATTTCAAGCTTTTATGATCTGTAAAAATTTCAAATCTTTCGCCATACAGATAATGCCTCCACATTTTTAAGGCAAATACAACTGCTGCCAACTCTAAATCATGAGTGGGGTAATTCTCTTCTGCTGGCTTTAATTGCCTGGATGCATAGGCTATTACTTTACTATGCTGCATAAGCACTGCTCCAAGACCTCTCCTTGAAGCATCAGTATAAAGCACAAAACCACCACTCCCAGCCGGTAATGTCAATATAGGTGCTGATGTAAGTCTTTTCTTTAATTCCATAAAGCTTCTCTGACATTCACCGGACCACACAAAAGGCACTCCTTTTCTGGTCAACTTAGTCATAGGTGCCGCAATTTTAGAAAAATCTTGAATGAAGCGCCTATAATAACCTGCTAATCTCAGAAAACTTCTAATCTCAGTTATTGACCTAGGCACTTCCCATCTCATTGCTGCTTCCACTTTACTCGGGTCCACTGCTACTCCTTTAGCTGAAATAACATGACCCAGAAACTGAATTTCTTTCAGCCAAAATTCACACTTACTGAATTTGGCAAACAATTGATTATCCCTCAACAACTGCAAAGTAAACCTCAAATGAGCTGCATGCTCCTCTTCAGATGCTGAATAAATCAGAATATCATCAATAAAGACCACAATAAATTGATCTAAATATGGATGAAATATTCTATTCATCAGATCCATAAAGCCTGCAGGAGCATTAGTCAACCCAAAAGGCATAACCACAAACTCAAAGTGACCATATCTAGTTCTGAATGCTGTCTTGTCTATATCTTCTTCTTTAATTCTCAACTGATGGTACCCGGACCTCAAATCAATCTTAGAAAACACCTTTGCTGACTGCAACTGATCAAATAAATCATCTATCCTCGGCAACGGGTACTTATTCTTAATGGTCACATCATTCAATTTTCTATAATCAATGCACATCCGGAAACTCCCATCTTTCTTTTTCACAAATAAAACCGGCGCTCCCCACGGGGAATGACTCGGTCTGATAAACCCTTTTTGCAATAACTCTTCTAATTGCTTTTTCAATTCTTTAAGTTCTACTGGTGCCATCCGATATGGAGCTTTAGAGATCGGCATGGTACCTGGCAGCAACTCAATGGTAAAGTCCACTTCTCTACGTGGAGCTAAACCAGACAAATCTTCCGAAAAAACATCAGCAAATTCCCTAACCACGGGAACTGCTTCAACTAGCTGACTAGCCTCTACCAAACTCACCGAGGCTAAATAGGCCACACATCCAGCATTTATCAATTTCCTAGCTTTCATTGCAGAAATCAAGAACTTAGTGGTATAGAAAGGCATACCTTAATACTCAAATACCGCACCATCAGGATGACAAAATCTGATCCTTTTCTTTCTGCAATCTAGCATTGCTCCATACATCTCAAGCCAGTCCATACCCAAAATAATATCATAATTAGTTAACCGCAGGGCATACAACCGACCCGGCATCTGGTTCCCTTCAATCACAACAGGGGCTTCATCTATATAACTTGAAGTGAGCAAAAACTCACCTGAAGGAACTTCCACTACCAATTCACAAGATTTCTCTTCTAATGGATGAGTCATGCAATCCAAAAATTCTTCAGAAATAAATGAATGAGAGGCACCCGAATCAAATAAAACTCTTGCTGAATATTCATAAAGGGGTAAAATACCTTCTATCAGATTTGATGCCTCCGCCTGGGCTTGGGTGATAGTCATAACCCGGCCTCTACCTCGCTGCTGTGGTACTCCTCTGCCACGACCTGCTTGTGGCTGCTGGAACTGCTGAGGCTGCTGCTGCTGCTGCACACCTCTGCCATACCCATATTCTCTTGCATAGGGACAATTGCGGATCAAATGTCCCGGCTGATTACAATTATAACATCTATATCCCGGTGGAGTAACAGGCTGCCTGGCTGTGCTCTGCTGAGACTCCTCCACCTCAGGCCTACCTCGGCCCTGCTGGAACTGCGATCGACCTCCCCATCCTCTTCCTTTTCCTTTAAATGCCTGCTTTAATTTCTGACCCCACTTACCGAAACCTGGTGTAGAAGGTCCTGCTGGTGCCTTACCCTTGCTCGCACCTACTGTCTGCTGCGGTAGCCGAAGACTACCAGAACCTGACTCGCCTGCCTGACGAGTCCGAATAGATCTCTCCAAAGTAGCTGCTCTCTGAGCTGCCTCTTCCACTGTCTTGCACATCAGAGGCACTATCGCATCCTGCAATTCCACTCTCAAGCCTCTAATAAAGTACTCAACCATCATATTATTGTCAGAAACGACATAAGGTGCATAACGGCTGAGTGCCATAAATCTCATCTGGTACTCTAGAACCGAGGTGTTACCTTGCTGAAGAGTCCGGAATTGCTCCCTTTTTACCTGCTGCACTTGAATCGGAAAAAATGTGTCATTAAACACATCAAGAAATTCCGACCAAGTAATGGCCTCTTCTCTCCTACCTGCAAAGGTGGTCTGCATCTTCAATCGCCACCATTCCAAAGCAAAACCCCTCAACTGATAAGCAGCCAATACAACTCTATCTGCTGCAGGACACCACATAGTCGAAAAAACCCTCTCGATCTCATGAACCCAATGCTCAGCTGTATCTGGATTCGGTCCTCCTGAATAGGTAGGGGACTGCAATCTCAAAAATCTTTTAACTTGCATCACGGGCTCTTCAACCAACTGCACTGGTGGTGGTGGTGGCACAGGTGCTGCAAAAGGTACCTCCACTCTCGGTGGAACTGGAGCTACAGGTACCGCCTCTCCTTCCCCAAGTGGCATTGCAACTGGTGGTACCGGCGCCTGCTGGTCCATTCTTGCCCGAATATCCGTGAGGCTTTCCCAAATTCTCTCTATCATCCGCTGGGTACTTTCCTCCGCATGGATCCGAAAAGCACGCGACGTTACATTACATGCTTTCTATGGTTTATTTCACATGGAATCCTTATGGAAAGGCTTTATATACTATTAAATTGTTCGCCAATTAGCGTCGTTGTCAAGGCGCTGCCTTGGCGGGAAGACACCCAACTGAGGGTCAGGCGAAGGTCCGCCTTATAGGGACCCAAAAAGGTGTCCCAAAGCGATGCCTAGGCGAGCACCTTGGCCCGCCTGGGCCCCTTGGGTGAACTAGGTCCTATGAGGCATGCTTCGTTGGGTCTTATTTCCCTAAATATCATTCAAGTAAATGGTTTACATATGATTTACATTTACTTAAGATATTACATTTAAATAAGGAAGTATTCTCCATTTGAATTCAATAAAAATATCAAAAAAATTATAAGTCTTATCAATTAAAAATCAACTCTCCCATCTAAGAAGAAAATCACGATTTTAGTGGTTCTATCAAAATGTTGACTTTTTAATCCCTCATAATTTGGCCTAACTAAAATTTTCATAATTAAGATAGATCTTATGAAACCCTAAAAATTTAAAGTCCGGTAAAAAAATTAAACATGCATGTGACTTCTCTAAGGGGCTTACTCTCCTACTAATAGCATCAGTCTCTGTCAGTAGGAGAGTGACTCCCTTGGAGAAGTGACATGCACGCTTGACCTTTTTCACCTGACTTTAGATTTTTAGTATTCCATGGAGTTGATTTGAATTATGAAATTTTTAGTGTTCCCGCAGGTCGATCCGCTTCAACGTACTCGCATATTGGAGAATTCAAGGCCTCAAACTCCATATTCCAACACTATACGTTAGATTGTGAACATTGTCACAGTCATTAAATGTTAAAAAAATCCTAGTTATTCGAGAACCATCTTAATTTATTATGCTTTTAATATGTTTAGAGTATTATGTTCTAATTTTAATTATAATGTCATATTAACATTTTTATTACATAATTGTATTTTGATTATTCATACATTATATACTTTTAGATACTTAAATTCCATATAGGAGGGAGATATCACGTTGGGCACCACCTTGGATGCCTAAGTCCCGCCTAGGCGGGCGCTTAAGCGCTTAGGCATTCGTGCTTAGGCACTCAAAGACCGCAAGAACGCCTTGGGGCGCCTTGGCGCCTTGACTACTATGCCAATTAGTGGGCTGGGCCTTAGGAGGCCCCTGCTCATCTGGTCTTCTAAAAGCAGTCTCTGCCTTAGATAAACAGTCATAGACATGCCGTGAGAAGAGAGAGGAAGAGGTATGAAGACACATGCTTGGAGATAGAGACAAAGGAAACAGCGGAGGTTGTTCTTGATGGTAGCAGTTAGGGAGGCATGGAAAAAAGAATCGGATCGGCCCTTGGATCGCCTTGGGCCAATCCGGATCTGATTGGATCAGCCGGATCAGCTGATCCAATGGAAGTCTTGGATCGGCCAGATTAAAAAAATATTTTTTAAGATAATAAAAAATAAAACAATCATGAAAGCTCATAAAAATATCAGGAAAAATGTCTTCAATATATATATTTATGATATGTGTAATTATACATGTAAATTTACACATTCATATATATTTATTTACACACGATATTCATGTAATCATATACATATCATATTAATGTACAAACACAATTAATATGTATATCATTGTAAATGTATATATTAGACATATATCACAATCATTAAGTGTTGGAACATGGAGGTTGAGGTCCTAAATTCTCCAATGTGTGGGTATGCACACGCGGATCGATCTGCATGGTCAGATCGCACGGATTGACTTGCTGTCAGGTCACAGGGGTCAAGGGGGCAGTGCCCCTTGCGGAGTTTTAGGGGGCAGAGCCCCCCGGAAAGAAAATTTTAAGTTGCAAAGCAAAGGGATAGATCTCACTTGTTTATACATATGTGGTTATGATGTATGTTATTCATATAAATAAATTAACACATTCGTATATGTATACAATATATATGCTATCAGCCTATCACATATATATCTCTTAAATGTGCAGCTATAGTTAATATTATATCTTTATAGTATACATATCATATTAATGAACACTTTATCTATATGTGTTTTGATGACTGATGTACATACAATCCTATATTAATGTAAATATAATAATAATAATATGTACATGTATAATTTATAAACATGTACATTAATGTATGTACAGCCATTTACATTCATATATATACATGTACATTAATGTGTGTAATGTATATATGTATATATATGACACTGCATATATATAAAATTTGTGTGGCAGAATCGGCTGATCTGGACCGATCTAGACCAATTCAGTCCAATTCCGGACAATTTAGCTGGAATGTTGCCGATCCAGTGGGCTTCCCCTTTGGAATAGGATGGAACTAATAGGCCGATCCGAATCGGCCGGTCCCTATCCGGATCCGCGAGGTTTCTTTGTGTTGCGGGAGTTGGAAGGGGCTGTGCCAGGTGGACATGAGTTCATAGAGACTAGAGACACTGGCTTATGCATCCTGCAAAGGGAGAGACCAGCAGATGTGGGTTTTCATCATTCTAATGGCGGTGGCAGGGAGTGGCGCCTACAACATAAGGGAGTTGGTAGTGAGGTTTGGGTGGGTTGTGAGAGGGGGTGGGGATTCTGTTGAAGGAGCTGCAACAATGGGTGGTTGGGTGAAAGCATGTTGGGGGGGGGGTGACTGGGGTTAGGGGTTGTCCAGTGGTGGGATTCAGGATCCTATGGGGCAAGGTGCTGCATTGGGGCTGGGTTCCAGTCACAAAAAAGGGTTGGAGGACTGTGCTACGGAAGCAGGGGAAGTGGTCCATGCCTCATTTGGAGGGAAAGTTGTGGATGGCGAACTGGATTCGGGAGTTTAAGTTTGGATTGGTCTTTTGTTCTGTGTCACGGGCAAGAAGAGTGGAAGCCTGAGTCCAGCCCAACTTTGCCTGAGCCAAGTAAACTGGGCCTCCAAACTGGCCTGGCCCAGTTGACAAACCCTATCACCAAGTTTTTTTTTTCTCTCATATAAGTTCTTTAGTTTTTCTATCCTGGATTTACATTTTCCTATGTGACCTTCTTACATGAGTATGATCTTTTCATCACTTTCTTTTAGCAAGCAGTTAGAACATATTAAAGGGAAAAAAACAGAAGATGGAATATTCTGACACGTAAGTTTACCAAATGGGTATATGTGATAATTAATTCACATATGAAGGGCATACCTGCAAATGCAATCGGGTATGGATTTTTGTGCAATTTTCATTTTAAGAAAGATGTAGATGCAACAATCCAAAGGCTTTTTCTTTTCTAGACAGGGCATATTGATTCCCTTTTGAGTGACACATTGTTTAGAATAAGGATGTTTTTTCAAAGGATGCTACCATGTTTTTTCAAAGGATGCTACCATGTTTAGAATAAGGATGTTTATATTTTTTTTGTTTTTTCCTGTTTTCTGTCTTTCTGTTTTTTTTTCTTCTGTTTTCTTTATTTTTCTGTTTTCTGTTTTTTTTTTGTTTTATGTTTTTTTTTTGAAAGGGGGACCCCTTAACCGATGGGGGTTCCATCGGTTTAGGGGGGAATCCCCCTAACCGATGGAACCTCCATCGGTTAGAGGGGAAAACTCCCCTAACCGATGGAGGTTCCATCGGTTTAGGGGGGAATCCCCCTAGCCGATGGAACATCCATCGGTTTAGGGGGGAATCCCCCTAACCGATGGAGGTTCCATCGGTTTAGGGGGGAATCCCCCTAACCGATGGAGGTTCCATCGGTTTAGGGGAGAATTCCCTAAACCGATGGAGCTACCATCGGTTAGGGGGAAAAAACCCCTAACCGATGGTATTCACATCGGTTTAGGGGAGGGGGTTAAAAAGTCTATAAATAGACCACCCTCCCCTTCATTTGAAGGGGTCTTGCCCTTTGGAGAAGCCCGTGCCATTCCGTACATTTTGTCGGAATTCTGCCGTCCGGACGGAGAATCAATTGCAAGTCTTTGGAGCCTTCGTGGCGGACTTGTTCTGGACTTATCTTGGTCTTGTGACTCGTAATGCCGGAATTCTTCGTGCCGTATTTTTTATCGGAGATTATTCTCCTCGGCATCTCCACTGCTTGGGGTGCTTGAAATACTTGAGAGTGAATGCCGGATCAAGTTATGACTTTAAGTAACCTTGGGGTCCCCTATCATACTGCTTGGACCTCTTAATCAAGCCGTTAAACGGTAGGTGGGATTTTAACCGGTTAGATGGGGTCAACATTACCGGTAGTTGCCAACTCCTGGTTAAGTAGCCATCTTCTTTTCACAGGCTAGCTAACGGAGTAGTTGCCCACAGTGAATGTCACCTATGAACTGTCGGACAACTATAAGGGAGTATGATGCTTCCCTTAACAAATCCAACACATCCATCACATTCATATTTGCTTTGCTTTTTTTGGTTCCAACAACGCCTTCCGAGACATGAGAAGGCCGAGATGAATAGTCAAGAACTCAAGGCACGATCTCTCTAAAGCCAAGGTGGTGATTGAGATTCTCAAAAGACACGTGTCAAAACTAGTGCTTATGTAGGATGCATGAGTCAGGGAGCTGTCGTAAAGAAGTGGAAGTTGACAGTCATAAATGAAATAATATTTGTATCTATTTATTTTCCGACACTTTAGCGGGCTAAATTTGTAGTGCCGTCATTTAGATTCCAGCTGAAATATTTAACACCAATGTTACATGCTTTCTATGGTTTATTTCACATGGAATCCTTATGGAAAGGCTTTATATACTATTAAATTGTTCGCCAATTAGCGTCGTTGTCAAGGCGCTGCCTTGGCGGGAAGACACCCAACTGAGGGTCAGGCGAAGGTCCGCCTTATAGGGACCCAAAAAGGTGTCCCAAAGCGATGCCTAGGCGAGCACCTTGGCCCGCCTGGGCCCCTTGGGTGAACTAGGTCCTATGAGGCATGCTTCGTTGGGTCTTATTTCCCTAAATATCATTCAAGTAAATGGTTTACATATGATTTACATTTACTTAAGATATTACATTTAAATAAGGAAGTATTCTCCATTTAAATTCAATAAAAATATCAAAAAAATTATAAGTCTTATCAATTAAAAATCAACTCTCCCATCTAAGAAGAAAATCACGATTTTAGTGGTTCTATCAAAATGTTGACTTTTTAATCCCTCATAATTGGCCTAACTAAAATTTCATAATTAAGATAGATCTTATGAAACACTAAAATTTAAAGTCCGGTAAAAAAATTAAACATGCATGTGACTTCTCTAAGGGGTTACTCCTACTAATAGCATCAGTCCCCGTCAGTAGGAGAGTGACTCCTTGGAGAAGTGACATGCACGCTTGACCTTTTTCACCTGACTTTAGATTTTTAGTATTCCATGGAGTTGATTTGAATTATGAAATTTTTAGTGTTTGTCGATCCGCTTCAACGTACTCGCATATTGGAGAATTCAAGGCCTCAAACTCCATATTCCAACACTATACGTTAGATTGTGAACATTGTCACAGTCATTAAATGTTAAAAAATCCTAGTTATTCGAGAACCATCTTAATTTATTATGCTTTTAATATGTTTAGAGTATTATGTTCTAATTTTAATTATAATGTCATATAACATTTTTTATACATAATTGTATTTTGATTATTCATACATTATATACTTTTAGATACTTAATTCCATATAGGAGGGAGATATCACGTTGGGCACCACCTTGGATGCCTAAGTCCCGCCTAGGCGGGCGCTTAAGCGCTTAGGCATTCGTGCTTAGGCACTCAAAGACCGCAAGAACGCCTTGGGGCGCCTTGGCGCCTTGACACTATGCCAATTAGTGGGCTGGGCCTTAGGAGGCCCCTGCTCATCTGGTCTTCTAAAAGCAGTCTCTGCCTTAGATAAACAGTCATAGACATGCCGTGAGAAGAGAGAGGAAGAGGTATGAAGACACATGCTTGGAGATAGAGACAAGGAAACAGCGGAGGTTGTTCTTGATGGTAGCAGTTAGGGAGGCATGGAAAAAAGAATCGGATCGGCCTTGGATCGCCTTGGGCCAATCCGGATCTGATTGGATCAGCCGGATCAGCTGATCCAATGGAAGTCTTGGATCGGCCAGATTAAAAAAATATTTTTTAAGATAATAAAAAAAAAAAAATCATGAAAGCTCATAAAATATCAGGAAAAATGTCTTCAATATATATATTTATGATATGTGTAATTATACATGTAAATTTACACATTCATATATATATTTACACACGATTCATGTAATCATATACATATCATATTAATGTACAAACAATTAATATGTATATCATTGTAAATGTATATAATATACATATATCACAATCATTAAGTGTTGGAACATGGAGGTTGAGGTCCTAAATTCTCCAATGTGTGGGTATGCACACGCGGATCGATCTGCATGGTCAGATCGCACGGATTGACTTGCTGTCAGGTCACAGGGGTCAAGGGGGCAGTGCCCCTTGCGGGTTTTAGGGGGCAGAGCCCCCGGAAAGAAAATTTTAAGTTGCAAAGCAAAGGGATAGATCTCACTTGTTTATACATATGTGGTTATGATGTATGTTATTCATATAAATAAATTAACACATTCGTATATGTATACAATATATATGCTATCAGCCTATCACATATATATCTCTTAAATGTGCAGCTATAGTTAATATTATATCTTTATAGTATACATATCATATTAATGAACACTTTATCTATATGTGTTTTGATGACTGATGTACATACAATCCTATATTAATGTAAATATAATAATAATAATTGTACATGTATAATTTATAAACATGTACATTATGTATGTACAGCCATTTACATTCATGTCATCTATATATATACACATAAATAAATAAATATATATATATATGTATGTATATATGTATATATGACACTGCATATATAAAATTTGTGTGGCAGAATCGGCTGGATCTGGATGTGGACCGATAGACCAATTCAGTCCAATTCCGGCAATTTAGCTGGAATGTTGCCGATCCAGTGGGCTTCCCCCTTGGAATAGGATGAACTAATAGGCCGATCCGAATCGGCCAGTCCCTATCCGGACCAGCCAATTCTGCATTCCATGCGGGGAGGAGATCTAGTCACAATGGTTGCATAATGCTCTCAGAGGCTTCTTTGTGTTGCAGGAGTTGGAAGGGGCTGTGCCGGGTGGACATGAGTTCATAGAGACTAGAGACACTGGCTTATGCATCCTGCAAAGGGAGAGACCAGCAGATGTGGGTTTTCATCATTCTAATGGCGGTGGCAGGGAGTGGCGCCTACAACATAAGGGAGTTGGTAGTGAGGTGGTTTGGTGGGGTGTGGAGGGGGTGGGGATTGTGAAGGAGCTGCAACATGGGTGGTTGGGAAAGCATGTTGGGGGGGGGGGGTGACTGGGGTTAGGGGTTGTCCAGTGGTGGGATTCAGGATCCTATGGGGCAAGGTGCTGCATGGGGCTGGGTTCCAGTCACAAAAGGGTTGGAGGACTGTGCTACGGAAGCAGGGGAAGTGGTCCATGCCTCATTTGGAGGGAAAGTTGTGGATGGCGAACTGGGTTCGGGAGTTTGAGTTTGGATTGGTCTTTTGTTCTGTGTCACGGGCAAGAAGAGTGGAAGCCTGAGTCCAGCCCAACTTTGCCTGAGCCAAGTAAACTGGGCCTCCAAACTGGCCTGGCCCAGTTGACAAACCCTATCACCAAGTTTTTTTTTCATATTTCTTCTTTCTTTTCATAAGTAACTCTTTAATTTTGCATATCCTGGATTTACATTTTCCTATGTGACCTTCTTACATGAGTATGATCTTTTCATCACTTTCTTTTAGCAAGCAGTTAGAACATATAAAGGGAAAAAAAAACAGAAGATGGAATATTCTGACACGTAAGTTTACCAAAAGGGTATATGTGATAATTAATTCACATATGAAGGGCATACCTGCAAATGCAATCGGGTATGGATTTTTGTGCAATTTTCATTTTAAGAAAGATGTATATGCAACAATCCAAAGGCTTTTTCTTTTCTAGACAGGGCATATTGATTCCCTTTTGAGTGACACATTGTTTAGAATAAGGATGTTTTTTCAAAGGATGCTACCATGTTCAATCATCACTGTGGTTTTAATTGTTAATGATTTTATCAACTACGTTAATGAGTATAACTCTTTCTCCACTTAAAAATGGAGGTCTACTAATTTAAATTAAAATCTCAATTCTGATGATGCATTACTTCTTTTGACCAAGTATTCCAGGGGAAAGCAGTGGTACGAACCTGATTGGTGGAAGTTTGGCGATGAGAAGATGTAAGTACATCTTACGTCACTTTTAGTTCAGCATTCTTTTTAAATATTTTTAAAATCCACTATCCATCCTCAAGCTCCTTGTTTCGCAGAAACAAGGTAAATTTTTTTTCATATATAAATCTTCTGCACAAAGAAAGATGGACTGTTAGACTTAATAACTCATTAGATAAGGGGAAATTAGGCTTACTGTTGTGAGAACTATTTTTTTAACTTTTAAAAATTTTATCTTTTAGCTTGAGTTATTTGGCTTTTATTTATTTACATGGATATGATCTTATTTAGTTTGTTTGACCTCCCCCATTAATCTCGGTTAGTGTTAATTATATCAGCACAAATACTAAATACTATTGATTAACTATCCGACAACTCCTTTAAAATAAAAGAACGTGACTCACAATTGAATGAAATGAATTATACATAAAAGAAAACAAAATTATAAACATGCAATCTATTTTTTTAACTTTTTTATATTTTTTATTGATTTTTAAATTCATTTTCTCATTTTTGGGTATTTTAAAATTATTGATTTCATTTATTTAATTATTTTCGTCATTTATTTATTTAAATTATGATTATGTGGATTAATTTAATATTTTCATTTTTTATTTGATTTAAAAGGAGATTAACTTATGGTGGATCAAAAATGATATGAACCACCATAACTTGTTTGTTATTTTTAGGTTATGGTAAATTAAAGAGCAATGTTTATGAAATATTTTAGTAAGGTTTGTTGAAAAATTGGTTGATTTTGATTAAGAAATCAAGTGGTGAAGAATTTGAAATAAACGTGACACTACATGTAATTATTCATATAGTGCATGATAAAATGAGTGAGATTAGCCCGATAGGCTCATTAAGCATCACATGTAAATAATATACCAAGGGTCGGCCCATTAACCAGCCTTAGGCCCATTAAACATTAAGCATCATGGTCATTTAATAAATCATGGCATAAAAGATACAAATTCGGCCCAATAAATAATTTGAGACCCAATAAGAAATTTAGCCCAATAAAGGAAACTCAATAGACCTTACTTAAGACTTAAGAAAATTAAAAATATATCTTACATAATATTCTTTAGAGCTATCCTGTAGACCCTTCTCTTAGATCATCTTGCAGTCTTTCTCAGAACTTTGCACTGTTTCTAAACTTCAAAAATCCTCCCTCTTTGACCTGGGCACCCTCCTTTTACAGTGGAAGGAGGTTTGGGTCGTAATTTAGCGTGTTAGCCCCTCCCAATTTCTTTTATTTCTTTTCATCCCCTTTCCTTTCTTGGTTCGAACTCCTCCCTCGTTGGCTTCTGCGAGAGACAGAACAGAGGAAGAGGAGGCGCGCGGCCTCCTTCTCCTCCCTTCCTGCTTGACGGTGACCCAGGCGGCAGTGCAGGCAGCGACGGCGGCTGTGGCTGGGGACGGCGGCAGCGCACCAGGGCGGCGACGGCGGCACACCAGAGTGGCAGCGGCAGCGCGCAGGCCCACAGCAGCGGGGGCCAGTACTGGCGGCGGCGGCTGGAGAAGGTGCAGGCGGTGGCGGTTGAGGCCGGCGAAGGCGACGGCGCACAGGCCTGCAGCGACTCCCTTAGGCGCGCGCGGCGGTCGGTGCAGACCCCAACAGGGGCAGCGGCGGGCCCGACCTCCCTCTCCCTGTTCCACCATCAGCGGTGTCAGAGGTGTTGGCATCGGGGGCAAGTGTTGGCATCGGCCGGAGAGGGGGCAACAGCCAGCTACTCAGGTGAGTGCGGTTTCCACCCTTCCCCCCTTTTTTTAAGCAAACCAGATTAAATCTGGTGCAACAGGGGCAAGCACAGAAGTGTTAGCTGATTTGAACTTTGCTGCAATCTCAGTTTTAACAACCATAAAACCTGCACTTTTAGGATATATGCACGGCGACTGAATGTGCAATCCTTGTAACAAGTAAAGCGGATTAAATCTAGTACAACAACTGTGTACCAGAGGATACAAGTTATTGTGTTCCCAGGTATAAGTACTTCCTTCTCTGCTGATTAATGAATAATTTTCCTGTTTTTCCCCCAAACAAATGGGAGCAAACTTGCCATCCAACTGGTTTCCCGAAGAATTTTCTTACTTACAATAAGGAATCTCTATTACACACAGGAATGTGAATTGTGGCTTTACAACCAGTTTAAAACGTGCAACTGGATGTTCCACTTTTGATTCTGATTTTGTTTGTTCAGGATGAACTTCACCAAATCTGATGTTCTATACATGTATATGTTATGTTTGTCTGCATGTCTCTCTCTGCCTATCTATGCTGGTCCTACAGGGTTTGGATCTTTTTGTCCTGTTTCACAGCTGTTGCGGGCCAATTCAGGCTGCTTGAATATTTTGCTCTTTTTCAACTTTCTCTGTTATCAGAGGTGGACTGTTACAGCTGTTGTTGCCTACAAGAATGACTGCTTATGCTGCCTTGAGTTTCCCACTCCGCCTGGGCCTGCACCAATCACCTTGGCACATGAATTCTGCATCTAATTAAATACCTGATGTCCATTTTGCCCATCCACCTTCCATCTATCAAGTCCAAACTCAAATAAACCAAAAAGTAACCTTGGTGGCATCTGGCTTCAATAAATTCTCTCAGCTCTACTGACATTTTTGACCTCCTTTCACCTAGTCCACTCAGCTATGCTCCCTCTCCAATATTTGGGTCCAGCGGCAATTATGGTTTGGACCAAGCATGTGAATCCATGGAGTAGATGTGTCCCCACTCCCCACCTATATCATCCGGTATTAATTGCATCGATTAAATGATTGGACTCCCTTGATTAATGTCCTGTGAACGGAATGACTCACAATTGTTGTACAAATTTGAAAAAGATCATAGTTGTCAAGGCAACAAGGTGAACCATGTCACTTTAGGGGAGCTTGAACACCTGGGCATGTTGGTGTGTGCATTACCATCATGTTTGGCAACCCTACTCCCCTCTGTCATTTGCCACTCTTAAGCAGCTGTTCCCCTTCCCATCTTATCTAACAGGCCAAGATCCACTACTTTTACATGGCCCCTTGCACGGTTGCACCACCTCAGCCACTAGGGCACCCAGAGTAATTCCAGCCATCCTGACTTCTAATATAGTGAGAGGTGACTAGGTGAGAGGTGGTTGTGGCAACTGAGAGGTTGGCTTAGCCTCAAATGTCTAGGCATGTGAGGCAATTTCTTTTCCATCCATATATACAATATGTATATATGCAGATATATAATTAAATATGACAAAAGCACATACATAGAATAAAAAAATGTCCTAATTCCATTTATTAAAATATGCTGATGTAGTGTCGGATGCGGTAATTTTTAGAACCCCTGTGTTTGAGAGAGTGGTCATCATGGTCAAGCCCTACACCTGTGCAAGTGTGAGATCGCCTTATTATTGCCATCACTGGAAGTGGTGGTGTAGGACACTGTCGGCACTGGAGATGAGGTTGCCGTCCCTCGTAGACATCATCACTGTATTCATCATCTTTGACTGTTGAGGTCGCCTTATCTGCTAGGTTTGTGATGGTGGCGGGTGAAAGGGGAAAGTTGATGAAGGGCAAATGGGTATTAGGTGGGCTCAACCTAAAATATAATCAAGTTAATGGGCTTCTGGTCCATTTTTAAGCCTTTGCGTAAAGCAGGCCTGGGCGCTGAGACTGGCTGAGTTGCTCACCTTGGCAGTCCAGGTGATCCTGGTGGTTGCCAAGGCAAAATTGGCTGGAGTGAGGCGACTATGGTAGATTATCAATATTCCTGTCATGCAGGAAATTCTCATTTTTTTTCTTGTTGAATACTCTGGATGTGTACGAAATCCATAAAGTTGGCTTTGTTTAATTGATGAAAGTTATGATTCAATTTTCAACACCATGACTATGGTACATTTGAATAATTAGTGTATTATCTATTGGGTGGTAGTCTCCCATTTTGTGTCTATTAATTCTTACATGTTTGTTTCTATTTATCTTCAGGTACTTCCGACATGCTGCTGGCTCGCTGTTTATACTCTCCAAAAATTGGCATGGTATATTAATGTTAACAGGTGAATTCCTTGACTTTCCTTCAGTTATGTTTCCTAAATTCCTAGTCAAAGTGGATCATGGTTTCTCGTTATAAATGAAGGTATGATGAGAACTATGCCAATCTGTTTCTATGTCTTCAAATCTGTCTTCTCTGTCTTTATTCACTTGAATGACTACTTGATGGAAAAAGGTTTGTTCTGTTTCTCTTTATAACTGACTAGTTTCTTAAGCTGTTTGCATTGTGACTAATCCACAGATGATTGACTGTTTACAGCTGCGAAGTGCATTGCCTTTATTCCTTCAGATATCTAACTGGTTGTCACTGGAGAAAAGGGAACTTAGGAAACTGTTTTTTATTTTTCTGATTGAACAATTCAGATGCATATATTATATCTGGTGAAGAATTTATGTAGATGTACAAAAGTTCCATTAAAAAAAATTGCCTGTCTTATAGCTTTTTCCTAGCTTATATCTTAGCTTATAAGCAGAGAACTTTCTGTTGAACAAAAGCCACAAGTTTCAAACCCAAATTAGGGCAAAATTGGGAATTTTCTTTAATTTCCCGAAATTGATAGATGTGCTTCTCATGTGATTACACAATTTGGTCAATTGAGTGATTGACACACTTAATTGACCTTCAATTGCACTAATTGAACAAGAGTCCTACTTCTTAAATCTTATTAGGGCAAAAGTTGGGGGCTTTTCTTCAATTTTCTGAATTAAAAGATGTGAGCATGATTATATAATTGGGTCAATTAAGTAACATTGTCTTGATGGTGTCGCCAAGGCAACAAGGTGCTGGCCAACTGCCAAGTTGAGTGGTTGCGTAGGTGAGCAGCCCAATAAGACTAAACAGCTGCATGATTCATGAACCGCAGCAGCCCCTGTTGTGCTTTTTTTTTTTGCTGGATTCCTTAACTATACATATACTTTAGTCATTATTTATCTCTCTCTTTTAATTATTATTTGCCTAGAAATATTTCAGGTTAAATAAAACTTTTTTTTCATAAATACCTTGTAAATATTGGTTATACCCATATATCCCTCATTTGAGCATATATCAAAAATATCTTCTAAATATCTTTATAGGTTGCAGTTATACCTCTGCCGTCACTCTCGTAGGTTTGACTCGAGTTAAGCTCGGGGTAGGCGGGTGAATTACTAACCTACCCCCAATGAAGAAAACAACACCCACACAGAGGTATACCCCTCATTTCAGCATATTATCAAAAATATCCTCTAAATACCTTTATAGGTTTCTGTTATATCCCTGTGGATGGTAGGGAACCACAGGAATATAACTGCCACCTATAAAGGTATTTTAGAGGATATTTTTTATAATATGCTCAAATGAGGGGTTACATTTGATATAACCAATATTTACAAGGGTCTTTATGTAAAAAACCCAAAAAATTGTTTTGTCTTGTTGACATTTGACAGGTAAATTGTTCAGATTCCGATTGATTACCTTATTATTATTAATATTTTGTTAATATTTGTTATTTCTTCTATATATGACCTTATACACATATTTGCTAAATATTTGTGGGTTGCACTTTTGTATTAATAAGTAGAGAATATACATAGTATAAATTATAGGATTCTGGGTACTTTGTTACATAAACTAGGCCCCACCTAGTTTATGTGTGAGCAGTACTGTGGTGGGCCACCGCCTTAGTCACCTTGGTCACCTTAACAACCATGTTAAGTGATTAACAGACATTATTGACGTTCAATTGCACTAATTGAACGAAAGCTTCTATTTTTAGACCCTAGTTAGGGAAATAATGGGGATTTTATTCAATTCCTGAAATTAGAAGGCATATTGTCTTTAATCGTGCATTCCTACGTTTTAGACTCTAATTGGACATGCAGTGAATGAGTGTTGCAGATTTTACATGGTCTTACATAAATTTGAAGCATTGTTTTAATTTCAGGAAAAGAAAACATATGTTCAAATGGTGGATTTCTCAAGAAAATGATGAATCATCATTTGAAAGAAGATCTCAAGAGTTCTTATGAAAACTCTCCAAGATCCCAAGAGGTCAAGTCTTGAAGATCTTTTTCCTCCTTTCAAGTTTCTTCTGATGAAAGTTGCAAACTCGAGTCACAGAAGTGGCTGTAGTGAATGGTGAAGGAGGGGGTGACGGTGTTTGGCGGTCAGGGTGACTGGAGGGACTGGCTCTCTGGGAAAAGAAAGAAGTGAAATCTTCTTTTCTTGGGGGGAGGGGGTGTGAATTGAAGGTTCCTCCATATCGGGCCCAATCTGGGTGAAACATTTTGAATTGCAGATTTTGATTTGCTGGATTGGCTAAGAATTCACAGATTCTTTCTGATCTGAACTGATTCCGGTTGTGGCTGGTTTCCGACAACATTTTCCCATTCCTGGCTGCTACACCGCTGGAGTCGGGTTGCCACCTTGTAGGGCTGCAACTGGGTCAGGTTCGTAACCGGAAATAGTAGTTTCCGATTCCGATAACAAAAATATAGTTCCAATTCCAATAAAATTGGAATGGTTAATTCCGATTCCGATTACGTTATCGGAACCAAAATTCTGATAAGCTAAGGTACTTACTATGGTTTTGTCTTTTAAGTTTGTAGATAATTTATCGGAATAACTGATACCGATTTTGATTATTTTTCAATTCCGATTCCGATTCTGATAACTTATCGCGACATCCGATATCAATTCCGATAAGTTATTGGTATCATTTCTCAATTCCAAAACTGATTATTTTTATCGGATCGGATCAGAATTTCAGGTTCCGTTTGCAGCCCTACCACCTTGTGATTCTGACACTAATCAGCCAATTTTGTTCTGTATCAGCCGCTTCTACCAATCATGTTCCCATTGCATGGAAATGTGTTTGTGGACCTGAGGGAGGTGGACCTAGTTTCAAACCCAACTGGTGTAATGACTTGGAGGATAAAATATGGGCGATAAGGTAGTCTGGAATGAATTTGTTAGCTCAAAGTATCAGGTGACTGATGGAGTTCGTTCATCGAAGCTATGATTGCTCAGAGGAAATTCAGTGGGCAATGGAGGACAAGTTTCTGGGAATATCCATGGCTGAACAGTAGGATGCTGCTGGAGGTTTTCCAAAATCTTTTTGGGATTGCATGCAAAACTGGAGTTAGAATAGACAATGTGGTCAGAATTGGAAAGACCTGGTCGGAGGGTTCAGTTCTGGAGAAACTTAAATGATGTATGTTGTGGTTTAGTGCCACATTGGAAATCCATGGGAGTTCCACTCTGTACATTCAGAAGATTCCCTAAACTCAATGCGTAGGTTTGGGTTAGAGTTTGGGACTTTAATAAGGTGCTTTTATACGATAGGAGTGTAATCATGTGAAAAGGGATGGTAGGAGATAAAGTAGGGGGGGAAATCAGAGCTTTTGTTTTCTCAGTCAAATTAGCCATTACAATCCTTGTAGGAGGAGGTAACGCAACTTCTTGGCAAACTGATGTGGAATATGCTAATCACTGTCGAAATCAAAATTTTCTTGTGGAAGATTGCGTGGAAGAGATTTTCAACGGCAGGCAGAGTTGTGAGGTTTAAATCAGATATCAGGTGAACTTGTATTTTCTGTGGGTATTTCCAGGAAATTTGGACATACCTTCATAATTGTCGCATTATAGAAACCCTACTGATTCAAATTTTTAAGGCTATTAGATTAAATAGGGTTGGAGCATCACATTAGTCATTGAGTGACAGATATGAAGTACAACATGGGGGAAATGAAGAGCAAATGTAGCAGATGTATGCCGATTATTGTAGACAATCTGGAGAGTGGAGAGTGGAGGGAAATACTGATAGAAGGACAAATGGAAGCATCCAACAACCTTTACATTGAACAGTAGCATCTCCATCACTGGAACTCCAGAGTGCTGGAATAAATTCTTTACTTGTATTATCATAATTTGTCTTCTTGTATTGATGAATTCCTTGTTTTCTGTAAACTTTGTTTTATCCCTGAATTGTGGTGTTTTGATCACCTTCTAGAAAAAAAAATAACACAGACTAAATCTATGATCCCTCAAATGCCTCAAATTCAATGTGGTGTGAGTTTACATTCAGAGTTTCAAGTGTATCCATTATGCCTATACATTGAACATATGGTATCCAACCAAGAGCTTGCTGATCACGTTAAAGTAATCATAAGATTTATCCATTACCATCATTCAAATCGGAATCTTAGCCACCTCATTCTTCTCCTGCAGTATGAAATTGAGATCGAATGTTCCTATATGTAAACTTGTGTGGTTGTTGATCAAATATCCCAACTTATAACATGCAGCGCATCACTAAAGGCATATGCACATGAGGATACGTCAGTGGGTTCATGGATGATGGGCCTTGAAGCAACCTATGTAGATGACAATCGTCTTTGCTGCAGCAGCTCTAGACAAGGTGAGCTGCTTTCACCATTCTTGTAACAGGGTGCCGCTCTCATTTGCTTGCCCATTAAGTGTATGGGTTTTTTCCATATCAAAGAATCGTTTGATTGTTTCCTATGCTAACACAGTTTCCTACGTTTCTTCAGATAAGGTCTGTTCTTTGGCTTGAGGAGGAGACATTTCATTTGTGTTTTTTTCACCCCCTATAAGAAGTTGTCGAAGGTGAGCTTCTCTCTGACATCAAGGATATTCTTCACTGATGACGTTGAGTCCAGGAAAGAGAGACCAAGGATATTCTTCACTGATGACGTTGAGTCCAGGAAAGAGAGACCGGGTGATAGATAAATTCTTGATTATTTTTTTCACATCATATTTTTGAGTGGATTAGGAGCAATCAATGATAGCAGTTTCAGCTGTGCTTGAGTGAAATCATCGAGCTACATGTTCAGTGCCTCTTTTGAAGTCTGGTTTAAAAACTTACTTGTTGATTGCCATATGATGTATAAATGATCTTGTAATGTCATTTGTAATTACAGTTGTTTCTTTTGCGTGTGAAACTGGAGAGAGGGATCTATCTCCTATAATTGATTAGTTTTCTTGAGCTTTTGGTGGGCATGTTATGAGACATGGATAATTCCATTTGACCTTTCAATTAGTATATTCTACTTTATACACCTACACTCTTCAAATTTTTGGGTATGTAATATTCGTACATTAAGACTTAAAAAATAGTAGTTTACCCTTGTCTAATTTTATCCTGTTATTATTACTATAATAACATGTATATCCCTGGAATCTTTTATAATATCCCCTCATGATAGAATATTCTGTTAATTTGGTGGTGTCAGCTCCTGATGGCTATAGCTGAAACAATTTCCTACATACAGAGGAATGTGTGATATATGAAAAATACAGCGATATCCTTAGCATAGAATACGTATTATCTGTGGGGTGTGCTTGTAATTATCCTTATTTTATAGCTCTATCAATAATAAAATTTAATTATTGATACTATTATTAGGCCTTCGGTTATGCTCTATAAGTTTGGCATTTCGTTAAAATGTATCATCAGAAAATGCTCAACGAATGACGTGCACTAATTTGTTAAACATTTTTTTTGCTAGGTTACGTACTAAATTGTTAAACTTTAGTCTGATAGTCTGAAAAAATTATTTTCCTTCCTTATTTTGTACCCTTAATTATCTTCCCCTTTGACCGTCTTTCTTCATATTATTCTAATATCAATCTCAGTATTAATGTTTTCAACTTCAAAAGGATTAAGATGGAAAGTCAAGAAGTCACAATATATCATAATTACATGCCAACGGATCCTTAACAGAGCTAGCGACAACAAAACAAATCATTTAACCTACTTTATCTTGAGCGAATGTTTGAACATGCAGTGCTTAGGAATAGACTCATTTAACTACATAATATTCTAACTATATATGTTGTTTCATTTTTGTAATGAATGGTAACCACAAAACTCATCACTCCATGTTGATTTTAAATAGAGAGAATTAATGATAGCTCACTGTTAGAGGACTATATTATTTTTCAATCTCTGTTAGATTTTTCAGCACCGTATGGTCTCTCCTTTTTGCAGGATTTATTTTTAGGTCTCTCTTTACATAACTATGTAAGTATGTAATTATGTAAGTATATAACTATGTAAGTATGTAAGTTATGTAAGTATTTAAGTATGTAACTTGCACTTTACTAACTATGTGAGTTACATAATTATGTAAGTACTTTATAATTATGTAAGTATGTATGTAGCTACTACAGTACCAGTTATATGCTTAAATACTTACATAACTTACATAGTTACATAATTAAATAACTTACATAGTTACATATTTACATAGTTATGTAAGGAGGGATAAAAAAATAAGTCCCGCAAAAAACAGGGACTGAAATTTTTGACAGGGATTGAAAAATAATGTTAATCTTATGTTAGAGAGCAATTATTAATTCTCTCTTTTAAATATCATGTTTGAATCTGAATAATGTCGGATGATATTTGTAAATAAAAATAAAAATAACAAAACGAGTAATATTTGCTCCACGTTTAGGTATACAGTAAAAAGAAATGTGGCAAATATTCTCAAATATGATTGGGCAAGACAGGAGTGAGTGACAAATGAGAGAGGGAGATAAAACTTACACCATGACAAGGACTTTTATGGGGCAGCTGATGGATCGAGTTCGGGAGTTTGCACAGAGATATATAAATATTCACACACATAGTACATACATATGCAATTGTAGGCTTACAAACTGCAACAAAGAAATGAAGGATCAACCTAAAGAAATTAAAGACGGCTCCCTAATATCCCTTTATTTTTCCCGTCTTCTTTCCAACTTGTAACCAATTAATTAAAAAGATCCAGAAGAAATAACATCCATGTTGGCGAATCACCACCAGAGAGACTTGCAATGCTGAAGCTCCCCTTTATGTAGGGAATTGAAAGAGTGGCTGGCATGGTCATCATCTGTTGTAGAACTAACTCTTTGGAAGACGTGGTGATAAGATGGCGACTTTAGTTGTGGTGGGGATGTTAGGGCGTCGGGACCTCCCTCTCGGTAGCGCCCTTCCAGCAATGGACACTCCCTGATCCACAGCTCCCTGAACGACGAGGCCAAGCGGAGGCCCCCATCTGACAAGCATTCGATGGCAGGGCAGTCCTCTATGCAGAGGATTTGGAGCGAGCGGAGGTTGTGAATGCTCGGAGGAAGGCACTGGAGGTTGCGGAACCCATAGATTCCTAAATCTTGGAGTGCAGTCAAGTGTGGCAACATTTGAGAAAGGGAATGGAGCTTGGGGCTGTTGTCGTCAATATAGAGCTTCTCAAGGCCGGAGGGGAGCATCCATCCACATCCATCCCTCCCTCCGACCACGCCAACTCAGCACATTTCTTGATTTCTATCCTTTTCAGATTGGTCGAGCGACGCAAGATTGGAGTCAGGGATGCCAGCTTGGGACACTCTTCGATGCTAAGCTCCCGAAGGGAAGGCAACACCCATCCACATCCATCCCCTTCCTCCTCCAACGACGCCAGCTCAACACATTTGTTGATTACTATTCTTTTCAGATTGGTCGAGTGACGCAAGATTGACGTCAGGGATGCCAGCTTGGGACACTCTTTGATGCGAAGCTCCCGAAGGGAAGGCAACACCCATCCTCCTCCAACGAGGCCAGCACATCACATCGGATGGTGATGTCCTCGAGCTTGGTCAAGTGGCGTAGGACTGGAGACAGAGAAGGTAGTTTGGGACACCAGTAGATATGGAGCATCCTAAGGGAAGGGAACAGTCCATGTCGATGTCGTCCCCCACCCGTACCACCACCACCACCATCCATCTCCCCAGCTGCCGGCACATCCCACTCCTCCCATTCACTCATTTCTTCAAGATGTAACGACTCCAAATGTGGGAAATAGACTCTGTCACCCACCTCTGCCTCACCACCATAGAACTCGTAGCCGATCTTTCTCACATGATCTGCCTTTGTGATTGTCAAGTGTCTAAGGGATGGCAACTGGCCTAGTGTCGGAAGGTATTCCCGGTTAGTGCAACAGCCATCAAGTACGAGTGTCACAAGAGCGGCGGGTAGCAGGCGATGATGGAGCATCATCCAACTTGGAAGCTGCGCTCCTCGCACCTTTAGAGACTCTTTGAGATATGGGGATGGAGACTGCCCGATGTCTACATGTTCCTCCTCTACCTGCACATGCATTTATTATTGATGTCACTTGTTAATATATATGCAAGGGTGGGTGAATGCCATTGTTTACGGAGAGTAATATATACTCACTATGTATTTTATTTAGGTGTGCAAATTAAATGAAAGGTGAGGCGGTCTAAACACTCATGTATAATCTTTTAGTCTAAATAGGGTAGGGTAGGGTTGAGACGACCATGACATTAGACATTTAGACGAGAAAAATTTTACTAGGAAAAGTGAAGTTCATAACTACATCTTGTCTCATTTCTTTTTCACAATAGGTAAATCAGTCATGTGAGACTGCATGTACAAGCAACATTACTCTTTTATATGGATCTTTTTATTTTCCCGTCTCAAACGAACGAAATAGAAGCAAATTAAAGTAAGATGTACGTACGTACCTGGCTGTCAACAACAACCGGTTGTTGTACGCTTGAGATTGTCTCCTGATCTTCTGCGTCATCTTCTGCTACTCCTTCATCCAATATCAGCTCATCACGTCCTCTGATTTGTAGGAATTTGAGAGCAGTAAGGTGGCGTAGCATTGCAGAGAAGGCCAGTTTGGGACACTCGCAAACTGTGAAGTCCTTGAGATTAGTTAAGTGACACAAGATTGGAGAGAGGGTGAGAAGTTTGGGACACGAGTAAATATAGAGCTTCTTAAGGGAAGGGAACAGTACATGTCGTCCACCACCACCGCTACTATGGATCTGCCCAGCTGCCGGCATCTCCCACTCCTCCCATACACTCATTTCTATAAGATATAAGACCTCCAAACGTGGGAAGTAGGAATACCCCTTGTTGTTGTTGATCCCTCTGCCATGCATGTTGTCGATCTCACCATAGAATTCAGGGCCGATCTTCTTCACACTGCATGCCTTTGTAATGATCAATCTTTTGAGGGATGGAAACTGGCCGAGTGTGGGAAGGCACTCCCATTTACAACAGCCATCAAGTTCGAGTGTCACCAGACTAGAGGATATCGAACAACGATGCTCCTCCAACCAACTTGGAAACCATGCTCCGCGATTGTTGAAGATCCTTAGCACCTTGAGATTTGGGGGTGGGAACAGGCCTTCTAGTACTTGGCTTTCCACATCGTTTCTCACATATTCCTGTACCTGCTGTGAGACTCCGATATCATTTTATTAGCATATGTATGCGATGTCATTTTTGTGGACTATCTTCTAACTGATCAGTTTCATGGGATAAGAATACACAAAAAAAAAGAACCATTTGTGCAAGGGATCAAAACAAGACATAACAACATGCTTTTATTAGTGTGGGGGGGGGGGGGGGGGGAACAAAGTAAGCAAAGCATACCACAATAACTTTATCAATCCATTTTTTACTTAATCAATCATATATATAGGAACGTATCTGCCCCTGCAAGACCTAGTATTATTACAGTTAGTTTATCTTCTACTTCATTGAAAAAATAAAATAAAAGCAAATTAAGCGAAATTAAGGATACCTGGCTGTCAACGGCATGTTCTTGTTGTACGCTTGAGAGTACTGCCTCCTCTTCTTCTGCTCCCCAATGCAATTCTAGCTCCTCAAGGTGCACCTTGTGCTTTAAACAAGCCTGCTCCGCCTCTTCCTTACTTTTGACATGTTCAAGACCACATACAACGAGTTTTCCGTGTAGATGATTCAAACCCTTCAACTCTAATATCTTCCATCCGCTTTTGTTCTGTACTTTGAATGTGGCACATAGTCTTTGGAGAGAAGTTAACTGCCCGATCCCCTTAAACTGTGGGACTCCTTCATAATTTATTTCTATAAATCTCAAGTTAATGAGCTTATTCATTCCCTCCGGCAGTGCACATTGATATGGCAATTTCAAAAATTGAAGATTAACCAAATCACACACTAATTCAGGCAATGGTCTTATTCCGGTTCTTGATATGTCCAGGTATCGAAGACTCTTCAAGTGCCGGATTGAATCTGGGAATTCTGTCAGCTTGTCGTCATCTAAGACCAATAGGCGGAGATATTGAACTTGGCTAGCACATTCAAGAGGAGACCAATAATATTGGTAACATCCGATTCAAGCATCAGAGTATATAGTTTCTTAAAATTGAGCAATCTCTTGAATTCTGGTGGCCCTGTTCCATTACAGTGGAATGACAAATGGCGGATCTCCTCAAACGATGTACCATCCTCTGTGTCACCCGCATCCATCCGACATCCTTCTGTAAAGACCTTTTGGCAAAGTCATGAATTAAGTCATGCATTATGTAGGGGTTGCCATCTTTTTTTGAGTCTGGAAGAATGATCTCTGGCACAGATCATCGAAGTAGGCACTCCCAGTATGTTCCATCAACTCTCTCCCAAAAGGCCGAACATAACCTTGAGCTATCCACATCCGAATTAACCTCTCCTTACAAAATTGAAACCCTTGGGAAACATAGCACAATAAACAAAACACGGTTTCAGATGTGGGGGCAGGTGAAGGTAGCTTAACCCAACGACTCGGTCAACCACGTTTTTCATCTGTGTCTGGCCAATCTACATCACTTGCGATGCTCACCCACATCTGCCGGTTGCCGAGATGTTTGTGCAGGAATCTTCCCATCATGGTCGCCGCCAGTGGAATGCCTTTCAACTTCTGAACCACTTTCTCGGACAGCCCTTCCAAATCTGGGTAGTGCTCTGCTTGCTGCCCCATGAACACCATCTTTTGAAAATATCCATGCACTCTGTTTCTGGCAACGCCGTTAACTCCTGCTCCAAATATCCACACTCATGAGGTATTGCCCTTGCAACTGCTATATTCCGAGTCGTCACGATCAAGGCATGCGCTTTGGCTCCATTGGACAGAGAGCTCTGTAACAAGTCCCAATCTTTACTGTTGGTGTGCCAAGCATCATCCAGGACAATCAAGAGACTTTGATCTTTGTACTTCACTCGCATTGCTGAATGCATATCATCTTCACGCACGAGCTGGCTATTCTCACCAAGGAGTTCATTCATAAGCCTCTTGCGGTCAAAATTTTCTCCCACATACAACCACTTTCTAGAGGAAAAGGCCTCCTCCACATCCTCGTCAGAGAAGATATTGTGCGCAAGGGTCGTCTTTCCCATCCCACTACCTCCACTTCACTATATGCACATAACTCAACAAATGCATCTTGCTTCTTTGGTTTTGCAACATAACTCAACATCTTTTTTATCTTGTTCTTGTTTTCTCATTGCATCATGCCGCTCTTGGTACTGCCACAAAGGAGGCCCCAAACTTCTTCTTGGGGATTTGATTCGTTGCCTTCACCAACCATACCTCCATCAAGGCTCAGTTTTGCCTTCCGCTGGTTTATCTCGACCAGATTCCTGTATGGATCGAAGCCTATGTGCTATCTCTACGCGGGGGGTGAGGGGGAATGGAATAATGTCGAGACAGGACAAGGGGATGCCACACACCAGGCAGAGGGCGTCCTTGGCTAGACTCATCCACCGTGTTACAACTCCTTGCCCATCCTCAACTGAAGCCACCACCACCCTGTAGTCACATAGCACATCCTCCATGTCATAACCAGCATTCTTGAGATCCCTAATCCACTTGCGCACATCTTCGTCCTGAAGCTGCTTCTTTTCTGCATCTTCCACCCCGCCTCGGATTGTCTCCACCAATCAGAAGTCTTGTGGATCTCATCCTTCAAGTACCACACACTCTGGAACTCTTCCTTGGCCACGGAGAACACATAATTCTGCACAACATCTACCGAGGCGGAGATGATCGCTTCCCCAGCCGCAATAACTGGAGCAATAGCCATTGACAAAGGCAGATGTGCACGCTGCAGCTGCGAGGGTGGATATGCGGCCACCAATAATTAGTATCACAAAGGTAGATCGTACAACACTCCACATATAAAAATCACGACGAACGGGAATGACTTGCGTGCAAATTTGAGAAAGATGAGGATGAAAGATTAACATCACTTACTGCTAGCTACTTCTTGATGTATGAGATCGATCTTGATCCTCAAACAGCGTAGTTAATAGAACTCCAATTGCAAAAGGCAGGGCCCTTATAAGGGATGCTTGGATGCTTTAGCACCTGATATGGTTTTCGTCAATTTTGCTGTGTCCTGCACTCTTTGATAGAATCTGCGTTCCCCGTGAAGCAACTGCCCATAAGAAATTTTTTGAGGATGATTTTCTTATTGAAACATTCTGCTATATCATACACCATCCAATGACCAGAGAAAAAGATGGATCAACAACAAAGATCAAATGATTGCCCTGAAAGGAGCATCGTTTAGGGTGGATCTATAGGTCAAGTGCCAGATCAAATCAAAGGGCATCTCCATTAGATAGTTTTGACATTCTACCTTTTATTTTCTCTGTGAAAATGGGGTGAAGAATGAAAGCAAAGAATTAATGGCCTCCTCAACAGAACTAGTGAAGTAGCTAGTGGAGATGTTTTTCCTTTTCTTCTTTCTGGAAGATCTGAGGCAGCGAACAACCAGTTAGTATTTTGTTAACTAAGGCGAGAGGAAGATAGGTGAAAAGATCCAAAGGAAATGGGGGAGAAGAGGCCTACAAAGATAGTGAAAATTACAATTTTAGGGAAGGGAGAGTACAGAGGTCTCCTAGGACTAACCAAATTCTTTATAGATAAAGGTTTTTTTTGGATCTGATTTGATTAAATGTCAGGGAGACAGTATGATATTAATCTCCACCGAACTTTGTGACAAATCGCCGATCTTGAGAAGTTTATAACCAGGTTGGTCGTTATACTGTGGCTAAATGGGAAGAAATACTTATTGCAAGACTCCTTTTGCAATAAGTATGAGGTGGATCACAAAAGAGCAATCGTATTAGGTAAGCTCTTAAGAAGATTTCATTTGTTGAGATCCTCTCTCGTATCAAACAGAGAGTTCATCCAACCAATTAGTTTACATAACCCCAACGTTTATACTAGTGCTAATCAAAGACCATAGAGGAATCTCCCTATGTTATTGTTTGACATGGTGTTATTCCAGTCGTCAATGATAGTTCAAGAACTCAAGAGAATGTATGAATTTTTTTTTTCTTCTAAAAATCACGGTTCCAATGACCAATTCCCAATCTCCTCATGTCTTCTAAGTTTTCCATTTTTCCTTCAGAAAGAAGCACATATAAACTGTCACCCTGTAGCTAAAAGTTGAGAAAGGTGGAATAACTGTAGGTGGAATTGAGAAGAAATCAAGAGGTGTGTCATCGTCATACACAGAACATGGAAGAACAAAGAAGAACAGCGGCAGCACCTGGTGTGGCAGCTATTAATGGAAGCCCTGCCCCCAGTACTGTGTGCCGACGGGGCACCTGTGACACTTGCAAGCTCTCTCTCTCTCTCTCACTTGCAAGCTCTCTCTCTCTCTCGTGGGGGGGGGGGGGGGGGGCAATTAATGAGAACTAATGTGCCACCCACAACGGGCGACCTTACCCCATATATGCGGGTGGAGAACGTATTAGCCGACCTCAGAAAGGAGTTAAACCACGGTTATCCCCCCCCCCCCACCCATCCCTTTTTTTTAATTTTTTTCTCCACGTCTGATATATTAAGAGATTTAAATGATATCTAATTAAGATAAAATTTTAAATATAAAAATTAAAAGAGAATAAAATTATGATAATTTTAAATTATTTTTTCAAATTAATTTTTATCTAATAAAGTATCTTAAATTTATTAAGTCGAGTTAATATCAATATATATCTATCAATAATTTTTAATATTTATATTTTTAATTATATATATATTTGATAATTATGATGATCTCAAATTTGATTTTATTTTTAGAACATGATATCGTCTTATCAAGATGTACACAATCAAAATCATGTCAAAATTAAGATTGGTCGTATCCTGTCGACCCCGTATTGTCACGTATTACGGTGATATAATCGACCTATATCGTGTCATACATGGCACAGTTGGTTCCCCATGCCACCTGTTCCATCAATTCTTCCACTGCAAATAATGTTAAAGGAAGGACCCCACGAGGGAGACCCAGCTCAGAAATATCAAGATAGGCATGAAGCTTGATGAGACTGTCCACCATTAACTTACATATTAATGTGCCGGTCCACCCTTTCGCTTTCTGATGTTCATCTCGTTCCATTTGGGCGGGGCTCAGGACTTTTTCCACGCGACTTTCTCCCCGTGCAATAATAATGTGAAGACAGTCTCATCAAGCTTCATGCTTATCTTGATATTTCTGAGCTGCGTCTCCCTCGTGGGGTCCTTCCTTAACATTATTTGCAGTGAAAGAATTGATGGAACAGGTGGCATGGAGAACTTTTTTCAACGAGGAAAAAAAGTCAAGACAAGAGGGACTTTAGAAATGAGGAACTTTTTTCCAAGCTGACCTGTATCGTGTCATATCACATTTTGGGGAACTCAAAGTATGACCATTAATTCCATGCTGACCTGTATCGTGTCATATCACACTTTGGGGAACTTACAGCCTTCAAAAGTTTTTGAGTTCTCAATGTCTTCAAAAGTTCGAATGCTTCCCCATTACACGTCAGCATGGAAAAAAAGTCCCTCTTCACATTATTATTGCACCGGGAGAAAGCCGCGAAGTCAAGACAAGAGGGACTTTTTAGGGACTTTTTTCTAACAAGGCTTTGATCAGACTCTTGTTAATGGTGAACAGTCTCATCAATAATAATGTGAAGAGGGACTTTTTTCCATGCTGACGCAGCCCCCAATTTAAGTATAAAGACCGCAGCAAGTCTGAGGAGTGTTTGTCTAATATTTGTGTGCAGGCCACCATTCGTTTATCTGATGTTCTCCCCTTCGAAGCTTTTTTTTGTTTTTTTGGGTTCAAGTCAAGACAAGAGGAAGACACACACATGACATATATATAAATATATCCTTTATTATTTTTTTTGAGCTTTCCTTAATTCTATGTAAATCCAATAATCCCAAACCCGAACGCAAACCTTAAGTCAAATAAAACAACTTCAAAACAAGTCTGCAAGTTACAAATCAAAGCAAATAGCTCTAACAACAATTCTAAATTAAGTCGAACAAGGCAAATAAATGTTGTCTTTGTCATGCATCAAGCATTATTAATCGCATATCTCTCGGTGTCTTTTATTTCATACTTTTAGTCTTAAGGCTCATTTATTTTGATAATTAATTAAGATTTTTTTTTCTAAAAAAATATAATTAATATCGTTCCATCTGGATGACGGTGGGTCTTAGTCCCAATAAAAAAACAATACCCACACAGAGGTATACCCTTTATTTAAATATATTATAAAAAATATCCTCTAAATATCTTTATAGGTTGTAGTTGTATCACTGACGTCACACCCCTTTGATGGTAGGGAACCACAGAGATATAACCGCCACCTGTAAAGGTATTTAAGAGGATATTTTTGATAATATGTTCAATTAAATAAGAGGTATATTTAATATTATAAGGGCATTATGTAAAAAAAAAAACCCAAACCTTTTTTTCTGGTCTTGTTGATATTTGACAGGCAAATGTTCAGATTCCGATTGATTACCTTATTATTATTAATATTTTGTCAACATTTGTTATTTCTTCTATTATATGACCTCCTTATACACATATGTGCTAAATATTTTTTGGGTAGTAGTTTTGTATTAATAAATAGAGAATATACATAGTATAAAATATAGGATTCTAGGTACTTTGTTACATAAACTAGGCTCCAACTAGGCGTCTCGTATTGGTGCTTGAGCAATACTGTGGTGGACAATCACCTTAGTCGCCTTAACAAACATGGAAAGCAATCTCGCGAGAACTCGGTCTTAACGCCTTCCCGAGAAACGAGAAGGCCGAGATGAATAGTCAGGAATTCAGGTTAAGATCTTCTGAAGCCAAGGTTGTCAGGATCCCCTTATTTACTTGAATATCATTAGTATTTGTAGTTTTATTTACTTAAGATATTACATGTAAATAAGGAAGTACCTTCCATTTGAATCTAGTAAAAATATCAAAATATTATATCTCTTACCAATAAAAGTCAAGTCTCTCATCTAAGAAAAAAAATCACGATTTTAATGATACTATCAAAATATCGTCTTTCTAATCCCTCATAATTTGGTCTATATAAAAATTTTATGATTCAAATAAACCCAATAAAACACTTGTTGACAACACAATATTAATGGGCTTTACCATGTTGGGCTGACCCATTAAAAGGCCCAAAACATCCACCGCCTAGAAGGGCCTTTGGCCATCCAACAAAAAAGGGGGGTGAGCTTAAGAGGCCTATCACCACCACACCTCCCCCCTTTAAAAAGGGGCTTTGCGGCAAAGACCAAAAAGGGCAGGAGGAAGAGGGGCAGCAAAAAAAGAAAAAAAAAAAGGTTTCAAAAGAAGAGGTTGTCTTCCTCCTGGTGGCTGCGGCATGGGGCTGGAGAAGGGAGAAAGTGGCAAGCTCTGTTTTCTCGTCTAGAAGCAGCGTCCATAAAAAAAATGTACTTTATATTTATGACTCTCATTTTCATTAGCGCCAAGAACAAAAAGTGGTTGGGACAGGCCAAGTACGATGCAAGGTTCCGATAAAGATGTATTTTGGGCAGGCCCCTCCACTATTGAAATAGGATCTCGCTGCCTTTTTTGGATAGAGAAACAATTTTTTAACACTATTTGATAACATCATCATTAAAATTGTGACACATCAGTAATTGAAATAAAAAAAATAAAAAATATTTCATAAATGATAAAATTGTGATGTATTTTATTTAGTGTGTTATTAAATAATGTTACTAAACTATTTTCCTTCTGAGCACTGTGAAAAGAAAAGCAGAGAAGTCCAGTTGACAATTTCCTTGTGCTCATTTGAGCAAGGAAACAGGAAACGAAACATAACAAAAAATCTTTAACTTTAGACTCTTTCTAAAAACCTAAATCCTTCTAATTGGTACGGTTCCTACTTCTAATGGGATCTTTCTCTTCTATTGTTTTAATGTTTTAAACCTAATAATATTCGTATTAGAGCTTTATTCGATATGTTCAAATTTATTATATAGTTAATCTATTAATTATTTAATTTGTTGAACGCTACAGTTTGTCTTTAAACTTGGAAATTTAAATTCACAGAATTCATTTATTTTTTTACAAACAACCTGTTATTATTATTATTGTTATAACTATAAGGCCTAAATTTGATCGTTTTATTGATGAGAGATACTAAATCAGAGACAATAAGTCATTTACAATCAGGTGGCAAATGTCAAATATGAATATCCTCAAAAGGAAAGGAGATAATTATTGTTTAGTATATGTCTAGTCCTAGAAATAAATACGCCAAAATACAACTCGAGGATGAAGAAGCTCTGAACGTCGAGAGCAATGTTCAACATCATCATATTCTATGTCTAGATCAGATATAAAGATATTTTCCGCTTAAAAAAACTCCGCAATTGAATTATACTTGATATGCCAATCAGCAAAATTATGTTGTGGAACTAATTAAGTTAAAGAGGAAACAAACGACTAAGAGAATGGTCTCGAGAAGTCGATAAACAAATCCTAACACCCCCATTTTCAATTTAGGCGTGAAATAAAATTTCGACGTTCCAAAGATGTGCTGCCCGAAGGAGCTACATTGCATCTACTAAATCACCTTAGAGCGCATCCCTATATGAGGCATATGTGCCGAAGTGCTGTGGCTTCGATTGTGGTGTTTGTGCTATTAGTAGTATCATGCAAGGTGTAGGATCTTGGGCCTTAGTCGGTTAAAGATCCTTCTCGGGGTCCTGGCCCAGTGGGCCCCCCTCCGCCCCCGCGGCTGGCTATCGTTGGCACAAAACTTCGTAGAAGAAAATTCGCTTGGAGAAGCCTCTCCGAAAACTATGCTTTGTCGCTCTGTTATGTGTCAGCTGCTTGCCTTTTCAAATTTTCTTTTATTATTATTTTAAAGTCTCATATAACATGCAAATTTAGAATACTAATTTTTTGTTATTTATTTAAGTTTGTTGGGCATACCATGATTTATATCTACTAATAACATTTAGAGTCAATGTTATATTTGGTCTTGTACATAACATAACGTATATGATAAATCTTATGGCAGAAGCACATGGAACTTTACTTATGTGCTCCCTCTCTTCAAAAATTTTAGGAGACATATTTTTAGAGAGAGAAACTTTAACAACCCACTCCAACCCACATGAGGGTAATTCTCCAAAATGATCTCCAAATGAGGATTTAAAGGCAATTTTGGGAACTTACAAATTTTAAATTAAACCTTTATAAAATTGGTCAATCATCGTTCAAATCCTAATTTTTTACTAATTATATTCATATTTTTCTATTATAGATATATACAATTATTATATTTATACTTTCTTAATATTTATGTATATACTTTTTCTCCAAAATCAAGAGTTAACTAAATATATAGTGGTGAAATACATATAATTTAAACATCTAACACCACAGCGATGACAACCCTGAACCGGCAGTGTACAGTGATGCCACAAGTGTTTCTGCTTATCTCTAAAATTTTTCTTATAGGTGGAAAGTTGAAACAAAATAATGATGCCACAAGTGTTTCCGTCCACACCCTTTCCACCGGGCCTTCCAATTTGGATGAGTTGAGGACTTCTCTGTGCCCCTTGTTTCATCAATTCTTCCCATTCAATAATGTTGAAGCGGGTCCCCACTAAAATAGATGCAGCTCAGAAATATCAAGACAGAAAGAACGCACACACATAACATATATATATATATATATATATATATATATATCCTTCATTATTTTTTTAGGGCTTTCCTTAATTCTATGTAAATCCAATAATCCCAAACCCGAACGCAAATCTTAAGTTAAATAAACCAACTTCAAAACAAGTCTGTAAGTTACAAATCAAAAGCAAATAGTTCTAACAACATCTCTAAATTAAGTCGAACAAGGCAAACAAATGTTGCCTTTGACACGCATCAAGCATTATTAATCGCATATGTCTTGGTGTCTTCTATTTCATACTTTTAGTCTTAAAGTGCTTTTATTTTGATAATTAATCGAGAATCTTTTCTCTAAAAAAAGATGTAATTAATATCATTGCGTCTAGATGATGGTGGGTCTTGGTCCCAATAAGAAAACAACACCCACATAGAGATATACCCCTCATTTGAGCATATTATAAAAAATATCATCTGAATACCTTTATAGGTTGCGTTATATCCCTGACGTCACTCCCCTTCGATGGTAGAGAACCACATAGATATAACTGCTACTGTAAAGGTATTTAAGAGGATATTTTTTATAATATGCTCATGAGGGGAATATTTAATATAACCAATATTTATAAGGGTCTTTATGTAAAAAACCCAAACTTTTTTTTTGTCTTGTTGATATTTGACAGGCAAATGTTCATATTCCGATTGATTACCTTATTATTATTATTATTTTGTCAACATTTGTTATTTCTTCTATTATATGACCTCCTTATACACGTCTTAAATATTTTTGGGTAGTAGTTTTGTATTTATAAATAGAGAATATACATAGTATAAAATATAGGATTCTAGGTACTTTGTTACATAAACTAGGCTCCACCTAGGCATCCAATCTTGGTGCTTAAGCAATATTGTGGTGGGCAACTGCCTTGGTCGCTTTGGTTGCCTTAACAACTAGGGAAAGCAATCTCGCGAGATCTCAAGGCGCCTTCCTGAGAAACGAGAAGGTCGAGATGAGTAGTCAGGGACTCAAGATTAGGATCTTCTGAAGTCAGGGTTGGCAGGATCCCCTTATTTACCTGAATATCATTACTATTTTTAATTTTATTTACTTAAGATATTACATGTAAATAAAGAAGTACCCTTCATTTGAATATATCCACTAAAAATATATTAAAAAATTATATCTCTTACTAATAAAAAGTCGACTCTCTTCTAAGAAGAAAATCACGATTTTGATGGTAGTATCAAAATGGTGTCTTTCTAATCCCTCACAATTTGGTCTATATAAAAATTTTATAATTCAAATATATCCAATAAAACACTAAAAATTGAAAGTCCAGTGAAAAAAATCAAACTACATGTGACTTTTTCAAGGGAGTCACTGTCCTACTGACAACAACTAAGTCCTAGCCATGGTTCACTGTGATATCAGATAAATAAGATATTTTACCTTGATTTTCCATCTCATAAATTAAATTGTTTTTATGCTTAAAGTAAAATCCTACGGATTGAAAAGTGAAAACAGTATCCCGAATCCCAATTTCCACACTCTTATTATATGATATATGTGAACCTATGCTATCCGTATATGAGACTTGAGAATGTATGCAATTATTTATGTTCTTTAAGGAATTATCGATGTGAACATATGTGATCCACACTTTTATGTTATCTTAATCTCTTGAGTTCTTATCGAGATCTCTCTGAGATCTCTTCTCTTTGACCCCCCTCGAGACGAAAACGAGATCCGATATGGCAAACATTGTTAACAACCATGTTGAGTGATTAACAGACATTATCGACCTTCAATTTCACTGATCGAACAAAAGCCTTTATTTTTAGACCCTGGTTTGGGCAAGAATTGGGGCATTCCTACATTTTAGACTCTAATTGGACATGGAATGAATGAGTGTTGCAAATTATACATGGTCTTACATAAATTTTAAGCAAATTTTTTAATTTCAGGAACATAAAACATATGTAAGGTGCTTTTATATGATAGGAGTGTAATCTTTTGTTTTCTCAGTCAAATTAGTCATTACAATCCTTGTAGGAGGAGGTAACGCAACTTCTTGGCAAACTGATGTGGAATATGCTAATCACTGTCGAAGCTAAAATTTCTTGTGGAAAATGCATGGGAGAGATTTTCAACAGCAGGCAGAGTTGTGAGGGTTAAATCAGAGTTGTGAGGTTTAAATCAGATTTAACTTACGTAAACGTAAATAGATTGGTATTTATTTAAGTCTCTTTGGAATGTCAATTTAATATTTAAATGACATCCAATCAAAAAGAAATTCCAAACATAGTTTATTTACAATGTGGTAAGTTTTATAGCCATTTTTATTTGATTTTCTGAAAAATAATATTTATTAAGTACAAATTGTCCTAAAAAAAGATAAATCAAATTTGCCCCGTTAACCGTGCATCAAAATTCTCAATATCCACATATTGAGATTTTCAACGGCAGGCAGAGTTGTGAGGTTTAAATCAGATATCAGGTGAACTTAATTGTATTTTCTGTGGGTATTTCCAGGAAATTTGGACATACATTTCATAATTGTCGCATTATAGAAACCCTACTGATTCAAAAAAATTTTAAGGCTGTTAGATTAAATAGGGTTGGAGAATCACATTAGTCATCGAGTGACAGATCTGAAGTACAACATGGGGGGGAAATGAAGAGCAAATGTAGTAGATGTATGCCGATTATTGTATGGACAATCTGGAGAGTGGAGGGAAAAGTAATTGAATTTAGAAGGACGAATTGAAGCACCCAACAACCTTTACTTTGAACAGTAGCATCTCCATCACTGGAACTCCAGAGTGCTGGTATAAATTCTTTGTGTATTAGCATAATTTGTCTTCTTGTATTGATGAATTCATTGTTTTCTGTAAACTTTGTTTATCCCTGAATCATGGCGTTTTGATCACCTTCCAGAAAAAAATAACACAGACTAAATCTATGATCCCTCAAATGCTTAAAATTCAGTGTGGTGTGAGTTTGCATTGAGAGTTTCAAGTGTATCCATTATGCCTATGCATTGAACATATGGTATCCAACCAAGAACTTGCAGATCACGTTAAAGTAATCACATAGTTGTCAAGGTGGACCGCCAAGGCGCCGCTTAAGTGCTAAGGCGCTTCCTTAGCCGCTTAAAAACAGCTCGCCTTTTTAAGAGTGAAAAAGGAGCCCAAAGGCGCTGCTAAAGCGGCCAAGGAGCACGCCAGGCGCGCCTAGACCTCTTAGGGGTCAGTTTTTAGGTATTTGATCTGGCCCGTGGTAACCTTGCCGGGGGCTGAGTCTAGCCTGATTTTAAGAAACATCTTATTTACTTGAATATCATTTAAGTAAATGTTAGTACATTTGCTTAAGATATTACATGTAAATAAGAAAGTATCGCCCATTTGAATCTAATAAAAATATAAAAAAAATCATATTTCTTATCAATAAAAAGTCAACTCTCCCATCCAAAAAGAAAATTGTGATTTTGGTGATTCCATCAAAATAACATCTTTTTAATCCTTCATTGGCTTAACTAAAAATTTTATAATTCAAATAAACCGCATAGAATATTAAAAATTTAAAGTTCAATGAAAATAGTCAAACGTACATGTGATTTCTCCAAGGGATCCACTCTCCTACTGACAACACTTAGTGTGTTTGAGACCTCTCAGGATTTTGTCAAACTTAAACTGTCTTCACCCAAACTCATGAGAATTGTCATTTTCTAGTTTCTTTTCAATTTTTAGACTTATTGTGGGATTATGTAATGGACTCATTTAATTTTTACTGTTTTAAGTGTGTTAAGATATTGCACTTTTTTTTTTATTTAACATATTGTGAGAATTTTTTTACAACTTTTAAAAAAATTTTAAATTTATCTTTGGATTTGATTTATTTTACTTTTTATTTATTTACATGGACATGGTCTTATTTAATTCGTTTGACCTCCCCCACTAATCTCGATTAATGTTAATTACATCAGCACAAAAATTGAACACTCTTGATTAACCATCAGACAACTCATTGAAGTAAAAGAGGGTAACTCACAATTGGACGAAATGAACTATATATGAAAGGAAACAAAAGTGCAAACATGCAACCTATTTTTTTTAGAATTTTCTATTTTGTTTCATTTTTATTGATTTTAAAATCAATGTTCTCATTTTTGGGTATTTTAAAACCATTGATTTCGTTTATTTAATTATTTCGTCATTTATTTATTTAAATTATGATTATGTGGATTAAATTAATATTTTTATTTATTTATTTGATTTAAATGGAGATTAACTTAAGGTGGATCAAAAATGACATGAGACATGACTTGTTTGTTATTTTATGTTATTGAAAATTAAATAACAATGTTTGAGAAATATTTGTTAAGGTTTGTTAAAAAAAATGGTTGATTTTGATTAAGAAATCAAGTGGTGAAGAGTTTGAAATAAACGTGACACTACATGTAGTTATCCATATAGAGTGTGATTATGAATGAAATTAGCCCAATAGGCCCATTAGATATCACATTCAAAGGTACACCACAGGCCAGCCCATTAACCATCATTAGGCCCATTGAGCATTAAGCGTCATGGTCATTTAATATATCATAATATGGAAGATACAAGTTGGGCCTAATAAGCAACTTGGGGCCCAATAAGGAAATTGGCCCAATAAGGAAGCCCAATGGACCTTGCTTAAGACTTGAGAAAAATCCAATTATGCCTTGCACAATGTTCTTTAGGGCTGTCTTGCAGATCCTTTTCCCAGACCGCATTGCAGTCTTTCTCAGAGCCTTGCTTTATGTTGAAGCTTCAAAAAAAATCCTCCCCTTTGGCTTGGGCGCCCCCCTCCTTTTATAGTGAAAGGAGGAGAGACCATGGCCGGGACGTTTGCATACCTCCCCCGGGAGGTTTGCGTGCCTCCACAGGGGGGTTTATGTAATTTCACTGGGAGCTTTGAGCTGTATTTTTTCACTTTAGCCCCTGCCATTTTCTCTTTCTTTCTTTTTTTCTTTCCTTTCTTGGTTCGCCCCTCCGTGGTTGGCCCCTGGCACAGACTGAACAGAGGAAGGAGAGGCGCGCGGCCTCCTTCCTCCTACTCCCTTCCTGCTCGACGGTGGCCCACCCAAGAGCTAGCAACGGCGACGGTGGCAGTGCAGCAGGGCAGCGGCGGCGGTGCAGCCAGGCGGCGGCCACAATAGCAGCACAAGCAGCAGCGGCAGAAGCAAGCAGCGGCAGCAAGGGGGCCGGCGACAACGGCAGCGGCAGCGAGGGCTGCCGGCAACAGTAGCAGGGGGCCAGCGGCGACTGCAGGGACCTCTCCCCCCTCCTTCGCCTCTTCTTCTTCCTCCCACGGTGGCCGAGCCAGGCAGAGGCGACCGCAGGGGCGAGCGGCAACAGAGATGAGTTTTTTCCTTTTTCCCTTTTCTGTTTTCTTCTTTTCTCATGCTACTTTCGGAATAAAAGAAAGGACCAAAGAAATTTTGGTACAACACATATTTACATGTATGTGTATTTACTGGTTGTTTTAAAAATTGAAAAATAGTTTTCTGATGATAGAATGATATTTGCACTTCTTGTTCTTATTTAGAGTGCTTATTTATTTGAAGATGTCAATTAAGATTTTCTGATAGAAATCTTTGGAGGAAAAGGATTCATGTAGCCGACCCCAAATAATGGGATAAGGCTCTGATGATGATGATGCTGATGATGAATTAAGATTTTCTGATGATAGGATGATATTTGCACTTCTTGTTCTTATTTAGAGTGCTTATTTATTTGAAGATGTCAATTAAGTTTTTTTATGATTTTATGATATATAATACGAGTTTGTTTACTTTTAATTTAAATTTTGTGGCTTTCATATAATTTTGACCTTTTTGTTGTGACATTTTATTTTTTTGCAAGTTTTTTTGTGATACATAGTTATTATCTATATTTCTCAAATTTATGTATTATTTTAATAATATATCTACCATATTACGATATGTCATTATCTTTATGTCTGTCATATTATGATATTTTTATTGAATTTTTATCATCACATATATTTTTAGAGACATAAATATCATATAAGAGGGACAATTAAAAATAGCTCATATTTGGTTCTGTCCTAAATGTCTAGGCACCGCTTAGGCGGGCGTCTAAGTACTTTGGCGATCCGAGACCCCGACTACGTCTTGGCCGCCTTGACAACTATGAGTAATCATAATATTTGTCCATTACCATCATTCAAATCGGAATCTTAGCCACCTCATTCTTCTCCTGCAGTATGAAAATGAGATCGAATGTTCCTAATATGTAAACTTGTGTGGTTGTTGATCAAATATCCCAACTTATAACATGCAGCGCATCACTAAAGGCATATGCACATGAGGATACGTCAGTGGGTTCATGGATGATGGGCCTTGAAGCAACCTATGTAGATGACAATATTCGGTCTTTGCTGCAGCAGCTCTAGACAAGGTGAGCTTTTTTCACCATTCTTGTAACAGGGTGCCGCTCGCATTTGCTTGCCCATTAAGTGTATGCATGGGTTGTTTCCATATCAAAGAATCGTTTGATTGTTTCCTATGCTAACACAGTTTCCTACGTTCCTTCAGATAAGGTCTGTCTTTGGCTTGAGGAGAAGAGATTTCATTTCTGTTTTTTTCACCCCCTATAAGAAGTTGTCGAAGACGGAGCTTCTCTCTGACATCAAGGATATTCTTCACTGATGGCACTGAGTTCAGGAAAGAGAGACCGGGCGATAGATAAATTCTTGATTATTCCTTCACATCATATTTTTGAGTGGATTAGGAGCGATCAATGATAGCAATTTCAGTTGTGCTTGAGTGAAATCATGGAGCTACATGTTCAGTGCCTCTTTTGAAGTCTGATTTAAAAACTTACTTGTTGATTGCCATATGATGTATAAATGATCTTGTAATGTCATTTGCAATTACAGTTGTTTCTTTTGCGTGTCAAACTGCAGAGGGATCCATCTCCCAATTGATCAGTTTTCTTGATGCTTTTGTTGGGTATGTTATGAGACATGGATAATTCCATTTGACCTTTCAATTAGTACATTCTACTTTATACACCTATACTCTTCAAAAAATTTGGTATATACGCCCATAATGTGTAATATTTCATACATTAGGCTTAAAAAATAGTAGTTTACCCTTGTTTAATTTTATCCTGTTATTATTACTATAATAACATGTATATCCCTGGAATCTTGTATAATTATCCCCTCATGATAGAATATTCTGTTGATTTGGTGGTGTCAGCCCCTGATGGCTATAGATGAAACAATTTTCCTACATACAGAGGTATGTGTGAAAATATGAAAAATACAGCGATATCCTTAGCATAGAATACGTATTATCTGAGGGATGTGCTTGTAATGATCCTTATTTCATAGCTCTATCAATAATAAATTTTAAATATTGATACTACTATTAGGCCTTCGGTTATGCTCTATAAAGTTTGGCATTTCGTTTAAAATGTATCATCATAAATGCTCAATGAATGACCTGCACTAATTTGTTAAACAATTTTTTTAAAAAGTTATTTTTCCCTAAAAATTAATGATGTGTCCATTTTTAACTAAAATTTTAACATAAAAAAAAACAATACAAGGCGTTTGGTGCAGGTAAAGATAACGGTATGGGGGGGATCTGAGGGGAGGAGGAGGGGGGCGCGGCGCAGCCGGCGGGGGGAGGAGGAGGTCGCGGCGCAGGGGGTAGGGAAGAGGAGGAGGGGGGTGTCGCGGCGGGGAGGGGGGGGGAGGAGGAGGGGGGGAGGAGGGGGGCATAGGGGGCCCGTGATGTGGGGTGGGGGGTGGGGGGAGGAGGAGGAGGGGGCACCGACGGGGGGGGGTGGGGGGGGTGGGGGGGGGGGAGGAGGTGGGGGGTCGCAGGGGAGGGGCTGCGGCCGGCGGGGAGGAAGGAGGGGGCATCGGCGGGGGGAGGAGGAGGAGGGGGGCGCAGGGGGTGGAGGAGGAGGAGGAGGCCCCTGCGCCGGCGGGGAGGAAGGAGGGGGTGTCGGGGGGGGAGGAGGAGGGGGGCGCAGGGGGTGGAGGAGGGGGGCGCAGGGGAGGGCTACGGCGGCGGGGAGGGAGGAGGGGGTGTCGGCGGGGGGAGGAGGAGGAGGGGGGCGCAGGGAGTGGAGGAGGGGGGGCGCAGGGGAGGGGCTGCGACCGGCGAGGAGGAAGGAGGGGGTCGGCGGGGGGAGGAGGAGGGGGGCACAGGGGGTGGAGGAGGGGGGCGCAGGGGGGGGCTGCGGCGGCGGGGAGGAAGGAGGGGGTGTCGGCGGGGGGAGGAGGAGGGGGGCGCAGGGGGTGGAGGAGGAGGAGGAGGCGGGGCGCAGGGGGGGGGGGGTCGCAGTGGGGGTGGGGGGAGGAGGAGGAGGAGGCGGGGCGCAGGGGGAGGGGGTCGCAGTGCGGGTGGGGGGAGCAGGAGGAGGGGGGCGTGGGGGGGGGTGTTTGGGGAGGAGGGGGGGGGGGTGGTCTGAGAGAGCCGTGTGAGTGTTGTTGTTTAAAAAAAAAATTGGTTCGGACTATTTTTTTAGAGAGATTTACGTAGAATAATTTTTTTAAAAAAAAAAAAAAAAAACTACTTACTAAACGTGTTTGTGCGTCTATTTTCTCTTTTTAAAATTAAGAGAAAAAAATGATAAAAAAGTGCAACCAAACATCTTATAAATGTTAATTTTAGTCTGACAGGCTGAAAAAAATTCTTTTCCTTCCTTATTTTGTACCCTTAATTCTCTTCCCCTTTGACCGTCTTTCTTCATATTATTCTAATATCAATCTTAGTATTAATGTTTTCAACTTCAAAAGGATTAGTATGGAAAGCCAAGAAGTCACAATATACCATAATTACATACCAACCCAACGGATCCTTAACAGAGCTAGCGGCAACAAAACAAGTCATTTAACCTACTTTATCTTGGGCGAATGTTTGAACATGTAGTGCTTAGAAATAGACTCATTTAACTATATAATGTTCTAACTATATATGTTGCTTGATTTTTGTAATGAATTGTAATCACAAAACTCATCGCTCCATGTTGATTTTAAATAGGGAAAATTAATAATTGCTCAGTAGTAGAGGATTGACATTATTTTTCAATCTCTGTCAAATTTTTCAGCACCGCATGATCCCTCTTTTTTGCGAGATTTATTTTTAGGTCTCTCCTTACATAACTATGTAAGTATGTAACTATGTAAGTTATGTAATTATGTAAGCATTTAAATATGTAACTTGTACTTCACTAACTATGTGAGTTATATAATTATGTAAGTACTTTATAATTATGTAACTATGTAAGTTAGTATGTAATTAGTGAAGTACAAGTTACTTAAATACTTACATAATTACATAACTTACATAGTTACATATTTACATAGTTATGTAGAGAGGGATGTAAAAATAAGTCCCATAAAAAATGGGACCATACGGTGCTGAAAAATTTGCCAGGGATTGAAAATTAATATCAATCTTATGTTAGAGAGCAATTATTAATTCTTTCTTTTAAATATCATACTTGAATCTGAATAATGTCGGATGATATTTTGTAAATAAAAATAAAAATAATAAAACGAGAAATATTTGCTCCACATTTAGGTATACATTAAAAGGTACTGTAGCAAATATTATCCAATATGATTGGGCAAGATAGGAGTGGACAAATGAGAGAGGTTCGGGAGTTTGCACAGAAATATATAAATACGCACATACATACGTAATGGTAGGCTTACAAACTGCAACAAAGAAATTTTTAAGGATTAACCTTAAGAAATTAAAGACGGCTCCCTATTATCCCTTTATTTTCCCCCCTCGCCCTTGCTTCCAACTTGTAACCAATTAATTAAAAAGATCTAGAAGAAATAACATTCATATTAGCGAATCACCGCCAGAGAGTACTTGCAATGCTGAAGCTCCCCTTTATGTAGGGAATCGAAAGAGTCGCTGGCATGGTCATCATCTGTTGTAGAACAACTGACCCTCTGGAAGAGGTGGCCAGATGAGGACTTTGGTTGTGGTGGGAATATTTAGGGCGTCGGGACCTCCCTCTCGGTAGCGCCGTTCCAGCAACGGACACCCCCTAATCCACAGGTTCCTCAACGAGGGCAAGCGGAGGCCCCCATCTGACGAGCATTCGATGGCAGGGCAGTCCAACGACGCTAGCTCATCACATTCTTTAATTACTATCCTTTCCAAGATTGGAACCAGGGATGCCAGCTTGGGACACTCTTGGATGTTAAGCATCCAAAGGGAAGGCAACACCCATCCACATCCATCCTCCTCCTCCAACGACGCCAGCTCATCACATCCACTGATGTCAATGTCTGCGAGCTTGGTCAAGTGGCGTAGGACTGGAGACAGAGAAAGTAGTTTGGGACACGAGACGATATGGAGACTCTTAAGGGAAGGGAACAGTAGTACATGTCGATGTCGTCCCCCACCAGTACCACCACCACCACCACCATCCATCTCCCCAGCTGCCGGCACATCCCACTCCTCCCATTCACTAATTTCTATAAGATATAACTCCTCCAAACGTGGGAAATAGACTCTGTCACCCACGACGTCTTCCTCACCACCATAGAACTCGGAGCCGATCTTTCTCACATGATCTGCCTTTTTGATTGTCAGCTTTGTAAGGGATGGAAACTGGCCTAGTGTCGGAAGGTGTTCCCAGTTAGTGCAACAGCCATCAAGTACGAGCGTCACCAGAGTGGAGGGTAGCAGGCGATGACTCTCCATCATCCAACTTGGAAGCTGCGCTACTGTTTCCCTCTCCGCATCATTCATCACATGTTCCTCCTTTACCTGCACATTTCCCACCACATTTATTTATTGATGTCACTTGTTAATATATATGCAAGGGTGAATGCTATTTGTTTATGGAGAGTAGTATATACTCACTATGTATTTTATTTAGGTGTGCAAATGAAAGGTGAGGCGGTCTAAACACTCATGTATAATCTTTTAGTCTAAATAGGGTAGGGTAGGGATGAGACGACCATGACATTAGGCGAGCAAAATTTTACTAGCTGGAAAAATGAAGTTCATAACTACATCTTGTCTCATTTCTTTTTCACAATAGGTGAATCAATCATGTGAGACTGCATGTACAAGGAACATTACTCTTTTATATATGGATCTTTTTATTTTCCTCATCTCAAACAAAATAGAAGCAAATTAAAGTAAGATGCATGTACGTACCTGGCTGTCGACAACAACCGGTTGTTGTACGCTTGAGATTGTCTCCTGATCATCTTCTGCGTCATCTTCTACTACTCCCTCATCCAATATCAGCTCATCACATCCTCCTATTTGTAGGTGTTCGATTGCAGTAAAGTGGCGTAGCATTGCAGAGAAGGAAGCCAGTTTGGGACACTCGAGGACTGTGAACTCCTTGAGGTTAGTTAAGTGACGCAAGATTGGAGAGAGGGTGAGTAGTTTGGGACATGAGACGATATAGAGCTCCTTAAGGGAAGGGAACAGTACATGTGGTCCACCACCACCACTACTATGGATCTCCCCAGCTGCCGGCATCTCCCACTCCTCCCATAAACTCATATCTCTAAGATATAAGATCTCCAAACGTGGGAAGTAGGAATACCCCTTGTTGTTGATCTCTCTGCCATGCTTGCTGTCGATCTCACCATAGAATTCAGGGCCGATCTTCTTCACACTGTGTGCCTTTATAATTCTCAATTCTTTGAGGGATGGAAACCGGCCGAGTGTGGGAAGGCATTCCCGGTTAGTACAACAGCCATCAAGTATGAGTTCCACAAGACTAGAGGATATCGAACAACGATGCTCCTCCATCCAACTTGGAAACCTTGCTCCGCGATTGTTGTGGATTTTTAGCACCTTGAGATTTGGGGGTGGGAACAGGCCTTCTAGTACTTGGCTTTCCACATCGTTTCTCACATATTCCTGTACCTGCTGTGAGACTCCGATATCATTTTATTAGCATATATATGCAATGTCATTTTTGTGGACTATCTTCTAACAGATCAGTTTCGTGGGAATATAAGAATACACACAAAAGCAAAAAATTTGAACCATTTGTGCAAGAGATCAAAACAAGTAAGACATAACAACATGCTTTTATTAGGAAAAAAAAAACAAAGTAAAGCATACCACAATAACTTTATCGTCCTATTTTTACTATATTAGAGTTAAGGATATTTATGTTACGTGTTTTTGGTTATAGTGTGCCTAGGGTACAGCATATATACTGTGTACTTTCTTGTATTTTCTCCTAATCAGAATTCAATTAATCCTTTCCCAAAACAACATACTTAATCAATCATATATATACGAATGTATCTGCCCCTGCAAGACCTAGTGTTATTACAGTTTGTTTATCTTCCACTTCATTGAAAAAATAAAATAAAAACAAATTAAGTGAAACTAAGGATACCTGGCTGTCAACGGCATGTTCTTGTTGTACGCTTGAGAGTTCTGTTTCCTCTTCTTCTGCTCCCCAATGCAATTCCAGCTCCTCAAGGTGCACCTTGTGCTTTAAACAAGCCTGCTCCGCCTCTTCCTTACTTTTGACATGTTCAAGACCACGTACAACAAGTTCTCGGTTTAGATGATTCAAACCCTTCAACTCTGATATCTTCCATCCTCTTTTGTTCTGTACTTGGAATGTGATGCGACGTCCTTGGAGAGAAGTTAACTGACCGATCCCCTTAATTAATTGTGGGACTGCTCCATATTCTGTTTCTATAAATCGCAAGTTAATGAGCTTATTCATTCCCTCCGGCAGTGCACAATGACGTGGCAATTTAAAAAATTGAAGATTAACCAAATCACACACTAATTCAGGCAATGATCTTATTCCAGTCCTTAATATGTCCAGGTATCGAAGACTCTTCAAGTGCCGGATTGAATTTGGGAACTCCGTTAGTTCGAAGTCATCTAAAACCAATAGGCGGAGATATTTGAACTTGGCTAGCACATCCAGGTGGGGACAAATAATATAATTGGTAACATCCGATTTAAGCATCAGAGTGCGCAGTTTCTTAAAATTGAGCAATCTCTTGAATTCTTGTGACTCTGTTCCATAATAGCAGAATGACAAATGACGGATCTCCTCAAACGATGTACCATCCTCTGCGTGACGGATCTCCTCAACCGATGTTCCATCCCCCTTGTCATTTGCATCCATCTGACATCCTTCTGTAAAGACCCTTTGTGCAAAGTCATGAATTAAGTCATGCATTCTGTAGCCATCAAGAAACTGGAAGAATGATCTCTGGCACAGATCATCGAAGTAGGCACTCCCAGTATGTTCCATCAACTTCCTCCCACGAGGCTGAACATAACCTTGAGCTATCCACATCCGAATCAACCACTCCTTATGAAATACGAAACCCTTGGGAAACATAGCACAATAAGCAAAGCAGGGTTTCAAATGTGTGGGCAGGTGAAGGTAGTTTAACCCAACGACTCGGTCAACCACGTTTCCTTCATCTGTGTCTGGCCAATCTACATCACTTGCGATGCTCACCCACATCTGTCGGTTACCGAGATGTGTGTTCAGAAATCTTCCCATCATGGTCGCCGCCAGAGGATTGCCTTTCAACTTCTCAACCACCTTCTCGGACAGCCATTCCAAATCCGGGTAGCGCTCTGCTTGCTGCCCCATGAACGCACATCTTTGGAAAATATTCATGCACTCTGTGTCTGGCAACTCCACTAGCTCATGTTCTGAATATTGTGACACGTGATGTCTCGCTGCCTTCGCAACTGCTGAATACCTAGCAGTCACAATTATGGCACCTCCTTTCCCTCCCTGGGACAGAGGCCTCAGAAACAGTGCCCATTCTTCACTATTGGTGCACCAAACATCATCTAACACAATCAAGAAACTTTGCATTTCTAACTTCTCTTTCACTTTTGAATGCAGATCTTCTAGATTATTGCATTGGCTACTATTGCCAATGATTTCAATCATAAGTCTCTTGTAGTCAAATTTGTCTCCCACATACAACCATTTCCTAAGGGGAAAGGCCACCTCTACATCCTTATCATTAAAGATGTTCTGTGCCATGGTTGTCTTTCCCATCCCACCAATACCCACTATGCCTGCAATCGATAACTTCGAACATGGTCCTTGGGAGCTGGCTCTGGAAGAATTCAACAAGGCCTCCTTTATCTGTGTCTTGAATTCATTTCTCCCGATCATTGGCCTCTCTTTGTCCTCCAATGAACTGGTCTCCCTTCTCGTTGCGAGATCTGATTCGTTACTTCCACCATCCGAATGTTGAACAAGACTTAGTTTTTCCTTCCGTTGGTTTATCCCATCCAGATTCCTCTTGATGGATCGAAGCCTATGTGCTATCTCTGTGCGGGTGGCGACTAGGGGGGCTGGAATAATGCTGAGACAAGACAAGGGAACGCCACACACCCAGCAGAGGTAATCTTTAGCTAACCTCACCAAGTACAGTATAACTCCGAGTCCATTCCCAGAATCACCATCCTCAGCTGTAACCACCACCTTGTAGTCACATAGCACATCCTCTGAGTCATAAGCAACATTTTTGAGATCCCAAACCCACTTGCGCACATGTTTGTCCAGAAGCTGCTGCTTTTCTGCATCTTGCACGACGCCTTGGATTGTTTCCAACAACTCAGAAATCTCCTGGACATCATCCTTCAAATTCCACAAACCCTTTATCTCTTCCTTGGCCACCGAGATTGCATAGTCTTTCACAAGATCTACAACACCAGATGCGGAGATGATTGCTTCTCCTACTGCTAAAGCTGAGGCGATGGCCATAGACAGAAGGTGAATGCTTCGCACTGCAGCTGTGAGGGTACATGACCCATCGTTAGTTTCATGACAAAGGAGAGCAGTTTGTGTAAAATTGAGAAAGAAGAAGAATCGCGAGTAACATCACTACTCACCACTTATTGATGTGTGTGAGATCGATCTCTACCATCAAAACGCTGTACTTGATAGAACCCCAAGGCACCATGCACTAGGCGTTGCAAAGTGGAGGACCTATGTAAGATGATCGGAAGATTTGTGACCTGAAATAGCAAAATGATATGGTTTTTGTCAGTTCTGCAATGACCTGGAAGTCTGCTCTCTTTCCTAGAACCTGCGTTCCCCATGAAGCACCTGCCCATTTTTGGGGGGATAATTTTCCTATTGAAAAATTCTGTTATGTCACACACCATCCAATAATCAGGAAAAAGGGGGATTAACAGCAAAGATCAAAGTGTTAGCATCATTTATGGTGGATCTATTGGTCAAGTGCTGGATCAAATCAAAGGGCATATCCATAATTAGCTAGTTTTGCTTCCCCTGGAAGACATGTTACCTTCAAGAACTCAAGAGGATGTGTGGATCAAAAATATCTAAAAGTCATCGTTCCAACGACCAATTCCCCATTCTTCTCAAGTCTTCTAAGATTTCGATTTTTCCTTCAGAAAGAAGCACATATTAACGAAGAACATGATAAACTGCATGTCACCCTGTCAGTAATATAATAAGAGTTGAGAAAGGTGGAATAACTGTAGGCGGAATTCAGAAGAAATCAAGAAGTGCATCATCATCATATATACACACAACCCGGAAGAACAAAGAAGAAACAGCTTCAGCACCTCGTGTTGGCAGCTGATGGAAGCCCTGGCCTCAGTGTGTACGAAGGGGAACCTGTGACCCTTGCAAGCTCCGAAGATCTCTCTCTCTCTCTCTCTCTCTCACACACACACACACACATACACACACAGCCAATTAAGCAGAACGATGGTACCCCAGGTGCAAGCGACCTTACCCACATGTGTACGTGAATAATATATTAGCCAACCTAGAAAAGGAGTGGAGCTTCCCGGCTGTCAATGCCCCAAGTGGTTACCCTTCCTCATTTCAACCCCGGCCCCTCTGTGTGTTTGCACTAGTTGCTGCATGTACAGAGAGACGCCAATCTCTAGACATGACTAACTCAGAGGATAATGTCATAATGATATCAGTGAGGAATCTGCCATGGATTAAAAGCTGGGATACAAATCCATGAACATGTTTCAGTAAACCCTCATTTAAATCGGCAGTTCATAAGACTTTGATGTTGCGGGGTCTCCCAACTTATTAACTTTGAAGCCAACCTGTATATATATTAATGTTGATGGCATTAAATATTCTTCGAGCATGGGCCGCATGGCCCTCTACTTAATCACAGTGATCTCCACGGATCTGACCTGCTCTAATCATGCCTTTTAATATGCATTGCATGTGCTGGGTCGGGTGGGGTGCTCCCTAGGTTGGATCTCGGGAGCACCGGGAAAAGTCATGGTCTGCGTATGCCACTAAGCAAATTGAAAAGAAAAAAAAATGCTTCCATATATGTTGGGGAGATGTGATATCTGAAATTTTTGCTCCTCCTACGTACCAGCCAGACTTGTTGAGGCGGCTCTAAGGTCCATAGAGGATGTACAGTCGTCTACAAAAAGTTTTGTAGACAGTTATGAAGCCATCTAAGCACCTGTGGACGCGCGAAAAAATTCCCCTCTTTTTCAGTTCGTCCTTGAATGGGTATGGTTGTTTCATACGAAAGTTTGAATCTGATTTGATTTGTTATTTGTTTCTATTGTCTTGTGGGGCGTGTCAGCCTGTCTAACAGACAGAAGTAAAGATTCGCGCAATACAGAGAGGAAATTTGGTGTCCATGGAATGGACAAGTGCGCCAATTTTTTTAAACTGAACTTCTCTGGTTCCACATTTTTATTCATCAGGCGATTAGGGTAGCGTGTGCTGAACCACTGTCTCCATCGATCGGAATCGATATTTTATTTACATCGAGTTAAAAGCCCTTGATGTTATTTTAACATCAGTTTTAACCCAAATACCATTGATAGCAAAGACAAGAAAATTTGCAATTTCTAGAAAATTGTAATACGATGGTTTTCCTTTTTATTATTGTCGGACGAAATGAGTTTTGACTTGAGAGAAAGAATTTGTTCCTTTAAAAGAGGTATTTTGGGTCTTGATTTGAGAGAAATGATTTATTCCTTTGAGAAATGTATTTCATTTTTGAAAAGAAGGGTATTTGTTTTGTGAAAGGAGTTTCATTTTGAAAAGGAGTATGGATTTCCCTTGGATTTCGAAATTTGATTTGAGGAGATGTGCGGATGTATACCCGTGAGGTTATTTGGCGCCCGAGACATGTTATTTGCCTTTGAATTTTGTTTTGAAAGGGGTATGAATTTCCTTTTGAGGATTTTTATATGTGATTTTGAAAATGAATGAGTGTATATCCGTGAATTCATTTGATAGTTTGAGTGTATTGTGACTTTGGGCAGCGCTCCCGCATAGGCAAAGTTATCGCGCAACTGTATGAGTATAAGTTGGTTGTACATATGATTGTATTGACTTTAGGGGAGAATCTCTGTATGGACAGAGTGTCCCCATGCAATACGCGCGTATGCACATATATATTATGGACATATGGATATGCTTTTGGGCAGAACCCCTGCTTGGGTAGAGTTTCCTTTAAAAGACATATTCACATGAACATATATTCGTGAACATATGGATATATTTTCGGCAGGATCTCTGTTTAAGTAGAGTTTCTCCAAGAGAGCATACACGTATGTACACAACTTTTCTGTGAATATATGGATATGTTCCCAGACAGAATCTCTACTTGGGCAGAGTTTCCTTTAAGAAATATATACATATAAGCACAATATTTGTGAATATCTGGATATGTTTTCGGCAGAACCTCCGCTTGGGTAGAGTTTCATTTAGGAAATATATACATATAAGTACAGAGTTGTGAACACATGAGTATGTTTTCCGGCAGAACCTCCGCTTAGACAGAGTGTCCTTAAGAGAACATATACACATGAGCACGAAATTGTGATTATATGGGTATGTTCTCGGGCACAACCTCTGCTTGGGCAGAGTCTCCTCTAAGAAACATATATATATATAAGCACAACACTCACCCTTCCCGGAGTCTTGCTCAACAGGCGGGGAGGACATATGCATCTAAATGCGCATACCCATAGTCTTGCTCAATATGGAGGCATTAAGAGCATGAGAACAAGGGTATTTAGATACCATAGATCCATAGAGTCTTGCTCGATATGGAAGGTATTTAAACCCCGAAGGATATTACCCCCACAGAGTCTTGGTCGATGTGGGGGCATGGACCGCACTATGATTTCTTTGAGAGGCCCTCCATGGAGGCTAGCTCAGCATGGAGGGGGATGGAGGAGACGTCGACGTCGTATGGAGGCGATCTCCTTTTTCTTTGCACTTATCAGATACTCCTCACCGAGCGGGGGAAGGGCTGGTACCTTCACGCCGAGCCGAGAGACTTGAAGAACAAGTGGGGAATTTTGAGACAAAGAGCTTTGTATTGTTTGTTTTTTTTTTTAAAGGGGGGGGGGATGTTGGCACAAAAATTTTTTGGGCCAATTCTCCATTCTAAAAAAAAAAAAAAGAAGAAAAAAGAAATGCCCCCTCCCTTAACCGATGGAAGCACCATCGGTTAAGGGGTTTTTTTCCCCTTAACCGATGGGGCTACCATCGGTTAGAGGGGAATTCCCCCTCTTCCCTCTAACCGATGGGAGTTCCATCGGTTGAGGGGAAATTACCCTCTAACCGATGGAACCACCATCGGTTAGAAGGGAATTCCCCTCTAACCGATGGGAGTTCCATCGGTTGAGGGAAAATTCCCCTCTAACCGATGGGAGTTCCATCGGTTGAGGGAAAATTCCCTCTAAACGATGGAACCACCATCGGTTAAGGGGAATTCCCTTAAAAAAAAAAAAAACACAAACCCCAACCGATGGTAGTCCCATCGGTTAAAGGGGAAAATCCCCTTAACCGATGGTAGTACCATCAGTTAAAGGGAATTTTCCCTTCAACCGATGGAAGTCCCATCGGTTAAAGGGAACCCCCACTCCCACGCATGTAAGGGGGGGCCTTCCCCTATAAAAGGCCCCCCATCCCCCCATTTGAAGGAGGTCGGCCGGAGGAGGAGCTACAGCCCTCTCCCCAAAAGTGATGTCCCCTATTTTCTGAAATCCCCAAAGAATAGAAAAATTCCAAATTCCCAAAGTTTCCCGATCTCCTCTCTTAATCTCATTTCTTGTGTGAGTGAAGGTACCAAATCTTCTTCCCCCGAGTGTTGAGAGGTTGTCCGGATGCGGCGTCGGCAAACTTCATCGGCTAAAAGTCCGCAATAGCGGCACCGGCCCTCACGGGCTATAGGTTCTAAATACCGTCCGTTCCGGGCATATGGTATTTTAGATACCTTTGTTATTCATGCCACCTCCCATCGAGTTTTAAACTCTCCGGGATGGTGTGTTTGTGCTATATGCATGTTCTTAGAGGAGACTCTGCCCAAGTGGAGATTCTGCTCGAGAATATATTCATATATTCACAGATTCGTATTTATATATGTGTTTCTTAGAGGAAACTCTGCCCAAGTGGAGATTCAACCTAAGAACATATCTATAATTTCAAATCTGTGTTTATATTTATATGTTTCTTAGAGGAGATTCTGCCCAAGAACATGTTTGTATATTCACAAATTTGTATTTTTATATGCATGTTTCCTAGAGGAAACTCTGCCCAAGTGGAGATTCCGTCTAAGAACATATCTATGAAATTCAAATTTGTACCTATACATATGTTTCTTGAAAGGAAGCTCTGCCCATGCTAGGGTTTTTCTTCTAAAAACATATCCATGTAATCACAAACTTTGTATTCATATACATGTGTTTCCAAGTGGAAACTCTGCCCAAATGGAGTCTCCGCCCACGGACATGTCTATATAATCATAAATCCGCAATTATATGTGTATGCCTCTCAAAAGGGATTCGTTCAAACGGAGATACCTTTTTCCGGATACTCTATTCAAACAGAGATACCGTCGAGAGAAAATATGCGTAAACTGTAGATTTATGTTTATACACACATACTTTCTTGAGGGCAAATTCCCTCCGGGCAAAGATTCTCTGAGGACACATGGATATAAGTACATGTTCATATGAATATATCCCCGTGAAGGCATTCCGCATAGGCAGAAACTCTGCCAAAATAAATTTATGAAAATGGTGATGATATACACACATCCAAAGAAAGAGGTGACAGGACCCGAACTGTGACAGGACCCGAACTGTGCTCAGTTACTCCAAAGAGCAGCATAAATGCATACTCACAAGAACTGCGTTCATATGGACAGTTTCCAGAAAGGAACTTCAAATTGACAAGAACATCCATGGAGATATGTGCATACGTTCTCCGAAAATCATACTCATACAAGTAAAAAAAATGATGAATGAATGATGAATGAATAAAACAATGAACGAGGAGAAAGGAAATTCTGCCTCAATTCAGACTTCATTTAAAAGAAGGATGTTGTAAAAGAATACCACGTCATAAAAAAAAATTAATGTAGCAACTCTTCTAATACAGAAATGCTACTTTGAATCACAACTTCCCCCAAGTTCAGAATCAAATGCACGGGTGTATGCCCGTCTGCAATAATAATCCTCAGGTTTTCCAAAATAAAACCTTCAAACAACATCTTTCTCAAAAAGGGAGAGGAGGGAGACCCCAAGTGAGTTCACGGAAATATACCTATTCCCTTCTCAAAAGTCATATCCGGACTCCACAAAGGGCAGTCTTTTCAAAATGAAACGCTCAAAGCAAAAGTATTTCAAAAAAATAACCAAAAGAAAAATGATACATCATGACCAGGATTTTCTAAAAAAATGTGTACTCTCTCATCCCTTTTGCTACGAATGGTATTCGAGTTAAAACTGATTAAATAAACACAAGAGTCTTAACTCGATGTAAATGTAACATCGATTCGATCGATGAAGACAGAGGTCCAGCACATGTTACCCCAATCATCTGATGAGTATAGATACGGGACTCAAGAAGTTCAAATAAAAAACGGCGCACCCTAGTCGCCCGTCACACGGGCATCCCCGTCCATTTCATGGACAACCCAGTCGTCCGTCACACGGACACCCTGTCCATTTCATGGACAACCAGTCGTCCGTCACACGGACACCTCTGTCCATTTCATGGACACCCAATATTTCTCTTCCGCATTGCGCGGACTCTTTCTTCTGTCTGTTAGACAGACTGGCACGCCCCACAAATCACAATACACAATTCAAAGCATGTGAAATGAATACATGAACCAGATAAAATGAAATGAGCCAACAAAACCAAATGATATGTTAAAGTGCTATAAATCCCGTGTCAACAACTAGCGCGCCCGGTGGGACCTCTTCTCACCATTCATAGCAAAAAGGATAAGACATACGTATATTTTTCATGAAAGTCCTAATACTGATATTTTCCCTTGAAGGTACAAACAAAAAGGCAAATCATAAGCTGTTGAAGATGGCCGTCACTTATGGACCACTCGCCATCAACAATCATGCCAGGTTCGGTTACCAGGCGACTCCGATCATATTTGGGGATTTTTCCAACAATTGTCGGATCCCTTCCGGCCTATGAAGAAGATGCTACTCAAAAGCCTCTCTCCAACAAGTTAACAAGAGCTGTGGGCAAGCCAAAGCTCGTCCTGTTATTATCAGCAGGGGGCATCCGAATGCTCTCCAAAGGTAATACTAATAAAGGGGATCAGCCTAACTCTGGCCAACAACATTTATTGGCTATGAGTCATCAAGGCAGGTCATGCCCAATCCAAATTCAAGACCATATCCAAACTCAAGCTCATGACCAGCAAGCCATCAAGGCAGGTCATGTCCAATCCAAATTCAAAACCATATCCAAACTCAAGCTCATGACCAGCAAGCCATCAAGGCAGGTCATGTCCAATCCAAATTCAAAACCATATCCAAACTCAAGCTCATGACCAGCAAGCCATCAAGGCAGGTCATGCCCAATCCAAATTCAAAACCATATCCAAACTCAAGCTCATGACCAGCAAGCCATCAAGGCAGGTCATGCCCAATCCAAATTCAAGACCATATCCAAACTCAAGCTCATGACCAGCAAGCCATCAAGGCAGGTCATGTCCAATCCAAATTCAAAACCATATCCAAACTCAAGCTCATGACCAGCAAGCCATCAAGGCAGGTCATGTCCAATCCAAATTCAAAACCATATCCAAATTCAAGCTCATGACCAACAAGCCATTAAGGCGGGTCATGTCCAATCCAAATTCAAAACCATATCCAAACTCCTCATGACCAGCAAGCCATCAAGGCAGGTCATGTCCAATCCAAATTCAAAACCATATCCAAACTCAAGTTCATGACCAGCAAGCCATCAAGGCAGGTCATGTCCAATCCAAATTCAAAACCATATCCAAACTCAAGTTCATGACCAGCAAGCCATCAAGGCCGGTCATGTCCAATCTCAAATTCAAATTCCAAACCATATGCAATCCCGAAATACATTAAAACCAAGCATCAAATATAGCCACAAACCGTCAGGGTAGGCTGAATCCGAAACCAAAATCCAAATTGAAATTCCAAAATCGTAGCCACAAAACCTCAATGGTAGGCTCCACCAAATTCCAATACCATACCTTTAACCCAAAAAAGCCATTTAAAACTAAGTCTGCCCAAATCCAGACTTGCTCAATCCAGGCAATTTCTCAAAATCAAAGTTTTCGTCTCTACAACAAGGACAAAATAAAATCATAAAAGTAAAAGGCCATCAGCTGCCACCTCAAGATCCAGCAAATCCATCATGATCAAAGGTCTGCATGTACGGCTCGACGGAAGCCAACCTATCACCCTGCGGGATAGGTATGTTCCTACAATCCCAACCTCAAACCGCTTCTCAGTTTTGCGGCGGTTTCAAGGAGAATCAGGAGATCCCAAGAAGGAGGCCGATGTCAAGCAAAAGAACCGGCACTCTCCCAGGTTCAAACAAATTTGGGTTTCAAAAAAAAAAGGAAGCCCAGAAACTCAAGAAGACTCAAGCAAATATAGCAAAGATGTTCAGTAAGAGAAGCAACGTCAAAGATGCTTCCCTTCAACATATGAACTCAAATACCATCATCGGCAAAAAAAAAAAAAAGAGAGAACAAAAAAAGGAGAAATCAAGCTATACTCCTCAAGGCCCGAAAATATCCGGGTAGTCAAAGAAATTTCAACTCAACAATTCAAATCTCGCGTATCGATCCCTGATCGTATACAGCGAATCTCAGTGTTTGATAAGCTGGGGGCAATTCCTAATGCCAGTACCCGTCCGTCAAAAAGACGACGTGTTACTTGGGCAGCTCAGAAAAAACCCAAGCTTATAATCTTCCCATACTATGCTTTTGGGAGAGACTCTGGCGAAAGGGCAAAACAAATCGCAGAAGCCAACCCAAATATTCCTACTAAGGCCATCGGGCAGTTTGCCAGAAGAAACCGCCAGCCCAGCAGACAAGCCAGAACATATAGTCAAGTTCTCCCTCGTATTGATATTTAACATGAGGGAATTCAAATCCCCTTCTTCGAAGAAACAAATATTCAAGTCGAAGAAGGTGGGCCTTCAACTTCAAACATCAATCCCGTCATCGACTTGCCGACAAAAGAAAATTTCCAGGCTATGTCAGATGACGACAAATATCAAGTGATGCAGCAATGCCAATCTCAAATGGTTGTGCTTCTAAATGAAATGAGGCAACTGGTAACTACAAGCCTCCCCATTCTGTGGAGCCAGTCTCTGCTCAAAATCAACATCCAGATGGGGCTGCCCCGACAAATTATCCGGCAGCTTCTACGACTGGTCTTCTTCCTCAAACTACGGTTCAAGACATCATTGATCCGTCCAATATTATGACCCCTCAAGGTGTTGCCATACAAGGCATGAGATACTGAAGATTATTCAAGATATGTTCGCTCAACAGAGCGAAGGTATTCAGGTGGCAGATTATATTTGTCTCATATCCAGTACATCATCAATTCAAGAAGCTACTAGAAACATGCCCTAAAGTCCCAAAACTATCAAAGTTAATAGGCATGGGTCACCACTCGAATATGTGGCACATTATGTTATTGCTTGCTTGCGCAAGCTCGCCATCGGCAAATCTTATCTCCTCAGATATTTTGCAACTTCCTTGATTGAAGTCGCATTTCAATGGTATTCAAAATTCAAGCCCAACTCAGTTGACCGATCGGTCAGATATGCAAAAGAAATTCATGGGCCATTTCCAAACGGCTGAATGGAAGGTATCCCTCTTGCCAAATTATCTTCCCTCAAACAGAAGAAAAGGGGAGTTGGCAATCCACTTCATCAAGGGATGGAGAGAGTTTAGCATGAAATGCAATAACCCTCATGTTCAAGAAGATACAATCCCTATCTGCCAAAAAGGCCTCATATCAACAATCAATGAGAGAACTTGGGAGCAAATATCAAGAGCTTCGATCAATTGAATTCCATAGTGGCAGACATTGAGATGTTTCTAGCCGAGCAAATGACACATACATCTCATAAAGGCAAGCTCCCCAAAGAGCGCAATAAGTTAGCAAAAGAAGTCAACATCATTGACTCCTCACCTGATGATGAAGCAAAGGGGGCAACAATCTCTCCTGTCCCAAAGAAGAAATCAGAAGCTAAAGCTCCACTGCCATCATTGATGGGGCGCATGAAGACTCCTTATTCTTTCAAAAAACAAGAAGCATATTAAAGAGGCTCTTTGATCTCTGCCTCGATAATCAGTTAATATCACTGCCAAAACCAAAGAAGCAGGCAGATGTCAGCAAAATCAATCAGCTTAATTTGCCCGTATCACCGTATGGTGGGGCATGCAATTGAAGATTGCTACATCTTCAAAAATGAGGCCCAGAAGATCATTCAAATGGCCTCATATCTATGCAAAATGCTCTGGCTGACCCTCCTCAACTTCATGCTTGGGATCGACCAGAGCAATCTGTCAATGTCATTTATATGACGAGACTTCCAACAAATTCAAATCATCCCGAGGACGGTCATTCATGTAATCCTCCTCAAGATAATTCAGGAGCTCATTCTCTACCAAGATCAAGACATGATCCACATAGAATAATGAGGAAAGTCCAAAGGTAAATATACTCTTATGCATACTCAAATATATTCAGAACTGCCTCCTATGTCGCCATATGCAGACTCAATTGGGTGGCTATCCGAAGATCCTTCAACTCCTGTCGAGCCGGCAAGGTTATATTCTTTCCCCTGACATCTCACTTACTCACTTTTCCGGCTATGCCTTCAATCCGGATTAATGGATTACCGAGCTCCGGCAGAAATATTAGCCAATTACTGCCCATATCATCAAGTGATGGGTCATAGTATCAAAGATTGCATAAGATTCAAAAATGATGTTCAAAATCTAATTGACCTGAGTATTCATCGGGTCAACCAGCCTCATACTCAACAACCACCAAATGGACCAGCCAATCCTGGATCCTATGTGGTGAAAGTCATTAGGGCATCATCATCCTTTGGTCTTCCTCGGTTATCAGTGGGGGAGCATTCAAATCCATATTTATCCAGTCAATCGTATACAAATCTGCATCTTCTATAATAAGCTCTCATTTGCACAAAGAGCACCAAGTTTATACTTGACAATCTCAGAAGACAAAGTCTGGTTCCATACTTAAACCAGCATCATATATCTTTCAAGAGTGAAAAGAGATGTATGACTATTGTCTGGATCTCCATGATTTAGTCGAAACTCATATCTGGGAAGGAAAATTTGATCAATATGGGAATTCTTTGGCGCCAGCAAATAAGGTGTCACAACGAGCCTATGGTTCAAGTCCAGAATCCCAAGCTCTATATCCAAAGATATGTGAATATTATCATCATCCCCTGGGCTATGGACGATACAAAGTCAAAGCTGAAATGGAGCAATTTAAAATTGATCTTTTTCAATACAGAATGAGAATATCGAAAGAAGTTGCGACAAAGCCAATCTCCCAACAAGCAGAGGAGTTCGTGGATCATTATCACCAACTCTCATCTTCAATTATTCAAGAAGCAATTAATGCAACCTTTGAGAATGGGTCACTGTCGGCCCTCAAAATCAGCCAGTTCCAAAAAAGTCAACAACTCTACAACTAAGAGGTGGCTCCAACAAGAGAAGCATCTCCAAATCATCTTCAGAGCAGAAAGTCATAAGCTTACTTAAAGCTCTTCAGGTATGAAATAAAAATATATACATATATATATAAGCAAAACAAAAAAAAAACAACAACAACAACAAACAAACCAAAAACAAAAAAAAAACAACAACAACAAAGAATAATAATAATAATAATAAAAGAAGAATGAAAAAGAACAAATGTAGCGTGATGCTGCTGCTGAGGTACCTCAAGTATCAACTTAAAAAAAAAAAATCATCAATCAATCAAAATTGAAGAATCAAATCACATATTTAACTCACCAATTTCCAATATGGTGTCCAAACCTCAACCAAAGAAGCTATAAATCTCTCCAAGTGATAATACCAAACAGGCTGAAGGTAAGCCAACAATGCTGACATATCAGCGTCGGCCGACAAATAATTCAAATCGCCGCCACAAGAAAGGGCATGGTAAAGAGCAAAAAGTTGCATCTACTATTTTCAAGAAGCCTGATATCACAAAATCAAGCAGAGTCATTCTCATTTAAGGCAAGGAGTCAAAGCCTCTGCCTGAAGCCGAAATACGGGCGGATTCTTATGTCTTCAACCCTTCAGATGAAGAAGAAGAGCTGTCCAATATGCCTCCTCATACAAAAGAAAGAGCCAAAGTCCCCATGCCTCATCAAATGAGCCGGACAACGCTCCTCTCTTTTCAAATGGAAGGATGTTGATTCCTCTCTCTCAAAAGAAATCTGTCAAGCCAAAGAAGCCATCTGAGTCCTCGATAAAGGGATCTCCCTCATCGGACCAGATACGCATCAAGGCTGATGACAAAATCTTTCAGCAACTCAAATCACTCCCCGTTAACCTTACTGTCTAGAAGGCAATTGCATGGAGTGAGGACTTGAGGGAAACTCTCGTCAAAATACTCCAAGAAACAGAAATATATGAAGCTCATATGGCTGATTTCCAAGCTCAAATATATGAAGCACTAGCAGCAGGTGTCACCTTCACAGATAAAGGAATGCTACTATGCCACAATCGTCCTTTACATATATATGAAGGGACAACCCAATGGCAACAAATTGTGTTGTATCCTGGCAGATCTGGGGGCATCTATCAATATAATGCCTTATAAAGCCCTTGAATCTCTACATCTCATGCCTCATGTGCAACAGGTAAAAGATGTACAAGCCACTGGTTATAAAACCAAAATTCAGAAGAAGCCATTGGAAGAGTCACTGTCAACTTAATTCTTAGAAGCTTCACCACCAAGGTAGCCTTCTATATTATTGATGCTGATACAACATACAGAATATTACTTGGAAGACCTTGGCTATAAAAATTTTGGGTCATCCCATCGACACCCCATCAACGCATCAAGTATGCAAAAGAAGGGAAGCGGTATACAGTCTTTGCTAGTTAAGCCCCGTATCGGGAAGATGAATGCAACTTGACTGCTGCTATTTTATATCTTGGAGGGCCAATCCCTCAACCCCTTGCCCGGTCTAAAGGGAAGGGTAAGCAAATTAAATGCTCAGATGAAGACAGTAAGGCTGACAAGCCTTTTGTGGTAAACAAAGGATTTGCCAAATCACTCGCAAAGAATTCTCAAAGCAAAGTAATTCGCCCAGAGCGGCAGAGTGTCAACTATGAAGCTAACCACATAAGGGAGTACTTCTCCACCTCCCAGTTGCATGCAAATTTACTCTCCAAGGCAAGATCAAAGTGTTCGACGATTGAAAAAATATTCGTCGTCAAATATCGGGGAATGGAAATAGACCCCGACAGAATCAAGGCGATCTAGCAATCGCCACCTCCTCAAAATCTGACCGATTTAAGGTCATTTCAAGGGAAGCTAGCCTATATTAGACATTTTATCTCAAATCTTTCAGGAAGATGCATGCCGTTCGGCAAACTAATGAAGAAGGATGCTCCCTTCATCTGGGATCAAGAATGCCAAACTGCCTTCAAGCAGGTCAAGGAATACCTTCTCGCTCCACCAGTGCTGGGGGCACCTATCGCTGGAAAGCATCTTATACTCTATATTTCAGCTATGGATGCTTCTCTGGGAGCTCTACTGGCACAAACAAATGAAAAGGATAAAGAGCAAGCTTTATATTATCTTAGCAGAAAGCTAATTGGTCCAGAACTCCGATATGCTCCAATAGAAAAAGTATGCCTAGCACTGGTATTTGTCGTAAAGAAATTAAGGCATTATTTTCTGGCTCATGAAATTAAAATCATCTCCAAGTATGATCCAGTTAAATATCTGCTAAGGCAACCCATATTGTCAGGAAGACTCGCGAAATGGGCTCTGCTCCTCATGGAGTTTGATGTCACATAAATCCCACAAAGGGCAATCAAAGGGCAAGGCTTGACCGAATTTTTGGCCGCACATCCAGTGCCAGAAGATTCCCCTTATCTATAAACCTCCCAGAAGAAGAAACTCTTTCTCCTACAAGTGAAAATTCAATTCTCAAAGAGGTAGCCACAATTGAGCTACCCTCTTGGGAATTATATTTTGATAGAGCTTCTCGAACTCTCCACTATACAGATGGCTCTACCAGCCCCTCTACTGGAGCAGGTATTGTCCTGATCACCTCTCAAGAAGGAATATTATATAACTCTTGTGTTCTCATGAAGCTGCTCACAAATAATAAAGCTGAATATGAAGCTCTAATTATTGGGCTCCGGCTGGCTCTCGAAATAAGGGTCAAAAGTATACAAGTTATGGTGACTCGCAACTGGTCATTCGACAGGTATTGGGCCAGTATAAAGTCTGAAAACCATAATCGCTTCCATACTATACCATAGTCATGAAGCTCAAAGAAAAATTCAACTTCTTCGACATATCCCATGTGCCGAGAAGTGAAAATTCTCAGGCTGATGTTCTAGCCAAACTGGCTTCTACCATAAAATTGCCTCCCGAAGGGGAATTGGACATAAGTGTCCGTCGCAGAGGACTCATGCCCAATATCCTTGACACTGAGTCTAACATCACAATTGAGGAAGTATATGATACAGAGCTAGATGCAACAAATGAATCTGAAGATTGGCGCAAGGCGCTCATCAAAATCAGGAAAGGTTGGTTGCCACCTGATCAAGCACAGAAAATTCAGCTCTTACGCAGGGCCACCTCATATCAATTAATAGCAGAACAACTATATAGGCTGGTCCGTGAAAAGAAAGGGCCAGCCCTCCTCAGATGACTACCTTTCAAAGAAGCCAAAACCATCATGAAAGAAGTTCACTCTGGACTGTGTGGAGCACACCAGGCAGGAGAGAAAGTGAAAGTCAATATCAAGCTAAAAGGCTTCTACTGGAACTACATTCAATATGCCCGTACATGTCATTAATGCCAAGCATTTGGCCCTGTATCGAGAAAATCACCAAATATATTACATCCCACGGCACCAACCTGGCCCTTTGCCGAATGGGGGATGGATATTGTGGGACCATTCCCACCCTTATCTCAAGGCCATAAATTCATATTGGCTGCTATAGATTACTTCTCTCGGTGGGCTGAACCTATCCCATTTTTGGAACTCCTCACAGAATCATATCCGATAATGGGTCACAATTCCGCAATAAAACAATATATGCTTTAGCAGCCAAGTTTCATATTAATTGGAGGACTTCTTCAGTATACAATCCACAAGCAAATGGATTGGCAGAAGCCTTCAACAAAACCCTCTGCAAGCTGCTTGCCAAAATAGTCGGCAATAGAAAGCTGGAATGAGGAGAGAAAATCCATGAAGCTTTATGGGCTTACTAAATGGTACATAATACCCCTACCGGATGTTGGCCCTTCTCTTTGGTATATGGAGCTAAAGCAATGATACCCATCGAAATTGAAATGGCATCCTGTTGAGTGGCAATCCAAAATGAATCTCAAAACCAAGATCAAAGTCAGATAGAAAGAAGACTTGAGGAGCTCTCCAACCTGGAAGGAAGGCGACTCGAAGCATATAAATCCCTCCAAGTATATCAAGTCAGAATAGTCTGCGCTTTTGACAAAATTGGCAAAGACCAAGAGCATTCAAGCAAGGAAACCTCGTTATGGTCAAATGTAGAGAAGTAACGACGGGAAAGCCAAGCAGCAAATTGCAACCCATTTGGCTCGGCCTATACATCGTCACCTCGGCATATGAAAGGGGTGCATACATGTTGGTGGACTATAAAGGTAATGTGCCCTTTCCCCCACTCAACGGGAAACACCTGAAATTGTACCACGCGCCAGAACATGAATTCCCTGGCCAGCCACCAAAACAAAAAAACCAATCGCCCAAAAAGGCACGAAGCCGAAAGAAAATGAAAAATGGTGAAATGAAGTTTGCAATAGATAGGGGCAAAGGAATCAAACTTCCACCTGCCCATCATATATACCCCAAACTTTTCAGTCCTTACCAAGCGTGAAGCCAAGCGCATTCCATGTACAAACCCAAATCAAATCTTGACCATAGCCAACAAACCAAAAAGATAGGCTATGCCAAATCCATATCCAAAACCATAGCCAACAAACCAAAAATGTAGGCTATGTCAAATCCAAAATACCAAAACCATAGCCAACAAACCAAAAAGGTAGGCTATGCCAAATCCATATCCAAAACCATAGCCAACAAACCAAAAAGGTAGGCTATGTCAAATCCATATCCAAAACCATAGCCAGTAAACCAAAAAGGTAGGTTATGCCAAATCCAAATACCAAAACCATAGCCAGCAAACCAAAAAGGTAGGCTATGCCAAATCCAAATACCAAAAATCATAGCCAGCAAACAAAAAAGGTAGGCTATGCCAAATCCAAATACCAAAACCATAGCCAGCAAACCAAAAAGGTAGGCTATGTCAAATCCAAAATACCAAAACCATAGCCAGCAAACCAAAAAGGTAGGCTATGTTAAATCCAAAATACCAAAACCATAGCCAGCAAACCAAAAAGGTAGGCTATGTCAAATCCAAAATGCCGAAACCTACAATAGGCCATATCCAAAACCATAGCCAGCAAACCAAAAAGGTAGGCTATGTCAAATCCAAAATGCCGAAACCTACAATAGGCCATATCCAAAACCATAGCCAGCAAACCATCAAGGTAGACTATGTCAAATCCAATCTCAAATCCATAGCCAACAAACCATCAAGGTAGGCTATACCAAATCCAAGTTCCAAACTCATAACCAGCAAACCATAAAGGTAGGCTACCCTAAAACCAAAGTCCCACCAGCAAACCATCATGGTAGGTGACATCAAGTTCAAGTTCCAAGTTCATATCCCAAGGTCATCAAGGCAACTCATATTCAAATACAATTCCAAATATAGCCACAAACCATCAAGGTAGGCTGAACCAAATAGAAGTCCGAAAATCCATAACCAAAAGCAAAAAAAAAAAAACAAAAAAAACAAAAAATAATAAATAAAAAAACAAAACAAAACCAAAACCAAAACTAAAACCAAAACCAAAACCAAAACTAAAACCAAAACCAAAACCAAAACCAAAACCAAAATCAAAACCAAAACCAAAACCAAAACCAAAACCAAAATCAAAATCAAAACCAAAACCAAAATCAAAATCAAAAACCAAAACTAAGTCCAGAACCAAATCAACCTAAATCCTACATCCAAAAGCAAAATCAAAATCTCATATTCCATCCAGAATATCACAAAGATAAACTGACATGTCCATATCCAAATCCAAAAACAAAACCAATCTCAACTCCAATACAAATCCAAATGTAAATCCCTTATCCCTGCCCCAAGCCATCAAGGATGGGCGGAATTCAAACCCAAAACCACAAATCCAAACCTAAAACTCCATGCCAAAGTCTATATCAATATCCAAAATTAAGCCTGAAACTAAAGTAAACCCAAATCTCATATCCATATTCAAACTCAAATCAAAATACCACAAAGGTAACTCACCACCCCTTCCACAATCAGACCATCATCCATTCCACATTCCAGACCACCACCCCTTCCACAATCAGACCATCATCCATTCCAGGTCACCACCCCTTCCACAATCAGACCATCATCCATTCCACATCCCAGATCACCATCCGTTTCAAAACCAGACCCTTACCCATTCAACCATCAGAACCAGCCAAATCTTCAAAAAAAAAAAAAAAAGGGGGGGGGGAGAAAGGGGTTGAAAATAGAGATACCCCGATAGGACTTGAGAGTACAATCCCTTGTACTCTTAAGGGTAAAAAGATCAAAAAAAAAATCCAGCTGAGGTGAAAACCCGAAAGGGCGCTTCAGGCAAAAATGGATGACCCCTCAACGTGAAAACTCGAAAGGGCGCGTTGGAAAAAGCTAAAGGGGGCCAGTCTTGATGAAAACCCAAAAGGGCGCTAAGGCTGGTAATGTGAAAAAAAAAAAGAGAAAAGAAAAGAAAATTTCTCAGTCCTTCATCCATACATCCACAAAGTTACAAGTCACCACATTACAAACTTGCAGAGGGTGACAGATACCACATGCAAAATAGAAAGGAAATCAAGACAACAAGCCCAATATACAAATATTGTGCTGTGAAACAAAGGCAGGAAGGCTTCTTCCTCTCCAGCCGTTCAAATCCAAGTGCAAACCCCTTATCCCGGCGCCACGCCATCAAGGAGGGGCGAAATTCAAATCCCAAAGCCAAACAATAAACACCATTCCAGAGCCCATTCAAAACCAAGTCCAGGGGTAAATCATACCCAAATCTCATATCCACATCCAAACCCAAATCCAAAATACCACAGAAATAAGCCAGTATACTTATGTTCAAACCCAAATCCATATCCAGGTCCAAATTCCAAATCCGAATTTCCAATCATTGGCCAGATTCAAATTTCGCTCCACAGCCAAATCCCTGGCCGTTTAATCATCCAAATCAGTCAAGTACTCAATAGTCAAGTCAAAAAAAGGGGGTTAAAAAGTAGAGATACCCCGATGAACTTAAGTATACGGCTCACTGTATGCTTGAGGGTAAAAAGATCAAAAAATCCGGCTGAGGTGAAAACCTGAAAAGGCGCTTCAGGCAAAAATGGGTAACCCCTCAACGTGAAAACCGAAAGGGGACGTTGGAAAAAGCTAAAGGGGGCCAGTCTTAGTGAAAACCCGAGAGGGCACTGGGATTGGTAATGTGAAAAAAAAAAGAGAAAAAAAAAAAGGGGAGAAAGAAAAAGAAAAAAAAAGGGATGGAAGAAAATGAAAAGGAGGATCTTCATTATCCTTCACCTTGTATTTACGAAGTCACAAGTCACTCTCTGTACAAATATACAAAGAGTGGCGATTGCTATGTAAAGGTCAAACAAAGAAAAAAAAAAAAGGCAAGACAATGAGCTCGGCATGTAAATGTTATACTGAAAAGCAAAGGCAGGAAGGCTTTTTCCTCTTCAGCCGTTCAACGGCCTTGGCTTTGGAGGTTGTCAACTGGCGGAGGTTCTTTCCGTCTCTTACATAGGCAGTTTCTTCTTCAGAATCTTTGGCCTCATCTTTGGCCTCTTGATTCAAAGAAGACCTCTCTTTATCAAGCTCGCGTTCCAGCCGGGCAATGTTCTCCTTCCCGACAACCATGCTCAACACCATCGTCACTCGCAGCATCGCCTACTGGAAAGGCAGAATAAGCTTGAAACTCTAAAAATGGGCTCCCTGCATCTCCCCAAAAGTGGAAAGAGAGGATTAGCCACAGATACAGAATATGAATCCATCATCCTCCAGGGAAGAGTTGATCACAGAAGATCTGGTCACCTGGATACAAGGAAGGAAAGTCAATATCAGAAAAGAAAACATCATCTTTAAAGACTGTATATGAGCTCAGTAAAGGAAGTCACCTGTAGGAGTTGATTCCATGGCAGAATATTCCTTGGCAGGCATTGGGATATAAGCCCCGACAGGAGCAAAAGCATACTGTTCCGTCGAGACTCTCAACAAATGCGGAGGCACCGTCATCCGTCACGGCTATCTCAAGAAAACAGACAGTCAGACGATGGTTCATCTCAGGCATAAAATCGGTAGCTGCCCATGAGGAATTCTCACGCTCCACACCACAAAGGAGAGGGGAACCTCCAGGCAAAGAGGCATGGCCGCCCGAAGCCATCGGACCGGCACTTTTCCTCATCTGTCTCGTCATCTGAGGTAGATAAGTCAAAAAGAGAAGAAAGGATAAGTGATAAATCAAGAAGAAGAGTCATGAATGACAATGATGAGAGAAGAAAAGAAAAGAAAAGAAAGTCACCTCCAGATGAGGCGGAATCCGCCACCCTCCTTTTTCCAGCTCTCTTGGGTCTGGAAGAAAAGGGAATATTCAAATGAGTTTCACCACACCTGTCTCCAACAACTTTCGGAGTAAGGATGGTTGAGAACTCAAAACAGATACAAAGAAAATGATGAAGAAAGCAGAAAAGAAAGAAAAAGAAGAAAGATAACCGCAAAACCAAGAAGGTCAACCTCAGTAGCCGAATACCATGTCAAATCTCGAACAAAGCCGAGAAGACAAGATTCAAGAAAAAGATGTCAAATCCAATCCAAGCAAATGCCAAAAAGGCAAAGCTCAGGAAAGTGATATCAGATCCAACTGTGAATCAAGTCAGAATCACAAGTCAAAAAAAAAAATCTCTCTCAAATCAAGTTGTTGAGCAAAGTCAGAAAGACAAGTCTCACCAATTGAGTCCTCAATCAATTCAAGTCCACAATAAAGCCAGAAAGGCAGATCTAAAAAAAAAAAAGGCCCTGAGATCAAATCCAGAAGGCAAAGACCCAGGCAAAGAAAGCCAAAGTCAGTACTGAATAAATCCAAGGAAGCGGAGCCGATCGCTCAGCACAAGAAGCATGACAAAGTTGATCATTGCCCGAGGTTGTTCACTTCACAATGCAAGTGTTGAAGCGTGTCAAAAGGGCTACAACTTTCCGATCCAAGTTTATTGTCAAGTCATGAAGATCAGAAGCACGGCTCGAAGAATGCACGGGACGTCCCCCTCCGCCTTCGGCGTCGGCACACTTCCCGTGGGGGGCATTTGTTTTTTTCCCCTTAACCGATGGGGCTACCATCGGTTAGAGGGGAATTCCCCCTCTTCCCCTCTAACCGATGGGAGTTCCATCGGTTGAGGGAAAATTCCCCTCTAACCGATGGAACCACCATCGGTTAAGGGGAATTCCCTTTTAAAAAAAAAACACAAACCCCAACCGATGGTACTACCATCGGTTAAGGGGATTTTTCCCTTTACCGATGGGACTACCATCGGTTGAGGGTTTTAACCCTCTAACCGATGGTAGTACCATCGGTTAAAGGGAATTTTCCCTTCAACCGATGGAAGTCCCATCGGTTAAAGGGAACCCCCACTCCCACGCATGTAAGGGGGGGCCTTCCCCTATAAAAGGCCCCCCATCCCCCCATTTGAAGGAGGTCGGCCGGAGGAGGAGCTACAGCCCTCTCCCCAAAAGTGCTGTCCCCTATTTTCTGAAATCCCCAAAGAATAGAAAAATTCCAAATTCCCAAAGTTTCCCGATCTCCTCTCTTAATCTCATTTCTTGTGTGAGTGAAGGTACCAAATCTTCTTCCCCCGAGTGTTGAGAGGTTGTCCGGATGCGGCGTCGGCAAACTTCATCGGCTAAAAGTCCGCAATAGCGGCACCGGCCCTCACGGGCTATAGGTTCTAAATACCGTCCGTTCCGGGCATATGGTATTTTAGATACCTTTGTTATTCATGCCACCTCCCATCGAGTTTTAAACTCTCGGGATGGTGTGTTTGTGCTATATGCATATGTTTCTTAGAGGAGACTCTGCCCAAGTGGAGATTCTGCTCGAGAATATATTCATATATTCACAGATTCGTATTTATATATGTGTTTCTTAGAGGAAACTCTGCCCAAGTGGAGATTCAACCTAAGAACATATCTATAAATTTCAAATCTGTGTTTATATTTATATGTTTCTTAGAGGAGATTCTGCCCAAGAACATGTTTGTATATTCACAAATTTGTATTTTTATATGCATGTTTCCTAGAGGAAACTCTGCCCAAGTGGAGATTCCGTCTAAGAACATATCTATGAAATTCAAATTTGTACCTATACATATATGTTTCTTGAAAGGAAGCTCTGCCCATGCTAGGGTTTTTCTTCTAAAAACATATCCATGTAATCACAAACTTTGTATTCATATACATGTGTTTCCAAGTGGAAACTCTGCCCAAATGGAGTCTCCGCCCATGGACATGTCTATATAATCATAAATCCGCAATTATATGTGTATGCCTCTCAAAAGGGATTCCGTTCAAACGGAGATACCTTTTTCCGGATACTCTATTCAAACAGAGATACCGTCGAGAAAATATGCGTAAACTGCAGATTTATGTTTATACACACATACTTTCTTGAGGGCAAATTCCCTCCGGGCAAAGATTCTCTGAGGACACATGGATATAAGTACATGTTCATATGAATATATCCCCGTGAAGGCATTCCGCATAGGCAGAAACTCTGCCAAATAAATTTATGAAAATGGTGATGATATACACACATCCAAAGAAAGAGGGGACAGGACCCGAACTGTGACAGGACCCGAACTGTGACAGGACCCGAACTGTGCTCAGTTACTCCAAAGAGCAGCATAAATGCATACTCACAAGAACTGCGTTCATATGGACAGTTTCCAGAAAGGAACTTCAAATTGACAAGAACATCCATGGAGATATGTGCATACGTTCTCCGAAAATCATACTCATACAAGTAAAAAAAAATGATGAATGAATGATGAATGAATAAAACAATGAACGAGGAGAAAGGAAATTCTGCCTCAATTCAGACTTCATTTAAAAGAAGGATGTTGTAAAAGAATACCACGTCATAAAAAAAAATTAATGTAGCAACTCTACTAATACAGAAATGCTACTTTGAATCACAACTTCCCCCAAGTTCAGAATCAAATGCACGGGTGTATGCCCGTCTGCATAATCCTCAGGTTTTCCAAAATAAACCTTCAAACAACATCTTTCTCAAAAAGGGAGAGGAGGGAGACCCAAGTGAGTTCACGGAAATATACCTATTCCCTTCTCAAAAGTCATATCCCGGACTCACAAAGGGCAGTCTTTTCAAAATGAAACGCTCAAAGCAAAAGTATTTCAAAAAAATAACCAAAAGAAAAATGATACATCATGACCAGGATTTTCTAAAAAAATGTGTACTCTCTCATCCCCTTTTGCTACGAATGGTATTCGAGTTAAAACTGATGTTAAATAAACACCAAGAGTCTTAACTCGATGTAAATGTAACATCGATTTCGATCGATGGAGACAGAGGTCCAGCACATGTTACCCCAATCATCTGATGAGTATAGATACGGGACTCAAGAAGTTCAGATAAAAAACGGCGCACCTTAGTCGCCCGTCACACGGGCATCCCCGTCCATTTCATGGACAACCCAGTCGTCTGTCACACGGACACCTCTGTCCATTTCATGGACACCCAATATTTCTCTTCCGCATTGCGCGGACTCTTTCTTCTGTCTGTTAGACAGACTGGCACACCCGCAAATCACAATACACAATTCAAAGCATGTGAAATGAATACATGAACCAGATAAAATGAAATGAGCCAACAAAACCAAATGATATGTTAAAGTGATATAAATCCCGTGTCAACAGGGGAGACAATCTTTAGAAAGAAGCTTCAAGGGAATCCAAGAAGGAGCCTCCAAGAAGCCAAAAGGGGGACCCCTTGCCCCTTGGGGGTGCAAGGAGTTTTATAGGGGTTGGCCCCCTTTACATGTGCATGGGAGGTGCCCCCCCCCCCTAACCGATGGTACCCCCCATCGGTTAGGGGGGATCCCCCCCTAACCGATGGGGGGTACCATTGGTTGGGGGATATTCCCCTCCAACCGATGGGGGTACCATCGGTTGAGGGGTAACCAATGGTACCCCCCATCGGTTGGGGGGTATTTCTCCCTTAACCGATGGGCAGGTCCATCGGTTGGGGTTTCACCCCTCAATTGATGGTATCCCCCATCGGTTGATCGATGGGGAGGTCCATCGGTTGGGGGATTACATCCCTCCAACCGATGGGGGTTTTACCCCTCCAACCGATGGACATGACCATCGGTTGGGGCAAGGGGGGATTTTGCCTATAAATAGGCCCCCATATGCCCCATCATAGGGGTGTTGACCTGCTGAAGTTCTGCTTCTTCTCCTCGGAGTTTTGCCCGCGAAGAGTTGGACGTGCACATCCCTTGGAGCTTCCGCCGCGGACGTTCTTTGTACTAGGTCTTATAGACCTTGTGCTACCGGATTTCTTCCGTGCTGTATCTCCCTTGAAGCACTGTTTCTTCTTGAACTTTAGCTTTCATGGAGGGCTTGCTGCCAATAAATAGGCTCCCTTCCTTAGCTTGGGGGGACACTTGGATCCAATATTACCTAAGCAACCATGGGGTTGCCTTAAGCAATAAGTTTACTTTGCCTTTAAGATACCCCTTGAAGGTTGAAGGGGACTTCATTCTTAGTACTTAAGCAACCAAATGGGCTCCCTAAGTAACTGTTGGACCATTATAAATGGACCCTGTCACTTCTTCTGGTGGACATCCACCACAACTTTTAGGGTTCAACAACACCCATCTACAAAACACCAGTCGACAAAGTTTATGTAGACATATAGATAGCCAAAACTGTTTACAAAAATTGTTTATAAAGACAACTACAAGCTATCTATAAACATGCGTAGACGGCTATCATAGCCATTTACTTATATTTATGTAGTTTGTCTATATAAACATATGTGGACGACTATGACAACAGTTTGAATATTTTAATGTAGACTGCTCATGTAGCCATATCTACATAAACTTATATAGATGGCTAACCTAGCCCTTGTAATGCTAGGAAATGATGATTACAAAATTTTAAAAACTTCATTGTCGAATATAAAAAGAAAGTCTTAATCAAATATTACGTCAAAAATATGATTTACTTTCGACTTCAACATCCCACACCAACTTTTGTGCATGGCCGTCATATGCTGTAACATTGATCTCCTTATCCGTCTAAGGAGTCCGGTCCAATTGATAGATTATCTACACATATATTGTCAATCCAATTTAAATATCTCAAAAGTATACATTGTCCATTTTAAATATTTATTTTGTTACCTCAATATCTTAAATAATACATTCTTTGTCTCTTCAAGAAGTTTGCAAAATTCCTCTGCCATAATTAATTTGTAGTGCAGCCTACTAGCGATGCCCATACAGCTCACAAAATTTGCATATTGTTCACCCATGTCGTATCCTCCGACCATTGTTGTCATGCCCTGCCAATTTAGCAGCGGAATAAATCGGGGAGGCATGAACAACATGTATGGTAATGACAATTACACGTACAATCACAAATATTAGAGAAACTAATGAACAATAATAGCAATAAAATCTTCATTTTATTGATAATTCATCTAAACTATTACAGCCACTAATTCGGAGCCAATACATAGGGCTCAATGACATCATTACATTGGAAAAGAAATTTAAAGTAAATATCTAACTAAACTCTAAGGTACTAAGGTCATTCTATCGCTATGACTCTAGGACGCTCATCACTTCAGTCCATTCCCATTGGTGTGTGTAAGGTCATCATCCGACTTACCTGAAACACATACAACAATAGTGCAGGGTGAGCGATAACGCTCAGTAGGACTTAATGTCTCATGTAAACAAGCATGCTTTAAGTGATTAATGTCTTGTAAAGCAGGTTAACTAGAGAGAATGATCAAGTACAGACAAGAGAGTAATAGCACAAGATAGCACGTAACGTCATTTTCAAGCAATAGCAAGTAACATGTAGAGCAAAGAGAGAGAAAGTAGTTGAACCATACTAGTGCAATAGGAGAATACAATAATAGTCGCTCTATAACAGGACAGTAGCCGTTCAGTAACAGTCAGTGATAGCATTGTAATAGCACAGTACGTCTGAATTAATTAGACTAACAGTAACAGTATAATAGTCATATGTCTAGCCAATTCAGTACAGTCAGTCAGAACCGGTGCAAATGCAGACACCGTCATTAGCCCCTACAGGTATTTTCGGGTGGCTCTCTGCCCCCAGGACTAGATTGGAGCCCCTCGGACACTCTCCGTGCCCTCAACAGTATGCATTCTAGTTCAGTAGAGTCACATGACCCATATTATAGCGCTAGACAGTCAAGAATAGTACAAAGCAATAGGAGCCACACAGCTCAAAGAGTCTCAAGAGAGTACCACAAGAATAGACGAGATAGTAGAGAGAATGTGAACAGAGGAGAGTACCAAGATAGTAGATGAGAAAGGGTCAATATCGTAAAACAACGTTAAACCATGATAGTAATAGTTGCACGACACCAGGTCAGGTACCGGCAGTCAGGTAGAAGTCACATCCGCCCATTAGCCGTGCTAAGAACACAGACTAGATGGTCCAGCATGATCACAAGATAAGAGAGAACTCACTAAGGCCGTTTGGATCGTACTAATCCCTAGGGGTGTAACGGGTTTTAAGGGTACAACCAGCTCATCGGTAATGGATGTGCGCCAAAGCCAAGAAGACTTACGGAGGCCTTGACAAGGAGTCCCTGGTCCAGTCAGGAGTATTCCCAGTGGAGAGGTGGTCCATGCCAAGAGAAAGTGTGTAACGAAACGTTGTCCGTCTTGCCTCAAGTGCTCGAAGGCAGAGGGACGCGATAACGGTGTACAAATCACGCGAATAAAATGAAGACAAGTGTCATTTAACAACCTGGGGAATTTAGTAATTAATTTCACTTAATTACCATATACATTATTGAGTAATTTAATAGGGTCACATGGCAAATGTTAATGTTAAGTGTGTGCATGTGTAAGAAATCAAGAGAGCATAATGGATTGTGCACATAGCTTTTAAATTTAATTAATTCATATAGACATTACTCATTATTGACTAACAAGTCATTACAGTTCATGACAGTATTTAATTAGGGTTAAAATAGGGTTTAAATGGTAACAATAGCAGGGTTATATAGGCAATTACAGGTTCTGGCCGCAACACTGATGTCGCGACGTGTATGGCCATCACGTTCAGGTCACGACGTGTATGGCCGTCACGTTCAGGTCGCGACGTGTATGACGCGACAATCGAACCGGCCGACCATGGCCCGGTTCGGGGGAGAGAACGCAATGGCGCGGGCCGTTGCGTTCATGTCACGATGGTTCGGCCGGCCGCGTCCCCTCTGAGGTCGCGACGGGTCAGGCCGTCGCGACTTCAGAGAGGCGGCCCGACCCAGAAAAGGGGTTTTTCCCTTTTTGGGTTTTAGTCCTTCCCTCCAAAGCATGATACAGAGCTCTTCTAAAATCGATATAAAATCACACGATCATCCAAAAATCATGAAACTAATTTTAAATGCAAGTAGACACATAGATCTATCAACATGCATGAGTAATTAGATAACGGACAAGGTTTGTCCATGCTTTAACAATGTTACATTTCGGTGACCTAAACATGTGTAGTCATGGAAGAACGATTTAATTGGCAACGAATCTACAATAGAAATTAGGGCAAATAGGGGCGTTTGAAAACTAGAATCGAGTAGTATTTATGAGAATTATTTTAGGTCATGGGATCATGTACAAACGTGGGTTGAACACAAACATGATGGTTCGGGTGCATGGAGATGACAGAGATTGGACGAATTAATACTCCTTCATGGAGCCATGAAAAATAGGGAAATCATGGGGCTTTCAAAGAGGGGTGCATGTACTGCCTAGGGTTTAATTTTCATGATTTGTGCTTGAGAGATTGCCTACCTTTTCTCGTTGTTAAGAAAATCATAGGGTTTTGATGAAGAACGAGATGAAATCCCTCCTTTCCGAGCACCTCTTTCTTGCTCCTTCGTTCTTCAGCCTTTCCCCTCGTCCTCCAATGCTCCAGCAACGATCTATAGATGGTTAGAGACGAGTTGGGGATGTTTCGATGGGTTTAAGAGTCCTTATTTCCTAAAACTCTTCCTTTCCTTTAAAACTCCGAATTTCCTAATTTATCTCATTATTTCCTAGCATTTATCTACCTAAAAGGATAGGGGGAGGTCTAATTTCATGGCTAAAGGGTTAGGATGGGATAAAGACTCCTATTTAGGATAATTACCTTCCATTTAGGTATTATCTCTCCCTTATTTAATTTATTAATATTTAACTCCGAATTTAGGCTAAATTACCTCCCTCCCCATGATGGGTTCTTCATATTTGGGCCCAACAATTCATGTTAGGACCATTAGTAAAATCCAGTACTAATTTAGCTTAATGGGTATTGATTTAATTCTATTTATTCACCCTTTATTCTAATTTAAATCTATTTATCACACTTATTCAATTAATTTCTTAATTTAATTTAATTTAAAATTATTTATGCCAATATTTCTAACCTTCATCATTTGGGCTCTTACTTTTGGCCCAATAACTTATGTGAGCTTAATTGTACAACCCATGTTCTTAATGAGTTTTAATTATCTTTTTATTAAAGAATTTTACTCATGGGTCAAGATTGCCTATTGGTCCAATTATCATAATGGACTATCAACCCATATTATTTAAAGTCTACCCACACGTTTATTTTAATTTATAATCTACTATAGCTCATAAAATAATGGGTTCTTCGACTTATTTCTTAATTACGCTAATAAGCCGCATAAATTCTTAAACTTGGTCTAAATGATTTTTCTATGTCCAAATTCCTTGATGGGTCATTAGATAATATTATCTAAAGTATAACTACTATTTTTACGACATTTTTATATGGGTTTTTACGCATGCAATAATGATGTGTACCTTTTTAACTAGTTTGTATTTATTAATTGATAAAATTTCAATTTATCTATAACTTTTAAATTATTGAATTTTTCGGGGTACTACAATTGTCACATTTCACCTATGCTCAGGCTCTAAACTCCTTTTCGTGGCATCACTAGAGAGACCCCGACGACTAGTCTCCTGACCCTATGTTGGTGCCTCTGTTGAACGTATACACATAAAGAAAGAGATTAGATTTCAAGAATAAAATACACCTGCTACAGAAGAAGATGCAGATTTCGCAGAAGATGCCCCCTGAGAGGCAAGAACAAGGGTTTAGGGAATGGGATGATCTCGAGCAATAGAGTCATGAGATGAATGATTTCTTACCCTGTCCACGGTCCGTGATCTACGAACATCTACGAACCCGATATCCATTGCTACAACTCATCTCTGAAAAGATTGATTTTAATACACAGTGTATAATCGACAGCATCTCCCCTATACCGAGAGCATATCTATATGTGTACACATCCTGCAAAAGACTTATTTATATCCACACAAAAAAATAGTTTTACATCCACACATTCACATCCTGCAAAAAAATTGTGATTCTATATCCACATGTGTACACATCCTACAAAAGAAATATATTCACATCCATACATTCATACTCATGATAAACATCTCACAACTCACACTCAAACAATACAACATGTCTGTTATGGTAAAAAAATAAAATAAAATCGACAACATCCATTGGATGTCCGTAATAGTCATCACATTTATTATTAAGATTTGTAATCACAACAACACCACATAGTTGAGTTTGCTTTGTGTAATCAACGGTTCTTATACGAAACCTAAATCTGTTGAAATGAATGTGAATATGCAATTCATGATAGTGTCTGTGATAAAACATCAATATCTTGAGTACATGGAGAATCATTTACATATTTTAATTCTTGAACATAACTTTCAAATTATTTTCCCCATCGCCTGGAGTGGAGTCACACCTCATTACCTAGGCCTTTTTTCTGCACCAGGAAATCATGGCAGATCTCACTATATACCCTCAGTACACAGCCTGCCTAGGAGGTGATAAGGTATGTTCATTCCGCTTGACAACCGATAGCTCATTTTTGCTGAGTGGATCATCCCTCAAATTGTGAAATGAGAGTGGCGACTGTTTCTTTCAAATTCAAAGATCTTTTAGAATGAGGGACCTGACCGTGCATTTGTTCATGCCTTGCTGACTTGTCAATCAAGACTCCTAGCTAGAATCATATCGACAAATTAGGAAGAAGAACATGCTTAATAAAACTTATACAGATATTGACACCCCATCTGACATCAATCCATCATAATCCAGATAACATTCAGCACCTGTCGACTCAACTCCCTCACAAATGTTTACATGAGGTTTGCAAAAGATCAAAGAAGTTGTGACTTGAAAGGAATGATCAAGGGACTAAAATAAATAAACTACCTTATCTAGGATCTTCAGGCTCGGTAATTCAAAGTGGATCACCAAACTCTGAACCAAACATAACTAACAAGAAAATATTTCTTTTCAGGTGCTTTCAAACAATCTTTGAATAGAAAAGCCTTCAAAAATCACAAGCAGAGAAGCTCAGGGTAACATAAATTTGTGAAGCTAGAAACTATATATATTGAAAAGACCGAGAGCAGAGAAGATAAATTTTCTTGGATCTATGTGAGCATGAAATGAGACAATAAAAGATACCATCTCATTGCCAAATAAGGAATATTTTCTAACAAAAGGAAATATGCAACAGACAATAGCTTCCTTAATTTGTCAGTATAATCTTTGCTTCACTTCCAACTCCTACATGCAAACAGCAAGTGAACAGTGAAACCAAACAAAGAAAGCAAAGAAAATGATCCCATGAGCTATACCTCGATGGCTCTTTCCATGGCTGACCAGCGAACAGAAGAGGAAGACAAGTCCCCATGAAAGGAGAACAAGAGACAAATGCACCTTGTACATAAGAATCTTCCCATAGATGGAGTTCTCTAGAGCAGCTCTCCTCTTCAGGAGAGCTCTACGTGATCTCTGCATTGCACATGAGCCCGATCTCCAGCTGTGAAATGCTTCCATATATGATGAGGAGATGTGATATCTGAAATTTTTGCTCCTCCTACGTACCAGCCAGACTTGTTGAGGCGGCTCTAAGGTCCATATCTAAAAAGGGACATGAAACTAGTCACTACAGGATGGAGAGGATGTACAGTCGTCTACAAAAAATTTTGTAGACAGTTAAGAAGCCATCTAAGCACCCGTCTACAAAACACCAGTCGACAAAGTTTATGTAGACAGATAAATAGCCGAAGCTGTTTACAAAAACTGTTTATAAAGACGACTACAAGCTGTCTATAAACATGCGTAGATGGCTATCATAGCCATTTACTTATATTTATGTAGACCGTCTACATAAACATATGTGGACGGCTATGACAACAGTCTGAATATATTTATGTAGATTGCTCATATAGCCATATCTATGTAAACTTATATAGATGGCTAACCTAGCCCTTGTAATGCTAGGAAATGATGATTACAAAATTTAAAAAATTAAGTTCATTGTCAAAATATAAAAAGAAAGTCTTAATCAAATATTACTCTAAAAATATGATTTACTTCCGACTTCAACATCCCACACCAACTTTTGTGCATGGCCATCATATGCTGTAACATTGATCTCCTTATCCGTCTAAGGAGTCCGGTCCCATTGATAGATTATCTACACATATATTGTCAATCTAATTTAAATATCTCAAAAGTATACATTGTCCACTTTAAATATTTATTTTGTTACCTCAATATCTTAAATAATACAGTCTTCGTCTCTTCAATAAGTTTTGCAAAATTCTTCTGCCATAATTAATTTGCAGTGCGGCCTACAAACGGTGCCCATACGACTCACAAAATTTGCATCTTGTTCACCTATGTCGTATCCTCCGACCATTGTCACATTCCACCTATGTACAGGCTCTAACCTCCTTTTCGTGGCACCACTAGAGGGACTCCGACGACCAGTCTTCTGACCCCACGTTGGTGTCGATGTTGAACATATACACATAAAGAAAGAGATTAAATTTCAAGAATAAAATAAATATAAATTACAACACTAATGAATTAATGTTAAAATATACCTACTACAGAAGAAGATACAAATGCCACAGAAGATGCTCTCTGAGAGGCAAGAACAAGGGTTTAGGGAATGTGATGATCTCGAGCAATAGAGTCATGAGATGAATGATTTCTCACCCCGTCCATGGTTCGTGATCTATGAACCCGTAATCCACTGCTACAACTCATCTCTGAAAAGATTGATGTAACATCCTCCTTCTTTGGGGTCGGCCAGCCTCTGTGAGGATCGCTACATATCAGGCTGTCGCCTTCCGAAGACGACATGCATGGTGGCTGTCGCATTCTGATTGAGAACACGACGGGTACCTTGTCTCATTCTGCTTCTGAAAAATTCTGGCCGTTGACTATCTTTTTGTCATCTTGTTGTCAGAACAGTCTGGACACGTGTCATGCTGCATGTAATTAGAAGGCGACATGTCATTCGTCGTGTTCTGGTTGTCTGTCATACAGGGTGACACGTGGCATGTCTGGTGGTCAGTCTGGTAGAGCCTTTGCGGTCGCGACAGAGTGGCCGTCGCGTTCACTGAGTGAACACAACCACCAAGCTGTTGCGTTCTCAATTTTGAGGCCTATATAGGCTTGGCCATTATATCTCCCCAATTCTTCCCCTCTCTTCCTTCTTCCTCCCTTCCTCTGACCCCTCTGTGTGTGTTCTCTCCATGGAGAGAGTGTGAGGTTGTGAGGGTATGAGAGGTGTGTTTTCCCGGCGTGGTGCTCTTCTCCGGCGTGGCGTTCCCCTCCTTGTGGTGGTGATCCTCTTCTTCGGCGTTTAGGAGGTCGTGGCTTGCTTATGGACAGTGTGTACATGGAGCTTGGAGAGAGGAGGAGGTGGCCATGCACACGAAAAGACCCCAACGTATTGGCTCTTCATTTTAAGGTATAGGGACCCTATACTTCCCCCTAGTTCTATCATGCTAGGGATTCCAACCCTATCTTCCATGCCAATAGAATGCATGCTAGGTTGTGAATGCATGTTTGGAATTCTCCTTGTGCTTGAATTGGGGTTTGGATTTATTGAGGGTTATCATGTATGCATGTGAGGTTTTTGGAGTGTAGATTATTTGTATTGGCATGCATGGGTGTCAATAAGGGTGGTTTGAACTTCTTTCATGTGTATTTACCATTCTCCATGCTCTCCTCCCCTTGTGCACACCGGATTTGTGACTTTAGGGCTGGAATTGGAGGTCTCGAGTCCTCTGTCTATGGTCACGACAAGGTTCTTGACGCGACCCAGATCGCGACATGTCGCCCCGTCGCCTTCTAGTGTGAACACGACGTTCACCCTGTCGTGTTCGCCTGCATGCCTGGTTCCCTGTGGGGGGTCGTGGGAGGCCTCGGGCTAGTACAAGGCTTCTGTCTATGGTCGCAACAATGCCCTTGTTGCGATGCTTTTCCCGTCGCCTTCTATCCTAGGTTGCGACAGGCTGTGTGTCACGTTCAGGTCACGACACTCCCTGCGTCACCTCCTCTGAGAAAACGATAATGACTATGTCGCCTTCTCAGACAAAGAGTGACATGCGCCTATTCAGAGTTCTTTCCACTGCGTACTCTGGTTTCTTGGCACCTGTGATGTTCCTAGCACGGTCCTACACTAGTCTTTCGCCCGGTGCTAGGCACTTGTATTCTTGTCCATTGAGAGGTTGTTACCGTTACTTGGACCCCTAGTCCCCACGCGTCTGTTGAGAGAGTTCTCCGGCGGCAAGAGTGCTCGAGTTATGGACTCTGGAGCTAAGGGGAAAAAGGTGGGGACAACGGTGTAGAGTCATTTGCAGAGCTCTCTTAGCTGAGTCTGGGACGTCGAGGTGGTTTAGGTGTTCTTACAGCACAGATCAGCTAGTCCTTCTCACTGTCTCACTCTACTTTGGTTCCGATACCATTTAGAAAGGCCAGGCGTGGGACCGTAGTCTGGCTAGACTATGACAATTGTGTTGGTTACTTTTAGTTCTGCGTCTCACTCCGACGGGAGGTAGTAGACATGGACTGGTGGTCGAGGATAAAGTGTGTGGCGCACTTAACCGGTTGACTAGTGGTAGTTGTTCTCCGTGGCTAGTGCATTTGTCTAGGCAGTTGTGTTTTGTCTGCATTCATAGCCTTAGGGATCATCCCAGTGCCGTGGTTTACACTGGTTTTTGGTCCCAACATGTTTAGACCGATGGCCGTATGGTTTACTTTACGCTTCCGCACTTACTCTGTTAGTAGAATAGATTAGTTGTTTAAATTTAGTTATACACATATATCTATTCTGCTTGTTAGAACCAGTGGGAGATTGGTAGTCCCTACTGGACTTCTCATGAAGCTCATTCCCTCTTTTACAGGTGAGACTTCATAGCATCACCTTCCGCGGTTGGTTGAGGAGACCGGGCCATAGTAGACGGTGTTCTCGTTGAGTAGTGCTCCCTTGTACAGTTGTACTAATCGGTACTTCACCCTCGGGGTATGCCCCTAAGGGATTTGTTATTCCCTATTTATTTCTGCACTTGTACTTGTTTACTTGGGACTGCACTAGACTTGTACTTTGTGGTGGACGTTTTACTTCACTTGTTAGTACACTCATTTGTCGTCACTTACTTCCCTTACATATCTTGTTAGACTGGTCCGTTAGCCCTTCCGGGTCTCCGAGTCCGTGGGCGGCAGCATCGGCAACCGGATTCTCGATGGAAGCCGGGGGTTCGAGTGTCGGGGTCGTTACAATTGATGTTAACACACCGTGTATACTTCAAAAGACATTTATTTCCACATAAAAAATAGATTTACATCCACACATTCACATCCTGCAAAAAAAATTATAATTATATATCCACATGTGCACACATCCTACAAAAAATATATTCACATCCATGCATTCACACTCATGATAGACATCCTATGAGTCACAATCAAACAACATGTCTATTATGGTCAAAAAAAATTTCGACAACATCCTTTGGATGTCCATAATATCCATCACATTTATTATTAAGATTTGTAATCACACCAACACCACATAGTTGAGTTTGCTTTGTGTAATCAACAGTTCTTATACGGAACCTAAGTCTGTTAACATGAATGTGAATATGCAATTCATGATGTTGTCTGTGATAACACTATAATATCTTGAGTACATGGAGAATCATTTGCATATTTTAATTCTTGAACATAACTTTCAAATTGTTTTCTAAAAACTTTCTCAACCCCTCTAGAAGTTTCTAGTCTTTGCCTTTGTTTCGAAAAAAAGGATCAATTTCTTCAATCTGTTTAAAAATATACATGTGTGACAACTGTACTTCTTCCTCATACAACACACGATTCTCAATTTTACCCTTTAAAAAACATCTGGGAGAATTAAAGATTAATAAGGATTCAACATCATCACTGCCACTAGGAGCATCATCATAATTTCTTTTTGTAAGATTAAATCAAATGACTATGTTGGGCAAGTACATGGAACAGAAAGAACTAGCCTCCTCTAAAAGATAAGCTTATGCAATTTGAGCCTTCGAGGCATGTTTTATTGAGTACATAGTTTTTCAATTTCTTTTTGGTATCTTTCTACAAATATATCCATTAATACTGAATAAGACCAGCAATTTTAACTTTATATGCCAAATGCACTATCAAATGAATCATGATAGTGAAGAATGACGGTGGAAAAATGTATTCCAACTTGCATAGTGTTACTATTACATCGGTTTCTAACTTAAGTAGATAATCAAGCCGCAAAACTTTAGAACACACATCTTTAAAGTACATCTCAAATGGATAATTGGGTTAGTCACATCTATATGAACCAGGGTTTGCCGTGCCGCCGCGAACCGTGGCGGCACGGTCGACCCGTACCGTGCCTGGGGCTTGGCGAGCCCCAAACACGGTCGTGTCACCCCTTTGGGGGTGACCATGCCGCGGCACACAGCGGACCGGTACGGTCCAGTCCGCTAACTTTGTTTTGTTTTTTTATACTTCTTTCATATTCGGTGTATTTAAGTGATCTAAATAATGTCTAATTGAGATGAAATTTTAAACATAAACTAATTAAGAGATGATACAAATTATAGTTATTTTATTTTAATTTTTAAATTATTTTTTCGTCAAATAAAAATTATCCCAAAAATTATTAGGTCGAGTTAATCTCAAAATCTATGCATCAGTGACTCTTGATATTTATATTTTTAGAATCAGTATATTTTTCTAGTAATTATGATGACTTCAGATTTAACTTTATTTTCAAAACCAAATGTCGTCCCTTTGAAGTGCACAGATGGCTCGTCGTACCGCGGTAAACTCTGTGTGCACTTAAGAGGTCTAAATGATGTCTAATTGAGATGAAATTTCAAATATAAACTAATTAAGAGATGATACAAATTTAATAATTATTGTTTAATTTTTAAATTATTTTTTGTCAAGTAAAAATTGTCCCAAAAATTATTTGGTCGACTTAATCTCAACATCTATGCATCAATAACTCCTGATTTTTATATTTTAAAATCAGTATATTTTTTAGTAATTATGATGACTTCAATTTTGACTTTATTTTTAGAACCAAATGTCGTCCCGTTGGAGTGCATAGAGGGTTCGCCGTACCGCGACAAACTCTATATGCACTTAAGGTCTAAATGATGTCTAGTTGATATGAAATTTCACATATAAGCTAATTAAGAGATGATACAAATCATAGTAATTATATTTTAATTTTAAAATTAGTTTTTTGTCAAGTAAAAATTATCCAAAAATCATTAGATCGGCTTAATCTCAACATTTATGCATCAATAATTCCTGATATTTTATATTTTTAGAATCAGTATATTTTTCTAGTAATTATGATGACTTCAAATTTGACTTTATTTTTGGAACCGAATGTCGTCCAGTTGAATTGTACACAATCAAAGATAGTACCCGAATTATATGAATAATATACAAATATTCTAAATTTAAATATAATTATGTTTTATATAAGTGATCATGTCTTATGTATAATTTACTGTCTCTTTTAATTCTTAGTGTCATATTAATATTTTATTGTAAATTTTAAGACGTTATAGTTTTGTTTCTATTTTCGGATTATTGTTGTTGATCTAATGGAATACATTGGTCATATTATGAACAACTTTCCTGAAAAGCCCAAAGACTGGATCACCCTCGTTCAGGCTGTAGAGAGGTCGCACTCATTGCTAGTTTGGATCGTGATATGAGAGAGAATGTCAAGAATAATTCATTGTATCTTTGACCACATACCTTCATTGATATGATTATAGTTGGAGCTTGTAGAGGAAGTCGTAGGAACAACTTTCATGAGAAGCTTTGAAGAGATATGCCCTCGTTTGAGATGTGTAAGGCATGATAATCTTGTATATGTATCATGATATGAGAGAGAATGTGAAGAATAATCTGCTATAACTTTAGGCACATACCACAAATTGTGGTGATTCCACTTCGAGGACAAAGCTGAAGAAGAGTAGAACAACTTTGATGAAGACCTCGTGAGCATATCAGCCCTTTTTCAGGCTGTAGAAGATGTGACATCCCTGATAGTTCTGGAGGATATGAGAGAGAAAGAGGTGAGAGAAATGGTGCAACGTTGAGAATGACTTCTCCTCTAGTTTCGGGGCAATATGATCGACATGGTGAGCAGAGCTTCCATGGGTCTCTTCACGTGGTGGTTTCTTTTCCTATCCTATAGAGTCCTAGGATGTGTTTAAGAGAGAGAGAGAGAGAGAGTACAATCTCGAGTTAGAGAGAGAGTCCATGTATGAGAAGAGATAGAGTCTATCTTAAGTTTGGATGGTGAGTCTTCTTTTGAAATTTGCTCATTCTAAATATTCACCAAGTCACAAAATTAAAAAAACAAATCAAATAAGCTATTTTCCCACCGTACCTCAGCAGTACGGTACGGTACGTACCTTCCCACGGAGAATGCGGTACGGTCGATCCAGACGGTACGACGAACCTTGATATGAACAATGTCGTGAAGTGTCAAAGGTAGTAACACTTGCATATAAACATGGGAATTGTGACTCTTCAACCCTGTAAGCTTCCCACTTACAAAGTCTGCACACTTTGATAAATTAGATGAGCACCCATTGACAACGTTAATGTTCTTTAGAATGTTACAACTCTGTAACCTTTGTCTTTTGTTCAATGTGAAATCATTGCAAGTGGTTTATCTTCATGATCTGTTAGCACATGAAGTTGCATACGTATTAGGGCTGCCAACGGGTTGGAGTCGGAATCAAAAATGGGTGTTTCCGCTTCCGCTTCTTATAAGAAATTTTGGAGTTGGAAATAGAAAAGGGTGTTTCCACTTCCGCATCCATTTCCACTTTCTATCGGAAAATCAAAAACGGAAACTTCGGATGTAACAACATTTATACAATTATAACTAATTTATACATTTACAAGTACATTAATTATTAAATTTATGAATAGTTTCAAATGTAAATTTAATCATCTTTTCTACCATATCTTCACCATCATGTACATTATAATGACCCTTACTAAATGAAGTATAACAAGATCAAATTAGCATGGTAAAATCATGTAGTTATATATAATGGTTGAGTAATAGATAATCAATATATGTAGATATGAAGATTATTAGAGAAAAATGCTACCATATATGCTGGTATGAGAGAGTGACCACTAGCCAATAGTTGGGACAAGAATAGATGTCACTTACATATAGATGGGAGGTGAGAGACAATGAGTTCAAAATTTAAGAATCAAAGTTTCGAGTTTGAGGAGTTTTTATTATAAAAATATTATATAATATATATTAAAAGTTATCAAAAATGGAAACGGAAACGAAAAAGTAGATGCGGAATTGGGTGTTTCCGCTTCTGCATCCTATAAGAATTTGGATATCCATTTCTGTTTTCGCTAAGTTATCGGAAAGTTCTTTTAGAAATTCCGCATCCTATAAAAAATGCGTCAGCTAAACGAAAATTAGAGGCCCATTGGCAGCCCTAATACGTATCCTCTAGTCCTCTAAGTCCATTCGTGCCTCGATAATGTTCTTACTATAATAAGGTTCAATGAGATTCAAAGTGCCCAACAAATTGTTGCATATATTTTTCTCGAAATGCATGACAAGTTATGACGGATAAGCATGCAGGTTCTACCAATATGGTAACTCCTTGAAAAAATATTCTATTTTTCCATCTTTTAATTTCTCAATATCTTTCTTAAACGTCTTCCAAAATCTTGTAGTAGACTACTAGTACGTACTCTCTATTGTTGCTCCCATAGTTCACAACCATTCAAAATTTTTAGATCTTTTTCAAATTCAACTCTGCCATCAAATAAATCCTTATATGTGTTTTTGCTCTATCTATGATGCACTAGCAAAAAATGACAGTGTTCGAGATAGCAAAATTTTTGACAATTTTTTAGTTTTCTTAAATGTGTATTGTAGTTATATGTTGAATAGACATATGTGTACTCTATCATGATAGCATTATTAGAAAAAAGCATGATTAGCAACGGAATTTTGTGACAGAAATGTGACAAAGTTAATATGTCACTTAATTGACCTTCAATTGCACTAATTGAACAAGAGTCCTACTTGTTAAATCTTATTAGGGCAAAAGTTGGGGCTTTTCTTCAATCTACCGATTTAAAAGATGTGAACATGATTTTATAATTGGGTCAATTAAGTAACATTGTCTTGATGGTGTCACCAAGGCAACAAGGTGCCGACGAACTGCGCGTTGAGTGGTTACGTAGGTGAGCAGTCCAATAAGACTAAACAGCTGCATGATTCATGAATTGCAACAACCACTATTGTGTTTTTTCTTTTTTGCTGGATTCCATAACTATACATGTAGTTTAGTCATTATTTCTCTCTCTTTTAATTTATTATTTGCCTAGCAATATTTCAGGTTAAATAATTAAAATTCTTATTTTTTTTTGCATAAATACCCTTGTAAATATTGGTTATGCGAAATATATCCCTCATTTGAGCATATTATCAAAAACATCTTCTAAATATCTTTATAGGTTGCAGTTATACCCCTGCCGTCACTCCCGTAGGTTTGACCAGAGTTAAGCTCGGGGTTGGCGGGTGAAATGCTAACCTACCCCCAATGAAGAAAACAACACCCACGCACAAGTATACCCCTCATTTGAGCATATTATCAAAAATATCCTTTAAATACCTTTATAGGTTTCTATTATATCCATGTCATCACTCCTCTTTGACAGTAGGGAACCACAAGAATATAATTGCTACCTATAAAAGTATTTTAGAGGATATTTTTGATAATATGCTCAAATGAGAGGTTACATTAGTTATAACCAATATTTATAAGGGTCTTTATGTAAAAAACCCAAAAAAATTTGTCGTGTTGACATTTGACAAATAATGTTCATATTCGGATTGATTACCTTATTATTAGTAATATTTTGTTAATATTTATTATTTCTTATATTATATGACCTTCTTATACACATATGTGCTAAATATTTGCGGGTTGCACTTTTGTATTAATAAATAGAGAATATACATAGTATAAAATATAGGATTCTGAGAACTTTGTTACATAAACTAGGCACCACCTAGTTTATGTGTGAGCAGTACCGTGGTGGGTCACCGCCTTAGTCGCCTTGGTCACCTTAACAACCATGTTAAGTGATTAACAGACATTAATGACCTTCAATTGCACTAATTGAACAAAAGCTTCTATTTTTAGACCCTAGTTAGGTAAAAGATTGGGGATTTTATTAAATTTCCTGAAATTAGAAGGCATATTGTCTTTAATCGCGCATTCCTATGTTTTAGACTCTAATTGGACATGTAGTGAATGAGTGTTGCAAAATTTACATGGTCTTACATAAATTTGAAGCATTGTTTTAATTTCTGGAAAAGAAAACATATGTTCAAATGGTGGATTTCTCAAGAAACTGATGAATCATCCTTTGAAAGAGGATCTCAAGAGTTCTTATGAAAACTCTCCAAGATCCCAAGAGGTCAAGTCTTGAAGATCTCTTTTTTCTCCTTTCAAGTTTCTCCTGATGAGTGCAACTAGTCACAGAAGTGGTGTGCAAAAGTGGCTGTAGTAAATGGTTAAGGGGGGGGGTGACGGTGTTTGGCGATCAGGGTGAAAGAAAGAAGTGGAATCTGCTTTTGGTGGGGGGAGGGGGTGTGAATTGAAGGTTCCTCCATATCGGGCCCAAACTAGGTCAAACATTTTGAATTGCAGATTTTGATTTGCTGGATTGGCCAGGAATTCACAGATTCTTTCTGATCCGAACTGATTCCGGTTGTGGCTGGTTTCCGACAAAATCCCATTCCTAGCTGCTACACCGCTGGAGTCCGGTTGCCACCTTGTAGATAATTTATTGGAATAATTGATATCGATTTCGATTATTTTTCAATTCTGATAACTTATCGGGACATCCGATACCGATTCCGATAAGTTATTGGTATCATTTCTCAATTCCAAAACCGATTATTTTTATTGGATCGGATCAGAATTTCAGGTTCCGTTTGCAGCCCTACCACCTTGTGATTCTGACACTAATCAGCCAATTTTGATCTGTATCAGCCGGTTCTACCAATCATGATCCCATTGCATGGAAATGTGTTTTTGGACCTGAGGGAGGTGGACCTAGTTTCAAACTCAACTGGTGTAATGACTTGGAGTATAAAATATGGGTGATAAGGTAGTCTGGAATGAATTTGTTAGCTCAAAGTATCAGGTGGTCAATGGAGTTGGTTCATCGAAATGGAGCAAAATCATTTATTTGAATGTTTGGAAGAATATTTCGTCTAACAAGGATTTCTACGATTGCTCAGAGGAAATTCAGTGGGCAATGGCAGACAAGTTTCTGGGAATATCCATGGCTGAACAGTAGGATGTTGTTGGAGGCTTTCCAAAATCTTTTTGGGATTGCATGCAAAACTGGAGTTAGAATAGACAATGTGGTCAGAATTGGAAAGACCTAGTTGGAGAGTTCAGTTCTGGAGAAACTTAAATGATGTATGTTGTGGTTTAGTCCCATTTTGAAAATCGATGGAAGTTTCACACTGTACATTTAGAAGATTCCCTAAACTCAATGCGTAGGTTTTGGGTTAGAGTTTGGGTCTTTAACAAGGTGCTTTTATATGATAGGAGTGTAATCTTTTGTTTTCTCAGTCGAATTAGTCATTACAATCCTTGTAGGAGGAGGTAACATAACTTCTTGGCAAACTGATGTTAGTTCATGTTTGAAATGTTAATGTTTGTGACTGTAATATTGTGAGATATACTACATACCTGTAATTCTCAGTTCCTGCATAGAATCACAAGATTTTCCTCACTGTTGTACCATGATAGTTAGCTTAAATTGATGGAAATTAATTATAAAAAAATGGCTACAGAGCTCAGAAAAATGTGAAATTTTACATGTGCGTGGTTTAATCTGATTCTGAATTATTGTCAAAAGTTTGGGATTTTTAGACTTCTGTACATACTGTTATGAATTTCTGATTAGTAAATTGCACATAGAAATTAAATAAACATGAGAATATGTTCATAAATGAATGTGACATAATTAGTACCATGATAGGGTTCTGTTATACAGTAAAGTTGAAATTCAGAACTGAAAGAGACATGCTATATGTTATTGCATTGACATATGATAGAATTGCATGAAAATGTAGATTATATGATTGCATACATGTTAATGCATATTTTGAAATGAAATGGCCAATAAAGACATTGCTATGATAGAGATTTCCTACAAGGAACTACACCATGGATGCCCCTATGGCAATGGTTCACCTACATGAAAATGACCTACTGAATCCGTAGGCAACGGATTGAAATCCTGAAGGTAGACAAGTTCTACTGGTTAAGGTGGGAAGGGCTTTCCCCGGTATTGCGCAATGGCCATGACTTCATCACTGTTTTGCCTAGGTGATAAGTGAATGTTATATGACCACTGATCTCTATTAATAGTGTGGGCTATGTCTTGACAACTGCATGATAATTGACTACATGACTACATGCTACATGTCTACATGATAATTGACTACATGACTACATGCTACATGTCTACATGATAAATGCCTACATGTTACATGCTACATGATCCATATGAAATTGTTTTACATGCTACATGATCCATATGAAAATGTTTTACATGCTACATATCACTTGTTATATGTAATAATTGCTACTTGTTTAAATGATTACTTGCTACATGAAAACTAGTTATATGTTGCATGACAGTGAGCATATACCATGAAAATTGATTGCATGACATGCATAAGAACATGTTAGTTCAATTGTTAGAATATAAGATGTGAATTATATGCATTATATGAAACGTTTTACTCCCATGATAATTAAACATGCTATGTGAGGATTGATTGCCAAAAGACTTAGAACCATGTTACTAGGAAAAGCTATATGATATCAAAGACGTGAATGATATATGTTACTACATTTTAAATCTATTATACACATAATTTCTTGAATTGTCTTTCATGTAACTTGCTGAGTCTCGTAGACTCATATTTGCTTAACATTTCATATTCTGACACTATGGTTTTGTTTTTTAAGTTTGTAGATAATTTATCGGAATAATTGATACCGATTTGATTATTTTTCAATTTCGATTCCAATTCTGATAACTTATCAGGACATCCGATACTGATTCTAATAAGTTATTGGTATCATTTCTCAATTCCAAAATTGATTATTTTTATTGGATCAGATCAGAATTTCAGATTCCGTTTGCAGCCCTACCACCTTGTGATTCTGACACTAATCAGCCAATTTTGATCTGTATCAGCCGGTTCTACCAATCATGATCCCATTGCATGGAAATGTGTTTTTGGACCTGAGGGAGGTGGACCTAGTTTCAAACCCAACTGGTGTAATGACTTGGAGGATAAAATATGGGCGATAAGGTAGTCTGGAATGAATTTGTCAGATCAAAGTATCAGGTGGCTGATGGAGTTTGTTCATCGAAGTTGAGCAAAATCATTTATTTGAATGTTTGGAAGAATATTTCGTCTAACAAGGATTTCTACGATTGCTCAGAGGAAATTCAGTGGGCAATGGAGGATAAGTTTTTGGGAATATCCATGGCTGAACAGTAGGATGCTGCTGGAGTTTTCCAAAATCCTTTTGGGATTGCATGCAAAACTGGAGTTAGAATAGACATTGTGGTCAGAATTGGAAAGATCTAATCGGAGGGTTCAGTTCTGGAGAAACTTAAATGATGTATGTTGTGGTTTAGTCCCATATTGAAAATCGATGGGAGTTCCACACTGTACATTTAGAAGATTCCCTAAACTCAATGCGTAGGTTTTGGGTTAGAATTTGGGCCTTTAACAAGGTGCTTTTATATGATAAAAATGTAATCAATGTGAAAAGGGATGGTAGGAGATAAAGTAGGGGGAAAAATCAGGGCTTTTGTGTGACGGAACGCCTCGGCCAAGCCCGTTAAACCGATAACGCACTTGATCCGAGTCCGCCTCCCGCGAACGGGCCGAAGCCTCGCAAGGGAAACCAAACCACAGTCCGTGTAACATAAAGGAACATACCACCTTTCACATATATTTTTCACAATTTACATAGCCATAATCCATTAAAAACTATAAAGATGTACAAGAGTCTGGGGCATACCCCGAGGTACAACAAAGAAAGTAAACAACTAACTAAACTACACTGCTGGAGCTACTCTGCTGGAGGTACTGACCCTGCACCGCTACGACGCGGCCCTGAACTGGACGTCAGACAAGAAACGTCCTCCTCGCCCTCACCTGTGGGGGTAAGGGGTGAGCCTCTCTAGTCACTGGCTCAGTAGGGAACTCCCCCAAAGCCGAACAAACCACAAACCACAGGTACGAAACAGTAAACAATACCAACAACATTTATATAACAGCTAAGCAGGTAAGTAAAGCTGTAAAAGTGCTCACCATCTGCCGACTACGAGAAACAGCTGTAATAATTAAACGGCAAACCCAAACAAGTGTACAAGCTAGAGTAGAGACAGCCAACACGAGCCACGTAAACTGGTTCGCGACACCAGAAACTGTCTCGGACAAACTAACACAGGTCTACCTCTCAGTCTCGCAGCCACGGACGAAAGGTCCAACTGCCGCTCCACGTAAAAAGGTCAAGCAACTGTGGAGACCAACTAAACACCACCACCTGTAAACCACACGGTCACAGGCCCATGCCTGGCACCTCCAGAGATCCTGGCCCGGAACTCTCTAGAGTGAGGCACTGGAAAAGGACTAGCTGGGGTCCAGTACGTCTACTGGTGTCCGTACCCCCAACTACGAGCGCGCTACAAGTGACTAAAAACAAACACAACTGTCACTGTCCCACTGTCGTCTTTCCCTCAGTCGGACGTACAACTCTAACACTAGAGTGAGGGTGTCCAGGTCAGACGACACAGACCTCGACGGTACAACACAAGTACCGGGACAAAGCCCCAAGCTAACAGCCTGGCTCACAAAGAACCTGGGGCACCCAACTGGAGAGGTAACCACGGTAGGCGTCGTACTACTCGTTACGTACACAAAACCACGTGCACGTCACACACAAACCACGTGAAACCTCACGTAAACCACAAGTAACCTCGGTCCACTACAAGTGAACCCAACTGACTCGCGTACACAACGCGCAATCACCGAAGTAAACAACTAACAGCATACCTTGTATGCTAAACACGTAAACCAAGTGCACTCAGTGCACCTCATGTGTTAACACACATGCATTATCGATAATTATTGTACTTAGTCATTTCTGTTCATATAATAGTAGGCGGCCACATCAATTGCCGCTTACAGGGAGTAGACGGCAAGGTCCCTGACCGTCAACCTCTTGGCTGAAGAGCTTGGCGGCCATCGATGTTGACGCCAAGTTCTCCGGCCATAAACCCTGCAGAAACCCTAATCCGGCCCTGCGGGCTTTCTAACTGTTCTAACTACTGAAAAACATGCAATTGCATATCCTTTAGCATATCAGAACCCAATGCAACCCGTTATAACATGATTCGTACAGTAAACTACTCAAACCACCCATTATCCCGTATGGTGCAACTCTATCCAAACATGGATTATCATGCTGATTCAGGTGGTTATGATGTGTTTTAATGTTTCTACGGAGCTACCAGGGTTCATCCCCTACCTCAGAACGCGTAGAATTTCCTGCAATCCCCCGGTTCACGCTGAGCCCTCCGCGAGCTCCCACGCGAATTGCACCACGCCGCGACGTTTCCTCGCGTAATTCGGCGACGCCGCACGTTCTACAATCGTCCAACTACTCCTCGGAACCTGTTGGAAGCTTCAAAGGCTCGGGGGCAGCAAGCTAGGGCAAGAGGGAATGAGTGAGAGCTGAGAGAACTGCCCTCGGGTGAGCCTATAACCTGCACCATTCTCAGGTTGGCGTCAACCCCCATGCCGCTAATAGCAACCGCCACCCTCTGCGTCCACATCTACTGCCGCCAAGTTCATGCAGTAAACGTCCATTAATCTGGACGCCAACAGTCAACGGCCACCCCTTGGCCGCCAACTTCAACAGAACAGCAGCATGTCCTGTTTCAATTCAGGACCAACCCTGCTCTTCACCTGCTCAAGCCACGCATGCACATTACACCTTCTACACAACTGACTCACACTGGCCTCACAATGGCCGCCACATTCACAACACACACGATCCGCATGGATCCGCAAAGCACGCGACGTTACATTTTGTTTTCTCAGTCAAATTTGTCATTACAATCCTTGTAGGAGGAGGTAACGCAACTTCTTGGCAAACTGATGTGGAATATGCTAATCACTGTCGAAGCCAAAATTTTCTTGTGGAAAATTGCATGGGAGAGATTTTCAACAGTAGGCAGAGTTGTGAGGGTTAAATCAGAGTTGTGAGGTTTAAATCAGATTTAACTTATGTGAACAAGTTACGTAAATAGATTGTTATTTATTTAAGTCTCTTTGGAATCTTAATTTAATATTTAAATGACATCCAATCAAAAGAAAATTTCAACCACAGTTTAATTACAATGTGGTAAGTTTTATTGTCATTTTTATTTGATTTTCTGAAATAAATATTTATTAGGTACAAACTATCCTAAAAAAGATAAATCAAATTTACCTCGTTAACTGTGCATCAAAATTCTCAATATCCAAATTTTTGGAATCAACATATTTTTCTAGTGATTATGGTAATTTCAAACTTAACTTTCGTTACCAAAATCCAATGAAACCTTGTCGGTGTATATATGTTCGAAAATGGTACGACATAGAACAATATTCATTACACATAAATCTTTGAATAATTTCCTGGTGCAGACATGCTAAACTTTAGTTTCAAACTTCATATTAACTTGAGGTGTCACATGGATAATAAATGTTCCAATTAATAAACAAATATATCAATTGAAGAGGAAATGTTCCAATTGATGAACAAATGTATCAATTGAAGAAGAAATGTTCCAATTAGAGAACAAATGCATCAATTGAAGGAACAAATGTCTCGATTGAAGAGGAAATGTTCCAATTAATGAACAAATGTATCAATTGAAGAACAAATGTTCCAATTGATGAACAAATATTCTGTCACGTCCTAATAAAAGGCTATTTATCGGAAGTGACAAAAAACAGGCACAAAAGGTGATATTAATCTATCCATTCATAACATCATAAGCAGAAGTTTATTACACAAGTGCTCCTCATAACAACTAAGAGAGAAGTATATCAAAACAAACTCTTTCTAATACATCTTATTTTATACTACTAATAGATAACAGAAGGAAGTTTGCTTGGCTTGACACGGGCATTCACTCTGCACACATTCCCTTAAGCTTCACCCCCATCTGAATTACCTGAAAAGAGTAGGGAATAGTGAGCTAACTAGCTCAGTAGAATTCAAATCCATAATTCAAAGGATGAATACATGGTAGTCAAGGCAAGGATAGAACGGTATTGCAGACATGATCAAATATCAGGACAGTAGACTTAACACAGTGATGATAGTAAAACACAAGCATGTTCAGGTGTATAAACTTCACATTTTGCTCAAGTAACAGTAAGACAGTACAGTAATTATGATGACAGTAATCAACAGTAAGTGATGTAATGCCAAACATCCAGTTGCCCTTTATCAATCCGTACGGCCAGTAAAAGAATTTGGGTGCTCCTCCCAGGACTGGACTAGCCCTATTTGAACAGGCATTTCAGTCAGGTGGGGTCCAAGGACCCAATAAATGTCACCATCATCAATTAATTATATCACACATGGTGTTCAAGCATTTGAACTCTCAAGACATCAAGTTATATGAACTCAGTTACCGAACCCAGGAGAATGGACTCAACGGGGTACCATTCGTAGTTGACAACTCAAGGACAATTCAAGGATGAGTAAGGTATCCCAAGTGGGTGATCTTTACAGTAGAATGATATTAAATATCAAAGTAATTAAGAGGGTAACTTGGTAGGCTATTAGGATGAAGTTTAAGCAAGGATTCGTACATGAAAGACTGCTGAAATTCAGATCAGGACAATAGGTGTCGACAGCCAGGAAGGGGCTGTCAACAGACAGGGGCATCCAGAACTGAATTTGTTGTTCTGGGACAGTATCTGTCGACAGCAATGGGCTGGCTATCGACAACTACTGCTGTCCCAGCAGTTTCACAGTTCTGTGAAACCGAATCTGTCGACAGGTAGTTTTTCCCTGTCGACAGTTGTTGATTTCCACTCCAGAATTGACTTAAAGTTCATCCTAAATACTCCAATTATAGAACCTATGAACCAAGGCATGATTTATATCAAATAGAAGAGTCTAATTATAGTTCTCACAGTAATTTATACACTGAACAAGTGAGATGAAACGAGAGGTTTGCAATTCAAGCTTGTCTAGCTAGAAACTAGACTTAGTATAGTGTTGAAAGTGTGGTCTTGATAGCAATGGTTTATTGGAAGATTCCTACAAGATAAATAATAAAACTCAAAGTATTCCATAGATCTAAATTATAGCTTGGAGTACCTAACAAATAAACACAAGTTCTCACACAGTTCTAAAGATAATATGACTTCTAAAGCATGAACAAGGATTCAAAGGTAAAATAAGAAGATAGAACTCAATTTCTCACATAGAACAAGGTTGTTTCACTCCACACAAGAATAATTCTTTTATGACTGGAAGAAAAATAGAAAAGTCACAGGTATAGCTCTTTGTTCTCTCATCAAGAACTTCTTGTCAGGTATGGAGGATAGATTTGAACCAGAGGGAGATGAATCCTACCTTTCTTAAACGATGAATTTGCAAATATCCTTGATGAGAAATCCCACACCTAGTTAGAGAAGTGTTTCCCCCTTAAGGTTGATGGCGTGCTTGCAATGTCCACACTAAGTGAAGCTGCTACAGTGGCCGAAGGAGCAGAAGAAAAAGTAGTTGCAGTGGCTATGAAGCTAAGAACTCCAGCAGCTCCTCCAGCAGCACCTCTAACAGCAGTTCCAGGGGCAAGGAGTAGGGAAGCAAGAACAGGAGCAAGTACAGGGGGTGTGGAAAGGTACGTATGAGGGGAGGGGAGTGGTTTTTATAGACCCCGTAACTCGCTCATGCAACGGGCACGTCAACCATGAGGTGTCATGGTAAAAAATGTTGGGTTCTTATCCTAACACGTTGCCCATGCAACTTACCCTTTGGTTACACACAAGCAACTGAGGTATTGGATTAACCCCTTGGTATGGTGGCCTTCCATGAGCTTAACACGTAAGCTCCCAAAAATCACCAAAAATCCCTACCATAAATGACCCAATAAATTAGCTGGCCCCTTAGTTTTGATGTAAACATGTCCAAACAAAGTCCGTTTGTACTAAAATTTCAACCATAGACTAATGTGATAGTTTTACAAATTATGAGGATTTTAGTTTAATTTTTAGAATTTATTTTACAGTAGGTGAAAAATCACCCGAAAAATAGTCGCGTGACTTAATCTCGAAATCCGTACGTCAAAAAATGCAGATAATTATATTTCTGATATCTTCACATTTTTTTGGGAATTATGGTATTCTCGGATTTCATTTCGTTACAGTTTTTCAGTGTCGCCCTGTGAGAGTGCGCACGTCCAAGTACGACACTTGGGTAACGCTAATTAATATTAATTATTCCTAAATATCAATTATTTCAATTGAAGAATAATACTTAAGTCCAATAACTGTATTATTCATGTTTTTAAACAAATAAAAATTTTCGGGGTGTTACATGTTCTAATTGAAGAACAAATGTTCCAATTGATGAACAAATATATCAATTGAAGAACAAATGTTTCAATTGATGAACAAATGTTCCGATTGGAGAACAAATATTCTAATTGATGATTGAATGTATCAATTGAAGAGGAAATAATTCAATTGATGAATAAATGTATCAATTGAAGAGCAAACATATCAATTGATAAACAAATGTATCAATTGAAGAGCAAATATATCAATTGAAGAGCAATTACACCGATCGAGGAACATTAGATAAAAACTTTTAAAATCAAATAAATGATAAAATAAAATAAAATAAGTAAATAAAAATTAACTCGAGAATGTCGATTTATTTTCTTGGTCATGCTCACATTTTTTGTCAACAGGGTCTTTTAAGGACTTTCGTTATTTCGTTAACAGCAAAGCACGAGGCCAAATCAAAGAGTACTATCCCTCATGGAAAATCCGGGTGATCAAGTCTCTCTTGTAGGCATGTCCTCGAGGGAAGAACCCTGCGATAATATTGGGTGTTGTGCTACCCATGCACCTTAGAATTTTGGGGCCATCTCGGATCTTTCTAGATGAGTACCTATTGCATCCCCCCACAAGTCAGGATAGGGGGAGATGCTGCTGAAATCTAATCAGATTTTTTGTTTATTTAATTTTTGCATATGCATTTGAATGTCCATAAAATGTTTGTGTTAGTTCAAAAACAAAAGTAACAAATCAATCACCTCCTCAATGAGTTGAAGGTTTGGATGTGTTGGTGTCCCAATGGGCAAGTCAAGGACTTTTAATAGACAAAGAAAATAAATGATGATATGATAAACATAAAAAAATATAAATAAATAAATAATAATGATAAAAAACAACATTAATAAAAAATGTCTGTCTTCACCAATTGGAAGGTTTTGTTTACCAATTTATTGTCTCTCATCATTAATTGAAAGCTTTCTTCACTAATCGATGCCCTCTCATCATCAATTGGAAGCTTTCTTCATCAATCAATTTCCTCTCTTCACCAATCGATTATCAGTCTATTCTAATTGATGAAGAAATATATCAATTGGAGAATAAATACTTCAATTGGAGAAGAAATATATCAATTGAAGAACAAAAGTTCCAATTGATGAACATATGTATCAATTGAACAAGAAAAGTTCTAATTGATGAACAAATGTCTCAATTGAAGAACAAAAGTTCCAATTGATGAACAAATGTATCAATTGAAGAGCAAATGTTCCAATTGGAGAATAAATATATCAATTGAGGAACAAATATTCCAATTGATGCATGTATCAATTGAAGAACAAACATATCAATTGAAGAGCAATTACAACTATTCGGAAACATTCGATAAAAACTTTTATAATGGTAATAAAATCAAATAAATGATAAAAATTAAAATGACAATAAATAAATAAATAATAAGTGATATTAAATGGTTAAAATATTTAGAAAATGTAAAAAATAATATTATTATTAAAAAATTTCTAAATTCAAATAAAACAATTTCAAATCAAATCAAACAATTGCAAATCCAAATAAAACATTTTCAACTCAAATAAAACAACTTCAAATCTAAATAAATCACTCTCAAATCTAACAAAAAACAACTCTAAATCAAGCTCAATAACTTCAAATAAGCCTCACATAAAAAAAAACAAACAAAGAAAACAAGTTCAAATCAAATGAGATAAATTCTAAAATCAGATTAAAAAAATCACGAAACAAAAGAATGCCTCCTTCGTAGGATGTATTCTGTATAGGTCCCATGTGGGATATTCCTTGTATAATTTTTTTTTAAAAAAAATCATGAAACAAAAGAATGCCTCCTTCGTAGGATGTATTCTGTAGAGGTCCCATGTGGGCTATTCCTTGTATAAATTTTCATCAACCCAAAATCAAGATATTCGTGTCTAGATGGTGCAGGCAAGTACATAAAGGTTGAAGGCAAGGGTTACGTGCTTTTCTGTTTATTAGGATGGTTGATATTGCCCTGAAAAATGAGTATATTTACCTTATTTAAATGTAGAAGATCTTTGTTTTATCCACACGCGTACTCCATTTAAAAGTTCAAATGCATGGTTTACACCACTGCAAATTAAACATAAACTACTTGACTATTGATATACACAATCATGAATATGAATTTGCTTTCTACATTCACAATCTTGACTCTTCATCAACTTATTGATTTTATTTCTTTTTGCCAGCATATTTGTGTTTATGCAGTTCTACCTCAAGAAGGAAGTAAGTTAATCCTTCCCCCTCTCAACTTTTTTGTTGCGTTATTTTCTTGCATTATTCACTAAAGGCACATGCCTCTATCTTTGCATTTATAGTGAAATTACTATGTCATTAAAAGTTGAAGGCATTTGTAGTTTGTATGCTATCCCAAAACTTATAATTTAGTTTCCCTAAAGAACTTGAACGACATGATATTTGATGTTGTTATAGATATGATCCCCATACTTGAATGATATAGGTCCAAGAAGTAAACAATAGTCATCACCAACTATAATCCAATCTTATCGTAGTATTTTTTAAATAAATTTTTATTATATGTATATTCACTAAATAAATATAATACATTCACAAATATACAAATACGATATGTATTTATAACAAATATAATATATATATTGCTAAATAAAAAAAATGTAACTTATAAATGTATACTTTCTACATATTTATTTTATTTTATTTTTACAATAATTATTATAAATGTATATACTATATATTACATATTAAATAATATAAATATAATATAACAAACCTACTATATTATAAAGTTTATAATAGTTAAACAACTAATAGTTAGTGAGAATGGTTAATTAATAATAGTCAATTAAAAGTAAAATATAATATACCTAAACTGAAAATGTAACTTGTAAATTTATATTTAATTAAATGTTATTTATTTTTATTTTACATTTAAAATAATTATATAAACTACATATAATAAATATAGGTAACTGAACTATATGTGATAAACTATATAAACTTTAAGTAAACTATAAACAATCTAACCATTAGCGTAGAAGGTGTTTAAGAAATAATTAGCGACAATAAACATTAATAATTAAACAAGTAAACTTTCTTTTGTAAAAATATCATTTCAATAATAAATGGTCATCCTTGAAATTCAATATATCTAAAGATTTTCAAGCAGGATAATATATATATATATATATATATATATCTAATTTGACATGATGTCCATAATTAAAAAAACCATGACTAAATGAAGAAATTTTACAAAAAAAATCTGAATTTGGAAGAATTGAGGGTTTTTAAAAAATGGACAGAGTAACAGCAAGAATTAATAATAAATCAAGAATTAATTCTGGCAGAGTGTCCCCTTAGTTAAGGGATTAATGGACAATTTTGACAGAGTATCCATACAATTAAGGAGTTAATAAGCAATTTAACAAAGGATCCCTTGAATCAGGGATTAAAAATTAATTTTGACAAAATATCCCCTATAATTAATAGAAAAATTGTAAATAAAAGAATAATAACATGAAAATTGAAATTTAATCTTGACAACATAACCCTTCTTTCTTAAAGATCAGCTTGAGTTAGAAAGCTAACACAAGTTTTAAAAGTAATTCAGAATTAAATTTAACAGATATTATTCCCTAAATAATTTAACCACATTTGGCCTGAAAATGAGAACACCAACCCTTACGAATTTATGTGAATATTATGGGGCAAAGGGTATGGCCTCTTGCAGCTAGCAGGTCTCCCTCGGTTTAAAAATCGATGGATTCAAGACATAAATCTAATTTGATCAATTAAATGGGATAAAACAGGTGAAATAATCGATTATTTGACCTAATTCACTATATAGTCGATTGTTTTATTAAATAATCGATTATCATGAGTCTAAGCTACAAAATTATCAATTATTTAATGAATTAATCAATTACTGCGAATTTAGTTTACACAATAATCGATTATTATGGAGTTTAAAGTAAATTTTGATTAATTATTTGATCGATCATTGTGGGTTAAGTTACAGAATGATCTATCATTCATTTTTATAGCTCATTTATTCTCTTTATTTTTCGTAATTGCTTATTTAATTTATTGGGTAGAAATATAATTTATAATTTATAATTTCAATATATTTGTTTTATTTTATTTTATATTTTATAATAATTATATAAATCATGGTTCATCGTACTACGCAGATCGACTATGCTGCATTCTTTGTGGCACAGTACAGTAAAATCCATAACGTATCGATCTGTCGGTCAATTGATAAAAATAAATTGGTCAATCAATTTTAGATTTTGATCTATTAGACATCGGAGGATGCTCACTAGAAGAATCGGTCGACCGATTTTACCATACCGTGCTGACCGTCTCAGAGATCGCAAATTCAGTGACACAATGCGATTCGCACGTACGGCGAACCATGATATAAACTATATATACCGTATATTATAATATTTAAAATAATATAAATAATTATATCAATAATATAATTAAAACTACTATAGTATAAATAATGTAACTAATAGTTAGCAATAATGTTTAATTAAAATAACAGTTAATTAAAAATATAATATAATAATATATATTCACTAAATTAAAAATATAGCTTATATAAATTTAATTTTTATATATTTGTATTTATTTTATATTCCTTTTTAAAATAATTATATAATATATATAATAAATATAGATAACTATGATCGATTATTAATTCTGTGAGAAACAATCCATGGATTTAGCTCAATCGATTGGTTTTTCAAATTGATCGATTATTTAGGTGTTAAATTGTAAAATGATCGATCAATTTATACTGAGATGATTAGGTTTTAAGTGAAGAAATGATCTATAATTTCAATGGATTGATTATTTAAATCTATAATTTTAATTTTTTGCTTTTCTTTCCACATTCTTTCTCTATTTATGTTTTTCATTTTTTTCTTCTCACTTTCCTATGAAGTTTCTAGCTATTTAATTAAGATATGAATAGGAATATTTGAATACATTTTAAAAGGTAAATCTTAAAATTACTAATTAGAACGTACGTTTATGAATATTTGTAAATATTAAAATTGCTAATTAAAACGTACATTTATGAATATTTCTAACTTTCTATAATTGTCTAAATTTAGTTTAAATTCCATTTGTATCTTTCTTTCTTTCTAAAAATTGTTTAGCATGCCTAATACATTGCTTAAATTGCCAATTTCAGTTTATAATATCAAATAAATTCTAATTGATCTATTTTTTGTTTGAAAAAGTTAACTTTCCTTATTTATTTTCAAATATATGAAAAGTTATCTTTTTTATTTAAATTTTAAATTATTCTAATAATTGTACTACATCACGTTTCTTTGACTAGTCTCTATCATAGAGAGTTAGTTATTTCTTAATCTCTGTCAAAATATCAGACGCCACAAAATCTTTGCTTTTGTATGTGGCTTAATTTTTGGTTTGGACTTTTTACCCGGTGTGGTCGGGTAACGCACCCACCTGGTTGTGTTGGGATTGGCAAGTGGGGGTGGGCTGCGCCGGCCTATCAATCATTTTCCTGAAATTTTAATTTCTATTTTTATTTTTTTTTTCAATATTTATGAACTTGGATGGATGATTTTCGTCTTTTTAGAGTCTATTGTTAAAATTTCTATCTTAATGTCATATTTTTTCACTTATAATATACGTTAATTCTCTTTACAGTAAGTGTCTATATCATTTAATCATGTAATCATCAACGTATGTAGTAAGATCGGTGATATTCTTTAATAATTCCTACTAGCAAACAAAGAAACCTGGTCTAAGAAAGTGGTTATGGACATAAATAGATAGAAACTAGTAAAAGTTGGGGCTTTCTAATCAATGGAAAGGAAGCATGCTCAAATGTGAACATCACCGGGTAGCAGAATCCAGAGGTGGATTGGGTGAAAGTGAACTTTGATGCTGCAGCAAAAATGGAAGATGGATCTTGGGAGGCTGGTGCAGGTTTTATTGTCAAGAACCACGAAGGCGAGGTACTGATGGCTAAGAGTTCCTATGAACAAGGTTTGAGCAATCTGAAAGCAGAAGTTTTTGCAACTTATAAAGTAGTGGAAATCTCATCTGACATGTTTGGCCATACATACAAAGAAATTTGGATAGAAGGTGACAACAAATTGGTGCTGGATTCCATCATTGAGACAACAAAGGCCCCACAAGAAATTGGTTACAGGTTGAGGTTGACAGCAGAAAGTAATATAATGATAATCCTACATTATTGTATTTAGTTTAATCATAGTTTATTGTAATATTATTAATATATAATTTGACTGAGTAACTATGCTAATTACTAATAGCATAAGCTAATTTGAGAGTACATAACCTACACGAGGACTTGGGGTTTTGTCAAGCTCTTCATTAATTAAGAGATTACCAAGTTGTTGGAAGCTGCTAATGTTCTAAGATGTGCCCCATGTATAGTTTAATCTACTTTCTAACCTGAATTGTTTTGAAACAAAAAAGAATGTTCCTCCTGTAACCTAAGGATAACGCTACTTCATCCAATATTGGGTCAGGTAGAATTATCCCAACGCACCTCAGAATAACTTTTTATAACATTGACTAGCTATGTCATCACTCTAAAGATAATTAAAAATTTAACCATATATTTACACTTATATACCTCCAAGAGTAAAATGACTCTCTAAACGGCTAGAAGCCACACTTGAACCCATGGACGGACCTAGTTTAGGTCCAATGTAGTAACCTGATCACACTGAATTTTTAAATTTTTATTAAAAAAATTAATTTTTTTATTAAGTTAATTTTAGTTCAATTTTTTAAAAAGAGAATGACCCTACAATACTACAAATAAAATCTATAAATATATTTTAATTTTTAGAGTGTCGCTACTTTTAAACCCCCTCTATTCAGAGTGGTGACTAGTGCTCGATACTTGATGACTTCAGGGGCCCTTGAAAAGAGACTTCGAAATTGTTGAAGTGATTAGCCAACTTGCGTGGGGCATCACAAAGCTGAAGAGTAGAAGTGCAAAGTTAAGAGTACTAATTGAAGGGGTAGGGGAGAATTCCCCCTCTTTGTTAGGAACTCCTCAATGTGTTGCGTTTACTCCTCGAAGCATTTCTTAAAGCGACATCGATCTTTGGGACAAATTATTGTTTTTTTTTTTTGACAATATAAGAAGAGAAAGGCTTATTGCACTTGCACATTGCACTTTAAGTGCAATGTGACTAGGCATAAGACCCATGTGGCACTCCTCACATGAGGAGTGATAAAGTGGTCATCCAATTGTTAGATGCCACATGGGCCTTATACCAAGTCACATTACACTTAAAGTGCAATGTGAAAGTGCAATAAACCTTTCTCATATAAGAAGGATCCGGGACACAATATTTAAATGGGGGAGGTGACTAAGGGTGTTTATATTTTGGGTCAAATCTAAAACTTAAAATTTGTATTAAATGAAAATTTTTAATTCAATTCAATTCGTTTTAATTCAAGATTTAAAAAATTAGGTCAACGAATCTAACCGAATCGACTAAGACATCGTTTAGGAGAGAGTTTGAAAAAATTTTAAAATTAAAAATCTTTGATAAGACCTGCTCTGCTCCCAAACGATGTCTCCTTCGCCTCGATTTTGAAGCACTGCGGGAGGAGAGAGATAGAGCGAATGCTTCAGATGTGGGAAAGCGGGTGCATAGCTATTTTGGGAAAATTTTGAGATGAACGGAGAGAGAAAGATTGAAGAGGGCGCACAACAAAAATTTTCCGTTTTTTTTTATAATTTGTTTTGCATGCCTTCGCACGCCTTGTTGCCCGCGCCGCTAAAGGGGCAGGCGACGAGGTGAAATCGCTCGCCAGCCTCACTCACGAGACGAAATCAGATTTGTCCGATTTCAACTTTTTGAAAAGTACCCCCAAACGGCGCCTAAATCTCAAACGATTCAATTTGATTTGGTTCATATTCTAGAGTATATTCAGTTCAATTTAACAGCTAAATCGATTTGGTTAGGGTCAAATTTATTGAACCATATTCATTCTTAGAGGTGATTGTCATGTGGACCATTTGGCTTCGGCTAATCTTCCTACAGTGATTTAAATTGGCTTTCCCTGCTGTGTTATCTTGAGCTGGGGCTGGGAAGCCCTCTACATCACGGTGTGAAGGTCGTTTTGGTCAAGACTCTGCCACTTAATTGGCTTCTCCCCATCAATTATAATTCCCCATTCAACAATTTGAATTTACATTTGGGTTATTTTTTATGATGAGAACATAATAAAATAATATTCAAGTCTATGTGTCTACCATAATATAATATAAATTTGGTAGATCTGAAATTGAACTTGTGATCTTTTAAACTCCGTATAATCCTAGATACTATTATTTGTTTTCTATTTTTTTTATAATGAGGGTAATTGAATAGGGAACAAGAGGTTGGGATATATTACGGCTCTGAAAGTGAGTCTTAATATCTTTCGGAGACATCTCTAAGGGACGCCTACACATGCACCCACTTAAATGTGCGACAGAATGAAACTCATAACCAGGCCACACTCTAAGGACTCAGAAGAATCCCCGAGGTCACATTGCAAAGAGAAACACTTAGTGCCCGGACGTTGGATTTGCTCGGGCGCTGGCGTAGGCGCTGCCCCATTGGATAGTTGTCTGGGCACGGGGCCCAAGCAACATGGCGTTGCCCAATAGACAAGCCCCCAGTCGGGCACCTGATATTTAAGCATTTCCCCATTGCAAAGGTGGAGTTTGAATCCAAATGACCATTGCCAAAGGCAAGACTCTATCTCGTAACTTGGGGCTTCTTTCGTCGAGACGAAATTAAAAATATATTTATAAAATCGCATTCATCATAAACATTCGAGTTTTTCCTAAATTTAAATATGTTTTTATACCTAACTCTACTTAAAAGAAGAGTCTCCGCCATAAATTATTTACTCATACTAACTTTATGGAAAACAAAATTTATGGAGAGATTTTGAATTTATGATAAACTCAAATGAGTTTACGATAGACTCATTTTAAGTCTCCAAACTAAAATTATAGTAAAAAAAATATTTACACTAAAACATGTTTATATAGTACATCCAAACAGGTCAAAGATTAGAACAAAAGAGTTGGGACCAGGACCTATTGCGTTGTCCACCAACCTACAAACCTCCTTTGCCGTCCTCTTACTATTGTTAGCGTGGGGAACTATGGCTTTTTGTTAGCTTCTCACCAATGACACCACTTAAATCGACTGAATTTCAAACGATTCAATTTGGTTTGGTTCATATGTTAGAATCTATTCAGTTCAATTTAACTTGTAAATCAATTTAGTTAGGTTCAAATTTATCGAACCATATTCAATCTTAGAGGTGATTAACATGTGGACCATTTGGCCTTATCTTAGGCTGATCTTCCTACAGTGATTTAAATTGGCTTTCTTCACTGTGTTATCTTGAGCTGGGGCTGGGAAGCCCCTTGCATCACGGTGTGAAAGGTCGTTTTGGTCCAGACTTTGCCACTTAATTGGCTTCTCCCTATCAATTATAATTACCCAATCAACAATTCAAATTTACACTTGGGTTATCTTTTATGATGAGAACATAATAAAATAGTATTCAAGTCTATGCGTCTACCATAACATAATATAGACTTGATAGATCTGAAATTGAACTTGCGACCTTTCAAACTCAGTACAAACCTAAATATTACTATTTTTTTCTTCTATTTTTTTTGACAACGAGGGTAATTGGATAGGGAATAAGGGTTTGTGTGATATACTGTGGCTCCAAAAGTGTCCTAATCTCTCAAAACGCTTCCTTTGAGAGACGCCTACACATGCACCCACTTAAATACGCGACAAAATGAAATTCATAGCCGAGCCACACTCTAGGGGTTCGAAGAATCTCAAAGGTTACAAAGGTGGGCATTGCATCCCTTTGTAGAAAAAATCTATATCTAGTAACTTGGAGCTTCCTCTCTCAAGATGAGATTAAAAATATGTTTATGAAAACCTCATTTATCATAAACATTTGAGTTTTTCCTAAATTTAAATATGTTTTTATGCCCAACTCTGCTTAGAAGAGTCTCCGCCATACTAGCTTTATGGAAAACAAATTTATGAAGAGGTTTTAAGTTTATGATAAGTTCATATGAGTTTATGGTAGACTCATTTTTTAGTCTCCAAACTGAAATTATAGTAAAAAAAAATGTTTACACTAAAACATGTTTATATAATGCATCCAATAGAACAAAAGAGTTGGGACCCGGATCTATTGCGTTGTCCACCAACCTGCAAACCTCCTTTGCCGTCCTCTTACTATTGTTAGCGTGGGGAACTAGAGCTTTTTGTTAGCTTCTCACTGACAACACACATCAGATCACGACACTTCTTTCAATGCCACGTGTACTTTACTTGAAGGGGACACAGCGATCAGACGGACGAGAGGCGCTCCCCTTTTCCCGTGATGGCACATTGGACCCCACTCGCCACCGCCCG